>CM062290.1:331712967-332092110 GCA_031216915.1 Pictodentalium vernedei
TTTAATCGCTGGGGGGAATAAAAAGTTTTCGTCGAACTTGTACCTTTTTATCGTCGAACTGTCCGAATTTGTTCAGAAGTTTCGTCGAATCGTCCTAAAAAAATTCGTCGAATTTGTCTTTCGTCGATTAGTCCATAACCCCCTGCTATATTCTCTGAGCAACATGTATGTCCACAGATTGGTCGAACCATTCAGACGTACCAGTAGTGTAAGAGTGAATTCCCAAAATTATGTCATCTTGCACCCCTAAATTTCCAGCGCACTACAGAATGCAAATTAGGCAATGGCTACTGCGCGTTGCTTAAATGTCAGGAAAATAAATTGTACAAGCATATATGACACAAGATGTAAACTCTTTACTTTTGTTACGAGCGTGTAATATTATTGAGGTTTTTAAGCTGGTTTATGATAAACGATATATCTCAAATTCATTGTTCTTTTTTTTTTTTGGGGGGGGGGGGGGTACAATTCCACTTTAAAATACCCCCTTTCAAATACATTTTTGACGAAAACCTCAAAATAAATGGGTTACCGGTAATTTGTCATTTTCATTAAATTAGTCTTATTGGGATCGCCATTTTCGGTATTCGTCTTGTTGGGAGTAAACCTAATAAACAACACACACGGATAAACCGTGTTTCAAAATTCGTGTTTCATCCTCTTGTCTGCTAACAGTCTAAATGTCGGATCCTTGTACTTTTCGTCACAAATACATTTCGCCGGAAAAGACAGTTCGTCAAAACATTAAATTTCGAAGAAAAAAAAAACAACTTCGCAGCACTTTTTTAATAAAGTGACAAAATGTAACTGTATTTTACCACCCCACCAAATATCCTAAAAATTCCTATCGACAATCACTATATTTTTTTTTATAAAATGAAGTAAAATCGGTCTGCTTATGTCGGGGATTTTTCTTCAAATGCGGTATTGTTCACAGTTGACACTCTCTCTACACGGTACGTAAGCGTATTTTGGACATACATGTGTGAAATGTTTTTCTTAGCCGTTACACCTGGCGGTTGTTTCTCAACTTTTGACATTTTTACCCCAAGGAAGCAACGAGAATAAGGTGCGTGTTTGTGTGGGTGGTGGTGGGGGGGGGGGGGGGGGGGGGGGGGTTCTAACTAAAGTTCTTTCACAGGGCATCCGGACACGCGGTTCCAAAAGCAAAATACTGTTATAAAATGGAGCCATCTCGTCGATTTTGGAAACTCATATTATAGTTGGATGTAGAAATGTTTATTTATTATTTCCGTTGTAATAAATTTTATTTTTTACAATAACCTAAAAATTGCTGTGACGGCAGTGTTTTCATCTAAGAAACAATTGAAATGCAGAAACCTGTGGTTACATATATTATGAGTTGTACCTTATTATAAACAAAACACTTGAAATAAAGCTGTTTTGCCATGGTAATTAATACGCGAAGCCAGCTTAGCTTTAACCCCTTACCCGACACACAGGACATGCCAAATTTACTATTTTTATTATTTGTTTTATTTTCTTAAACAAAATTCAACAAAACAATACCATGTGACCCCTCATTGAAACGAGCTATTTGAGCTCGTTCCAATGAGGGGGTCACATGATATGGATTTGATAATTTTTTTAAAAAATATTGCTTTTTTCAACTGCTCACTTTGAAATTACGTGGGTGGATGCAATTGGTTTGTTGCTAATGTCCTCGACTGCTGAACAATTTCCAAGTTGAAAGAGTGAAAAGGGCCATTACTCTGAACAAAATGTGTTGAAGAAACTCACGCTACACAGATATCGTTCTCCCATGGTGCTCTATCACAACACCAAATATCATTCAAATTGGAGTAGCAGTGGCTGAGGTACAAGGGAAAATGTTGGTATGGGCAGTCGAATAGACGGACAAATGGATGGACAGAGGTCACCACTAGATACCCCTTCGACTTTTCAAGTCAGGGGCATAATAGTCGATATTCGAAGACTACCTTATGGCCCATCATTGAAGTTAGGAAATTTTATAATTGTTGTTAAAAAAGCGCACCTGAATGTACAGGGAAGTGGAACTGTCGGGGCAAATTAATCAGTTGCTCTCCCTACCCCCTCGGCCAATATCAAAAGATGATTGATATCATGCATTGACTTTCATGCCGTAAAGTACAATGTTATCAATACTGAACTTTACAAAGCTGCGCTTAGAAAGGTGATTAATGTGATTTTTACTTTTTTGTACGGAAGCCCAAAGGGGCCAACATGTGTAGTGGGAGCATTGCGAATAATATTCGCATTCACATTGCAAATATTTGTATTCAACATTGTGATATTCACATTCAACATTTCAAATACAGTAGATTCCTCTTAATTGAATATCCATTTTGCCAGTGAAAATTATTCAATTAACAGGAGTATACAATTAACAGGGATTTGGTCAGTTTCCTGTGTTCTGGAGGTAAACTGGGCATTTATTCTATTATATCTTGTTTGACCAAGCTTATAGAGCTCTGTCAAACAAGATATAATAGAATAAATGCCTGTACTGGATGTAGTGAGGCCAAAAAGGTTGATAAATAAGGGGAATTTGGTGTGTGTCAAAGTAATTTTTTCAACATATTACAAAAATTTCTATACAATTAACAGGAGTTTACTCTACAACCCATATGCAATTAACAGATCAAATTTGTACTGAAGGTATGGTAAATGGTTTTGTGTTTGAAAATTATATTCAATTAACAGGGATATACAATTAAGAAATATCCAATTAAGTGGGCTCCACTGTATTCGCATTTAATCCATTGAGGCCAACATGTATAGTTTGAGGATTGCGAATATTCGCATTCAACTTTACAAATATTCGCATTCAAATTCAATTGCGAATATTCGCATTCAACATTGTGAATATTCGCAATGTTGAACACGAATATTCGCAAAGTTGAATGCGAATATTTGCAATGCAGAATGCAAATATTTGCAATGTTAAATGCAAATATTCGCAATGTTGAATGCGAATATTCACAATGTTGAATGCTATATTCACAATGCATTGTGAATATTTGCATGTTAAGAGATACCCAATTATGTGGGTGTCACTGTATCACAAACAGCTGTAAGTTAATTTGGAAGAAAATTTGGAAGAAAGTAGTTTTCTTGTGATGACAAGCAATGATAATGTGATGCAGGAAAGTCAAAGTTCAACAGAGGCAATAACTCTTGAACACAAAAATGGACAGAGCTGGTTCGTATTCTAATTCATAATATTATCACCAAAAAGCTAAAATCAAATTTGAGAAAAATGATTTGAACCATTTTCTTTTAAATGTGATGACAAGAAAAGGGGAAAGATGGATGGATGGATGGATGGAAAGAAGAAAGGAAGGAAGGAAGGGAGGACAGAAGGAATGGAGGAAGGAATGAAGGAGGAAGGAAGGATGGATGAATGGATGGATGGGCAGTAGGATGGATGTACAAAAGGATGGATAGACAGATGGGCAGATGGAAGGATGTGTGGAACCCATTCTATATCCCCCAATACATACTGGGGGGATAAAAATAATGGTCAGAGTATATGGATAACTGAAAGGCTTGTTCTCCAAAATGTTTTTTTTTGTGTATGGAGTGAGGGGTCAGGATGTCAATTTATTAGGATTCCCGGAGGATATGATCAGACATCAAATGTTACACTAAACTGATTTTTAAGAAACTTTAAAAAACAAATTACTCAGAAATCAAACACAATGATTGATTGTATTGTTAAGCAGGTGTGGGAATCATTGTGAAACTTTGTTTATGAGACCAGATCAAACTCAATGTATTGAAGATTTATTACTTTAACTATTATCCCACTCAGTATTTTTTTCAAAATATTTTTCATCAAATCTGGTCATGGCTGCTTCACAGCAGCCATGACTAGATTTGATGAAATCATTATCCACATTTAACTCCAGAAATTATTAGTCAAAAAGTCCATGCAATTTACAATTCAACTTTAAAAGAAAACCAGAGGCTCAAGTGAGCCTAAAACGCTCACCTGTCTCAAGTTGTAAAAAAAGATGAGTGCATTGGTTAGTGATCAGCAGCAAGAACAATTTTTTTGATTTGCTATGACACAACCAAAGGCAACTTTTTTGGCCATTCATTTCTGCTGGTCTTAGGAAACCTTCCTAGCAAGCTCTGTTCTGTGAAGTATCAAAAAACAACTGAACAAATTTTTTGTTTTGTTTTCAACTACTGTGGTTCTCTCTAAGCCCCCCCCCCCCACCTCCAAAAAATTTCAAGCATAATTGAAATACTTATGCCCCAGTTATATACAACATGACAAATTTGGTTAACATATGCCCATGGGATCTGAAAATAGAAATTTTGAGTGTAGCCCAATTTTGACTTACTGAGTTTCTTTGAGAAAAAAGTGAATCTGCATCACTAAAGTAAGTTCAAACAAGAAATCTAAGCATTATTGCAAGTCGCTTATAAAAAGAGGATTATTATAGAATTTTAGGCTTACATGTATGAAGAAAATTACCCCACCCCAAGTGATATAGTCATTTTTTTTTGGGGGGGGGGGGGGGGGGGGGAATCTGAAGAGTAAATTCCACCAGCCTGAAGATGGCAGCAGACTCATTTGGACAAAGGAGAAAAGGTTTACTCCAAAGATGGCCTGTGCCATAAATGAATGAATTTGGTCCAGTGGTCTTAAAGAATAAGAGAAATTTCAAACGGTCTGTGCCATAAATGAATGAATTTGGCCCAGTGGTTTTAAAGAATAAGAAAAATTTCAAACTAGAGAAACAGAATTTTAGTGCCACCAGAAAATTCAAGTCTGTGTGAAAATGGTTAAAGCATCAAAAATAAACAAAAGATAATTTATAGAGGCTTATTTTGGGGGGTAAAATATTTTTAAAGAAACCAGAAATAGGTTTTCGTTAACAGTATTACATGAACTGAAATCTTTGGAACCCACAATGAAGTCTTGAGAGGGTTAAATTAAAGATATTCATACAGGAATTAGAGAAATTTAAAAAAAAAACCCAGAAAAAACATATGTGCACAACATTGAAAAGGTTTGATCAAGGCATCAATAAAATCTTTGAAACCCACACTGAAGTCTTGAGAGGATTAAATTAAAGACATTCATACAAAAATCAGATAAATGTTTCCAAGAAACCAGAAAAAAACATATGTGCACAGCATTGAAAGGGTTCAACATGAAATAAAATCTTTGGAAAACAAACTGAAGTCTTGAGGGGGTTAAATTAAAGACATTCATACAGGAATTGGATAAATGTTTCCAAGAAACCAGAAAAAACATATGTGCACAGCATTGAAAGGGTTCAACATGAAATAAAATCTTTGGAAACATACTGAAGTCATAAGAGGATTAAATTAAAGATATTTATAGGAATCCAATAACATTTTTTCCAAGGAACCAGAAAAAAATATATGTGCACAACACTGAAAGGAAGAGTTCAACATAAAATAAAATATTTAGAAAACACTTTAATTTAATTATTTATTTATTGGTGTTTAAGGTCACATATTTATGCACAATGGCTAATCGCGACCATGACAGTTTTACTGGTGGGGAAGCCAGAGTACCTGGAGAGAACCACCGAGCATCGACGAGCAACTGTCAGCTCAACATTCTGTGTTCAAGCTCTGCTCAAGCAGGGTTACAGTGGTTGAAGACATGTGCACCATTGACATACAGTTCGCCTTAGTACACGGCATCATCATGCCCCCATGTAGGCAACCGGGATAAAGTGCCTTGCCCAAGGACACAATGGAAGAGATAAAATTGGAATAGGGAAATCTTACTGCAAAACTGGTGACTCATCATTTTTACAATACTCTCTACCGGGCACACTGATAGAACCGGTGACAATTTTTTTAACCAATCCATTCTACTGGTCCTAAGGATGCTTCATACCACATAACAGTCCTCTGTTCCCCGTGGTTTGGGAAATATGGGCTTTTGAATTTTTTTCTGTTTTTAGCCCCTGGGGTTGCCACAGGATTGTGAAATTTTTTTTTCAGGCATCAATCAATTACTTAGGCCCCGCTTATACTACATGCCAAATTTGGTTGAAGTTGGCCCACTGGTTCTTGAAATAGAAATTTTGGGCAGAGCCCAAAATGGATATGTCCCCCACAGAAAGCCCAAATATTGACCTACCAACTTCCCTTGAACAAACTTTAATCTTCAACACCGAAGGATGTTCCATACCAAATATCAAGGCATTCCCTCTGGTAGTTCGTGAGAAGGGTTTTAAAGATTTTTAAGCTTTTGGAGCATTAAGCAGAGCCCAAAGATGGCAGCTGCTTAATTTGAACAAAATAGAAAGGTTATATTCCATAGATGGTCTGTGCAATATATGTTTGAATTTGCCCAAGTGGTTCAGAAGAAGACAAGTTTCCAAAAGTTAATGGACGATGGACACCAAGTGGTGGCAATAGCTCCCACTGACTTGCAGTCAGGTGAGCTAAAAACAACCAGTGATTGTTTAATGAAACAAGAGGCTCCAAGGTGCCTGAGGGCACTCACCTGACATGGTAGCCTAAATATCAACCCAGGGAATTGATTTGAACAAGCTGCATCTGCCCCTCCTTAGAAAAGCTTATACCAAATATCAAAAGATTCTGAACACTGGATCTGAAGAAGATTTTTAAAGAATATTCCTCATATTGAACTAAGTTATAATTCGGGCTCCCACAGGGAGCCCAAATGTGAACCCAGGGACTTGGCTTGAATAAACTTGAATCCCCCAAAGGATGCTGCATACCAAATATCAAAAGATTCTGATTGGTGGATATGAAGAAGGTTTTTAACGAATATTCCTCATACTGCACTAATTTAAACATTAGGGCTCCCATAGAAAGCCCAAATATGGACCCAGGGATTTGATTTCAATAAACATGTGAAACAATCTCCAAAGATGTTATATGCGAAATTTGAAAGCTTTTGGAGCAGCGGTTTGGGAGAAGAAGAGTCTTAAATGTTTTTCCCATTACCCAGTGTTAAAAATGCTGACTCAGTCCCCAAAAAGTACCCTATGATAAAACCGGTAGCAATTTTGTTGGACCATTCCATTCTGTTAGTCCTAAGGAAGCTTCACACCAAATATAAATTCTCAGTGCCATGTAGTTTTGGAGATATCGGCGTTTTAAATTTTTTCTATTTTTAGCTCCTGCAGTTCACATTGGGCGACAGGAAATTTGTTTTTGCATAAATTAAGTACTTATGACCCAATAAGCCCTCATATCAAATTTGGTTCAAATCAGCCTCTCAGTTTGGAAAACAGAAATTTTGGGCGGGGCAAAAATTCTTGTCCCTACCATAATGACTGCAAATATAGCACCTCAAACTTCTCTTGAACAAATCTATGTTTACACTTCAAAAGGAAGCTGCACACCAAATGTCAAGTCTCTGCTACTGCTAGTTCATGAGAAGATTTTTTAAGATTTAGGCACACTTTTTGGGTGTGGCCCTACTAAGAGTGGGGCAACTTGATTTGAACAAAATCAAAATGCACTGTCATAACAAACAAGCATCTCAAATTTCACTTAAATTGGTTCAGCGGTTTCACCATGTTCAAGGACGACAGGCGATGACTGTTCACTATAGCTCGCTTCACTGAAAGTCAGGAGAGCTAATAACTGTGATTGTTATGTTTAAATGAAAAGCTTGCTGGCATTGATAATCATGCTGTTTTTTGTAATTCAATGTGTGTATACGGGTATTGTGGTAACTTGTTTTCTTATGTGTTGCTGGCTCCATCAAAGGGCAGTGGGAAGCTATAGTACAGATGCCAAAATGTTGAAACCTTTGCTGAACTCAATCATTCAAAGGTTCCTCCCCTTCCTCTTAAAACTGTTAGCTGACAAGCCTTGGGTTTCCTCTTCCCCAAATCAAAAAACTACTATGCGTTTATATGAGAGCACTGTGTATGACTCACTGACATACTTGTGATGCCCATACGGCACTTCGTTGCACTCAATAGTTCTTTTGCACCCACCGCCGAACCCATTTGTTGACTTTTTCACATAAAGAAGCATACTCTTGTTAGGGTTGAGTCACACTTAGCTGTTTTCCTATGTAAAACACAACCTCTTAGAAGTAATCACATAAACCCCCTTCACTCTGATGTCAAAATACCAAAATTTCAGAAAGCTGTTTTTTTCCCATAATGCATCTAGAAATTTAACCAATTCAATCTTGTTTGACAGAGCTCAATGAGCTCTGTCAAACGAGATTGAATTGGTTAAATTTCTAGATGCATTATGGGAAATTTTTTCTGCCTGAAATTTAGATACTTTGACATCAGTGTGCAGGGGGTAAACTGATAACAAACTTCCTTCAAACCAATCCTATTTATCAGCATAGAAAGCACCACATAAATTTTCTAAGCGACCTTACATATGACCCCTTATTGTAAACCAGAAAAACCTACTAAATGTTGATCCATGCACAGAATGCCTGACAACAAGCGGTATCTATCAGAATGAAGTGGTCATAAACAAAGGCAACCTAGGGCCCATTCACCATTCATAATAATGCACAAAAAAGCATATGTACATCTAGTGCCGCTTCCCTCGCATAATCCAAGCACATCTCCCACCTCATACTATCGAGAACTATGGTCTCAAAAAAACATGGCTAGTTCTCTACAATTCAGCATCTACAAATTCACCCAAGAAGTAAACCTCACTGTATCTAGGCAAGTATATTGTCTCCTTGCCATGTTGACATTATAGGCTTGTAAGTTCCATGTAAGGAGACAGCTCACATTTATTTGTTTATTGGTGTTTGAGGTCACATATTTCTGCACAATGGCTAATCATGACCACAACAGTTTTACGGGTGGAGGAAGCCGGAGTGCCCAGAGAGAACCACCGAGCAACAGCGAGGAACTGTCAGCTCCCCAACATACTAACTCCACACAAGCAGGGTTGGCACTGGTTGAAGACAGGTGCACCATCGACCTGCAGTATGCCTTAGTACACAACATCACCATGGCCCCATGTGGGCAATGGGGGTGAAGTGTCTTGCCCAAGGATACAATGCAGTTGCCGCAGGTGGGATTCGAACTGAGGACCTCTTGGCTTACAACCTGCACCTCTACCTACTGAGCCACTGTGCTCACGATAGCTCACATAACCTTTAGCTTGTTACTGTATCTGCTTTCCAATTCTTTATTGTTGTTCTATGCATATTTATATTTGCTCACAATATAGTTTGACATCATAAGGCCACACAAAGTAGATGTTCTGTTTCTCAGGCCAAGTTTTGTAAAATTGCATGCAGGTGGGCAGTTTTTTATTTTATATTTTATTTTTGTAATTATTTCTTTGCCATCAGAAGATCATATTCTTGGTTTATTTTATGTTTTAGGCCTCATAATCTACAGAATAGCAAGGGTGGTGGTGTATTTTGTCCCTTTGGTGCAACAAGGCTTTCAAATTTGAACGAAGATTTGTGTGAATAATGCATTAGTACTGCTAGATTTGGGTAAACGGTTCACCCTGGATACCACCCCTTCTATAGTAGATCTTTTCTGCAAATTTTGTCTAAGATTCTATCAACTTTACAAATAAATACGTTCATGAATCACAATCAGATCCACCCTACAATGTTGCATACCAAATATAAAAAGATTCTGCTTGCTGGATCTGGAGAAGAAGATTTTTTGAGAAATATGCCTGAAATGCACTAAGTTAAAATTTGGGCTCCTATACGGAGCCCAAATATAAACCCAGGGGGCCGATTTGAACAAACTTGAATCAGATCCACCCCACAATGTTGCTTAGCAAATACGAAAAGATTCTGAAGCTGGATCTGGAGAAGAAGATTTTTTAAGAAATTTGCCTGAAATGCACTAAGTTCGAATTCGTGCTTCTATAGTGAGCCCAAATATGAAACTAGGAAGCCGATTTGAACAAACTTGAATCAGATCCACCCCACAATGTTGCATACCAAATATCAAAAGATTCTGCCTGCTGGATCTGGAGAAGAAGATTTTTTAATAAATTTGCCCGAAATGCACTAAGTGCGAATTCGGGCTTCTATATTAAGCCCAAATATGAATCCAGGGGGCCGATTTGAACAAACTTGAATCAGATCCACCCCGCAATGTTGCATACCAAATATCAAAAGATTCTGCCTGCTGGATCTGGAGAAGAAGATTTTTGAAGAAATTTGCCTGAAATGCACTAAGTGCGAATTCGGGCTTCTATATTAAGTCCAAATATGAATCCAGGGGGCCGATTTGAACAAACTTGAATCAGATCCACCCCGCAATGTCGCATACCAAATATCAAAAGATTCTGCCTGCTGGATCTGGAGAAGAAGATTTTTGAAGAAATTTGCCCGAAATGCACTAAGTTTGAATTCGAGCTTCTATAGTGAGCCCAAATATGAATCCAGGGGGCCGATTTGAACAAACTTGAATCAGATCCACCCTGCAATGTTGCATACCAAATATCAAAAGATTCTGCCTGCTGGATCTGGAGAAGATGATTTTTTAAGAAATTTGCCTGAAATGCACTAAGTTCGAATTCAAGCTTCTATAGTGAGCCCAAATATGAATCTAGGAAGCCGATTTGAACAAACTTGAATCAGATCCACCCCACAATGTTGCATACCAAATATCAAAAGATTCTGCCTGCTGGATCTGGAGAAGAAGATTTTTTAATAAATTTGCCCGAAATGCACTAAGTCCGAATTCAGGCTTCTATATTAAGCCCAAATATGAATCCAGGGGGCCGATTTGAACAAACTTGAATCAGATCCACCCCGCAATGTTGCATACCAAATATCAAAAGATTCTGCCTGCTGGATCTGGAGAAGATGATTTTTGAAGAAATTTGCCCGAAATGCACTAAGTTTGAATTCGAGCTTCTATAGTGAGCCCAAATATGAATCTAGGGGGTCGATTTGAACAAACTTGAATCAGATCCACCCCGCAATGTTGCATACCAAATATCAAAAGATTCTGCCTGCTGGATCTGGAGAAGATGATTTTTTAAGAAATTTGCCTGAAATGCACTAAGTTCGAATTCGAGCTTCTATAGTAAGCTCAAATATGAATCTAGGGAGCCGATTTAAACAAATTTGCATCAGATCCATCCCACAATGTTGCATACCAAATATCAAAAGATTCTGCCTGCTGGATCTGGAGAAGAAAATTTTTTAAGAAATTTGCCTGAAATGCACTAAGTTCGAATTCGAGCTTCTATAGTGAGCCCAAATATGAATCTAGGAAGCCGATTTGAACAAACTTGAATCAGATCCACCCCACAATGTTGCATACCAAATATCAAAAGATTCTGCCTGCTGGATCTGGAGAAGAAGATTTTTTAATAAATTTGCTTGAAATGCACTAAGTTCAAATTTGGGCTCCTATACTGAGCCCAAATATAAACCCAGGGGGCCGATTTGAACAAACTTGAATCAGATCCACCCCACAATGTTGCTTACCAAATATGAAAAGATTCTGCCTGCTCGATCTGGAGAAGAAGATTTTTAAAGAAATTTGCCTGAAATGCACTAAGTTCAAATTCGAGCTTCTATAGTGAGCCAAAATATGAATCTAGGAAGCCGATTTGAACAAACTTGAATCAGATCCACCCCACAATGTTGCATACCAAATATCAAAAGATTCTGCCTTCTGGATCTGGAGAAGAAGATTTTTTAAGAAATTTGCCTAAATGCACTAAGTTCGAAATCGGGCTCCTATACTGAGCCCAAATATGAACCCAGGGGGCCGATTTGAACAAACTTGAATCAGATCCACCCTACAATGTTGCATACCAAATATCAAAAGATTCTGCCTGCTGGATCTGGAGAAGAAGATTTTTTAAGAAATTTGCCTGAAATGCACCAAGTTCGAAATCGGGCTCCTATACTGAGCCCAAATATTAACCCAGGGGGCCGATTTGAACAATCTTGAATCAGATCCACCCCACAATGTTGCTTACCAAATATGAAAAGATTCTGAAGCTGGATCTGGAGAAGAAGATTTTTTAAGAAATTTGCCTGAAATGCACTAAGTTCGAATGCGGGCTTCTATAGTAAGCCCAAATATGTATCCAGGGGGCCGATTTGAACAAACTTGAATCAGATCTACCCTGCAACATTGCATACCAAATATCAAAAGATTCTGCCTGCTGGATCTGGAGAAGAAGATTTTTGAAGAAATTTGCCTGAAATGCACTAAATTCGAATTCGAGCTCCTATAGTGAGCCCAAATATGAATCTAGGGAGCCGATTTGAACAAACTTGAATCAGATCCACCCCACAATGTTGCATACCAAATATCAAAAGATTCTGCCAGCTGGATCTGGAGAAGAAGATTTTCAAAGAAATTTGCCTGAAATGCAGTAAGTTCAAATTTGGGCTCCTATACTGAGCCCAAATATAAACCCAGGGGGCCGATTTGAACAAACTTGAATCAGATCCACCCCACAATGTTGCATACCAAATATCAAAAGATTCTGCCTGCTGGATCTGGAGAAGAAGATTTTTAAAGAAATTTGCCTGAAATGCACTAAGTTCGAAATCGGGCTCCTATACTGAGCCCAAATATGAACCCAGTTGGGCCGATTTGAACAAACTTGAATCAGATCCACCCTACAATGTTGCATACCAAATATCAAAAGATTCTGCCTGCTGGATCTGGAGAAGAAGATTTTTTAATGTTTTTCCCATTGCCTACAGTGTTAAAAAGTGCTGACTCAGCACTTTTTCAAAGTCCCGAAACTGTACCCTATGATAAAACCGATGGCAATTTTTTTTTACCAATCCTTTCTGTTGGTCCTAAGGAAGCTGCACACCAAATAAAAATTCTCAGTGCCGTGCAGTTTTGGAGATATGGGCGTTTTAAATTTTTTCTATTTTTAGCTCCTGCGGTTCCCACGGGGCTGCGGGAAATTTTTTTTTTGCATAAATCAAGTACTCATGACCCAATAAGCCCTCACATAAAATTTGGTTCAAATCAGCCTCTCGGTTTGGAAAATAGAAATTTTGGGCGGGCAAAAAATTTTGCCCCTCTCATAACAATGCCAAGTATAGCCCCACAAACTTCTCTTGAACAAATCTGAGTCTACACCTCAAAAGGAAGCTGCACACCAAATATCAAGTCTCTGCTACTGCTGGTTCATGAGAAGAAGATTTACAAAGATTTTGGTGCCCCTTGGGGGCGTGGCACCACCCAGGAGGAGGGGCAACTTCATTTGAACAAATCTGAATTGGCATTAGGTAATAAACATTTAGCCAACATTTGAATAAAATTGGGCTAGTGGTTTAGGAGGAGAAGTCGATAATGTAAAGTTAACGCCGGACGGACGACGACGGACGCCGGACGACGGACGACGGACAGAAAGTGATTAGTAAAGCTCCCCTTGAGCTTCGCTCAGGTGAGCTAAAAAGTAACTAACAAACAAAAGAAATATTTATACATTTATTTTTCAATGTACAATAACGACAAAATACACATGCCCTGTAAAGCTTTCATCTTGAAGATTGCACTTTTTATATTTTATCAGATAACTGAATAAATTCAGGGATTCTTCTGTCTTCTTTGGGAAAGGGTCTGGGGCCCACACAATTGGGAAAATTTGCATCATGAAGGCTCCAATTGGGAATTTGTTTGGGAGATGAAATACTCAAAAAGTTAAAAAATTTATAGTAATTTATATATTTTTTATACTTACCAATGACCCAGACTTAGCTGGTGCTAACTCCAACAAAACCAGGGCCAAACACAAATTTTGCCCCCCAATCCCCAAAATTTGCATCCAAAACAAAAAGAAATCATGTCCTAAAGGACCTCCATACTACGCCTCTACTGCGCATGCGCAGTGACACAGTCGTCCCGAAATTGGCGCCAATTATCATTCTTACTGGCAGTGCCTGGTCAGCGCTATGTACTCAGCGGGGAGGCAAGAGTTCCCAACTCCAGGGAGGGCCATCCCCGTCTGGGTCATTGGTAAGTATAAAAAATATATAAATTACTATAAATTTTTTAACATTTTTATACTGTACCAATGACCCAGACTTAGCTGAATAGTAAACAGGCTGGAGGGCCTAGGACATAGAGGAAAATCCAATAAGCTCAACTATATAGTAAAGAGGTAACCCCTTAAGGAGAAAAGGAGTATTAGGCTTTACATGTATCTTTCTTATTTAATATTAAATTAGAAAGATACACTACCCTTAATAATTGAGCACAATAACATTCATGTTCTCTATTAACATCCAGTATAACCCTTATACTAATTATTTTTAAAGCAAGCCAATAAATAAAGTAGTCCAGAGAACTGAGACTCTTTATAATCATTTAAAAGTGTCCGAGTATTGTATATTAAAGCCCGTTTGACACTTGACACCCAATGCTTCACACCGAGCTACACTTTAAAAATAAGACATGAATGAATTAAACATTAATATTACACTTTAAAACCATCCCGGAAGCGACTCAGAAATACTGACTTGGAGGAGGCATTCCCTTGCTTTTCACTATAAAGCAGGTGACCTAAGGGAACACCCCCCCCCCCCCTCCCCCCCTTCCCCTTGCCCTGGGTCAAATAGCCCAGAGCGAAGAGGGCAGCCGGACGGAGTCACTGCCGGAACAGAAAGCCTGCATAACTATAGTTGCAACTGTTTAGTGGACGACATTCTGAGCAACAGATAACGGACCTAAACAATGCAGGTCTCCAGAAATGGACTCAATATTTCTGAGATAAAAATTCGTAAATGTGGATGGCTGAGACCAATAAGCAGCCTTCATTAAATCTGTAATAGCAACACTATTAGCATAAGCCCAGGAAGTAGAAAGAGCTCTTACTTCATGAGCAGAAATCTTAAGCACAGACTGCTGAGAAGAAGATAAATCTTCATAAGCAGTACGGATAGTTAACTGAATCCATCTAGCAATAGAATGGACTGAAATGTCCTTTCTATTAGGCATCAAAGACAGAAAGAAACGTTTCCGTCCCTTTCTGATAAACTGAGATCTCTGTTTATAGATACGTAGTGCTCTAACAGGACAGAGTAAAGGCCTACGCCCGTCTGAAGACGGAAGAGCCTTAATAACAATAGGTTCCGGATATTTATTAGGAGCCTGATTCTTAGCTAAAAAACCCACATTAGTAGTGAAGGTGATAGTGTTCCCAACACTACGATAATGAGAATCATCCACCGATAGTGCATGAAGCTCACTGACTCTTCTGGCAGAAGAGAACGCTAAGAGAAAAGCTGTCTTATAAGATAAGAATTTGAAATCTACTGTCCCAAGAGGTTCAAATGGCTTTTCCTTCAATTTAAGGAGAACCCAAGCTAAATTCCACTTAGGAATTAATCTAAGAGTTCTGGGTCTATTTATCGAAAAGTTTCTAACCAACTTCGATAAAGAGACATTAGATCCAATTTGTAAACTATCATGATGTGCATAGGTATCAGATAACATAGATCTATAACCCTTTATAGTAACAGGCTGCAGTTTGATTTCGTCAAACAAGTATACTAGAAAGTTTGCAATGTCTGGTATAGAGGGATCAAATATATCTACAGAATGATCCCTACACCAACGACGAAAAACCTTCCACTTAGCCGCATAGTTTAGCGAAGAGGAGGTCCTCCTACAGTTAGAAATCGCGTCCACTGCTCGTCCTGTAAAGTGCTTGCCATGCAAGAAGGACCGCACAACGGAAAAACGTGAAGGTTGAGACCTTGCGGGTTGTGATGGAGTTGGAGCGATTTCCCCTGCGAAAGAAGATCCTCTCGTGGAGGAAGCTTCTGCGGTAGGTCCCACAACAGACACCTGAGTAGATTTATCCACGGTCTCTGTGGCGACAGAGATGCTACCAACAGAATCTTGCATTGAGATTGTTTTATCTTTAGCAATACTTGTTGAATTAACGGCGCTGGAGGATACGCATATCCTATCCTTCCATCCCAAGGGATCGACAGAGCGTCTACTGCAAATGCTCTTGGATCCGGACACGGAGACACATACGTCTGCAACTGATTGTTGAGATGTGTCGCAAATAAGTCTATCATTGGCCGTTCCCATTGGTAGCAAATCTGATTGAATACTTGTTTGTTGAGAGTCCACTCCGACGGCAACAAGCGACCCTTTCGTGAAAGGGAGTCTGCTAGCACATTCAGACGACCCGGTATGTGACGGACCGAAAGAAGAACGTGATGTTCTAACGCAAACAGAAGGATTCTTTCCGTTAGATTGAACAACGGAACTGAATGAGTGCCTCCCTGATTCCGTATATACGCCACTACTGTCGTATTGTCGGATAGGATTTGGACATGAGCATCGTGAATAATGTCCATCCAGTGACGTAACGCAAGCCAAATTGACATCATTTCCTTGATGTTTATGTGCTTGCACAGGAATTGCGGATCCCAAAGACCCTGGCATCTCGAATCCGTTGGGATTAATGATGCACCCCAACCTGTTTGACTGGCATCCGTCATAACGGTAAAACTCGGATCCGGCAACTGCAGCGGAACTCCTTGAGTTAACCACTGAATGTTTGCCCAAGTCTGAATCTCTTGTTTCACTTGATCTGACAAGAGAACGTCTACATCGAGCGAATGAATTTTCACACTCCAATTGTGAGTCAGGAAAATTTGAAGAGGACGTGTGCGTAGCCGCCCCATCGGAATGAGATCCGCGGCGGCTCCGCACAGACCTATCAGTCTCATAAATTCTCTCGCCGTGACTTTGTCTGCGTGCAGACAATAGCGAGCGTAACAACTGACTAATTTCGCTCTGGTTAACGGCAGACGAACGAGATTGTTGTGCATCTCGAAGCTCATTCCCAGATGAGTGAATGACTTGGACGGCACCAGATCCGACTTCTCCTCGTTTACTATAAAACCGAGACGTCGGAGCAATAGAAGAAGATTCTGAACATCGTTCTGAAGCGTTAACTCGTTGCCGTACCTCTGAAGAATGTCGTCCAGGTAGGCCGACGTTACCGCAGACGAATGAGCTCGGAAGTAGATCATTACCGAGTTCATTACCCGAGTGAAAGCCCAGGGTGCTAGATTCAATCCGAAGCACATCGCCCGGAATTGATACACCACTCCCAGGACTGCAAAGCATAGATACTTTCGGAATGTCGGATGTACCATGACGTGAAAGTACGCATCTTTGAGATCTATGCTCGTTGCATAATCGTTCACCCGAATACTCGCTCTGACCGATCGAATCGTCTCCATATAAAACTTCGGAGCGACGATCAACTTGTTTATCCAGCTCAAATCTATGACTGGACGGAACGAGCCGTCTGGTTTCGGAACCAGAAACAGATGGCTGTAGAATCCCAGAGATTCCTGGTTTTCTACGACCTCTACCGCGTTCTTCATTAAAAGAGACTGCACCTCTGATAACAGAGCGTCTCTTTTCTGTGGATTTGACGGAAGATGAGTCCACTTTGGACTTCGAGTTAATGGAGGCTTTCGTTTGAAGGATATCTTTAGACCTTCCGAAGTCACTCCTCTCACCCAAGGGTCATCCGTAATCGACGCCCACTCTTGTGAAAAACTCGACAACCTTCCGCCAACCGGAACGCGATAGAGGTTTAAGCCATCACCTCCTGGACTTGTGAGGCCTGCGGTAGGAGAAACCACGTCTTCCACGACCCGCACCTCGCCTCGTCGACCTCGGGGCGTCCGACCGATTGTCCCGGCCTGAAGGACGTCCCGAACGAGAGTCGCTATCCTGACGGTCTCTCGAATAAGACCAAGAGGACGCACCGGAACCTCTATAGGAACCTCTCTTGGGTGCATTAGACCCAGAAGTGCCTGTCTTATTCGTGTCTGCTGTATCCGACTTCTTAGGAGCCGATCTGAACAACAGAGAATCATTAGCTTTCTTTTTAATTTTATCATAAATAGCGGAAAGCTTGCCGTCAAAGAGAAGTTCTCCTGAGACCGAAGCGACTCTAAGAGAGTTCTTCACCTTAGAATCCACTAGTGTGGATGTAGCTAGGGCTGTGTCACGTCTAACCAACTCCAGATTTGCCACTGAAAGGGCGGAGTTACACGTGGAATAAGCTACTGCCCTTGAAAGAAGTCTTAAAGAGGATTGTATATCCTGAAACTCTTCCCCTTGAAGGCGCAGTGATAACGCCTTAGTAAGGTGATCTGCGTAAGATAAGGCATCTAAATTGGCTCTGTTAGACGCAATAGCTGTTTCCAACACCGCGGTTGGAATAGAAGCTGACGACGGTAATGATAGCTCTAAGTCTTCCGCCTCGTCGTCCATACGCAGAGGAACTCTTGGTATACCCTGTCCTGCCGTATCGAATTTATTCCTTGCATTAATGAAAGGCAGGTTGAGAGTATTAGCGGACAAGAAACCTGCTTTCCCCGTCCTGGAAGCAAGTTTAAATATAGCGTCGTTCAATAATTCAAATGTTCTAGCAACATTATTGGACTGCGACGGAAACTCGGGAGCGATGTCCCTGAACCGCTCAAAAAATTCAGAGTCCAATGACGCTATAATTCTCTTGTCCGGAAGCGCAGCAGTCTGGCCCGACGGAACAACTTGAGGGAGAAAGTGCCGGATGAAGTCCACGGCAGCTTTATGTTGTTCCGAAAGGGATAGCTCCAAGTCATCCGTATCCCTTTCACCATCCGGTCGGACCTCACGATGTTCCCGGTCGTCCGCCCCCGATGCTTCGGCGGAGCGTACCGACCCAGCGCCATCGGATAATTCTCGATCCGACACCGTTTCTGTCGGCTGCTGGGATGCTGCAATAAGCTGTGCTATCTGCACAAGAATGTCCGGCGTCGAGACCTGCGGAGGCGTAGTCTTTCGCTGCTTCGCCGAGGGCAGCTCCGCATCAGATGGCTCCCGCATACTTTTCCTATGCGAACGTCCGGAGTCCATCGGTCTCGAATCCCTGGCTGCCGGATGGTGTGACCTGGTCGCCGAAGAATCCTTCATCGGCGAAGCTGGTAATATATCGGCGGTCACGCAGCCAAGGTGCGGTCGTGTGCGCTGACGAGAAGAGGAAGCCTTAACAGTCTCTGCGGACTGCTTATACAACGGAGCGTCCCGAGCGACGGACGTATGCTCCGCTAAAGACACATTTTGTACCACAACATCTGGTCCCAGATGTTGTTGTACGAGAGAGGGACCTCTCTCGCTCGCGGCCCGGCTGGACCTGGACGAGCTAGGAACCGGACTAAAAGGCTTCCTCCGTTCTCGCTTACTATCCGCCGTCACTGGGTGTGCATCTATTATGTTTATAGTGCTCGCATCACCCAAAATTTCCTCTTGGACCGCATCGGACGAACCCGGCTGCCGAACCATTCGGTGAATGGACGCTACACCGGGCGAGCTAGCGGACGACATTTGTCTAAACTCCATGAGCACTTTTGCCGCTAGCTCTGAATTCATTTGTGACGACGGACGCACACTTGAAGAAGATAACATGGAAACATCACCCTGTTCTGGTTCCTCTGAAATAGAAACTGAGAGAGTAGAGTGACCTTGCGGAGAAAGAGCCGGCATCGCTCTTTCTCCAGAAACAACATATCGTGACACACGTTTCCAATGTTTCTCATCCCAATGTTCACATATAGGACAGGGATTAATGCGAGAACACTGACTACAATTAATACAATGATCATGAAAGTCAGAGGAAGATTTCTTCCTATTACAATTTGAACAACGTCCCTTCATTGTGAAAGAACAACAAGTCCTAGTTACTCGCAAAAACCCCTGACACAAAGATACATAATAACATGATCCATTAATAAATGAAAAAACAATTGCAAAACAAAATAATTTTGAAAAAATATTTTTTCAGAGAAGCCCAAGTTGCTGAAAAGTAACGTTGAGCCCCGATGGATCCGATGGCAAAGTGTGGTCAAAAATTTTAAATTTATATAAAATAATTAATGAGACACTTTCGGATAATATAAATGTATCTTATAATGAGATAAACTACCACAAAGGCAAACAGCCCCCCTCAAAAAAGGCTGTTGCCAATGAAAACAAACAGTGTAAACACACTAGAAAACATGACTCCAGGCACTGAAAAAACTGGCCCGGAATCAGTCATCAATTACACTCTATCTGATGCAAAACAGAGACTCCCAGGGGAGAATCTGCAGAACATCAGATGGAAGATGCAGAACACAAACGTTATACACCCATGGGTGAAAACGTAACTATGGGGAAAATAACAGAAAACATTCTGTAACCAAGCAACTCTCCCAGGAAATTTTAGAAATGAAATTTCTCAAAAATATGCCAAAATTATGGGAGAATTGCCAGGGGGGACTTTAGAAGGCTAGGGGAGAGGAAACACTGAATAAGCAGTGCAACAATTAGCAAGAATGACAACAAGAGGCCCATGCCTCGAAAATAGGCAACTTAACATAATTTCATCCAAAAAATTTTAAGTACAGCCCTGATTATTTTTTGCCACTTCTTTTTCCTCTCCTCCTTCTATCCTCCTTAGAATCACATTTTCTCCAAAAATTACGTGTCTGGCATCCTTTAAACTGAGATTTACAAGCACAAAGATCAGTGAGATGTTGACTGATGAAGGGCCAAACAGAGAATGATAATTGGCGCCAATTTCGGGACAACTGCGTCACTGCGCATGCGCAGTAGAGGCGTAGTATGGAGGTCCTTTAGGACATGATTTCTTTTTGTTTTGGATGCAAATTTTGGGGATTGGGGGGCAAAATTTGTGTTTGGCCCTGGTTTTGTTGGAGTTAGCACCAGCTAAGTCTGGGTCATTGGTACAGTATAAAAATATAAGAAGTATTATACCTTCATATTGAATTGAGAACACTGATACAGAAGTTACTCCATGTATAGTACATGTATTAAGTTTATAACAAACTGTTGCATGAAATAATGATCAGTCTCTGTAAACTTTATTAAATAAATTGTTTTTATACTAGTAAATGATGAAGATATTTATGCATTTTGCTATACTTCAACAGTCTACATTCTGTGGCTTGGCAAGTCTTGTTTGCCTATGTAGGCAGCCCAAGACTTACCTAGAAACAACTGACTGGGTTCTTTGCATGTAACCTGCAAACGTATCTAAAAACTGCCTGTTGAGGCACCCATTTTGTTACAGTCAAAAGTGACGAAAGTCAAAATTAGACCTTCAAGAGTTGAAGAAGAATTAAATTATTAATTGAATGTGGACCAAAAATGAGAAATTTTTGGTTTGAATTGGGGAAAATCCTACCAAAATGCCATTGGGAGAGGGTCCCATATTTAGCCCCTGTAGACACCCAAAAGAATCCTTGTAATTAAAAATGTTAATTAAATTCTCCAAATGATTCAAGTTAGCAACCAACTTTTGACAAGTTATTCTATACTTAAAAGTATCGATCTGGAATTGAACTATTATCCTGCAGAGTACTTTTTTTTAATTTCCCATAAAATCAAGTCAAGGCTGCTGTAAAGCAGCCATGACTTGATTTGATAAATTCAATTGAGTCAGCCATTAAGAAATCATTGATAAAAGGTTTACTCTAGTATATAGGACAGGGATATATTTTGTAAACAAGAGCCCAAATTATATGTCTACTGAGAAACAGGGTTTTTTCTAGGCAGGAAAATCACCCCCTCCCCCCTCACAGTATTAAATGAGTTCATTGAGGATCAGTGCTTTCCATATTCCTGCAGTCCATGTAAAGTAGAAAACCACTGAAACACAAATGGGGAGGAGTACTTCTTCGATAGATCACCAGACTTTTCATTAAGTTTACAGGAATTTACTCTATAACCTGTATTCATGTAACAGGTCAAATTATTATTAGTGCTGAAGGAATGGTAAATGATTTAATATTTTAAAGTTATAATACAGTTATCAGGATGATTAAATTAAGAAATATCCAATTTAGTGGGTTGCATTGATCTTGTTACCTTCACACTAAAATTTTAATAGGGAGAACAAAGAGAAGTGCATTGTAGAAAGTAAGAATTATAACAACACCCTGGGCATTTATTTATTTACTTATTGGTGTTTAAGGTCACATATTTCTGCACAATGGCTAATCATGACCACGACAGTTTTACGGGAGGAGGAAGCCGGATTACCCGGAGAGAACCACCGAGCAACGGCGAGCAACTGTCAGCTCCCCAACATACTAACTCCACACAAGCAGGGTTAGCATTGGTTGAAGACAGGTGCACCATCACTGTGCAGTACGCCTTAGTACACAGCGTCACCGTGCCCCCACATGGGCAATGGGGGTGAAGTGTCTTGCCCAAGGACACAACACGGTTGACGCAGGTGGGATTCCAACCGAGGACCTCTCGGCTTGCAGCCTGCACCTCTACCAACTGAGCCACTGCGCCCCCCCCCCCCCCCCCCCCCCCCTGGGCATACAGGTTGATGATCCATAAAGAGTGTTTGTAAACTCTTCATCAGCTAACTGTGAGAACAAGACAGTGTTTTGTCCTGATGCAAAACTCGGGGTTTTGACATCTAATCTCAAAATATTAAACCTTCCCCACCTCTTAACTGAACATGCACATTGTTTTTTTAATAGGGATTTAACAACACTTTCGACACCTTGGGCAGTTTAATGAGTGGATGAAGCTGGAGTACTGGGAGAGAACCACAGGGCAGTGGTGAGCAATCGTCAGATTCCCCAATATATCAACTCTGTACAAGCAGGGTTAGCACTGGTTGAAAACAAGTGCACCATCAACATGCAATACACCTTAATACACAACGGTACCTTGCCACACTTGGGCAATCAAGATTAATTGCTTTGAGCTCATTCCAATGAATAGGGGTGAATAGGGGGCGCAATGGCATTGGTGAAACCGGTTCTTGTCCGATTACCGAAGTTAAGCAATGTCGAGGCACTTAACCCCAATTGTCCACATGGCACAATGATGCCTTGTAATAAGGCGTACTGCACGTTGATGGTACGCATGTCTTCAACCAATCTAAGTTGGGGAGCTGGCAGCTGCTCATCGTTGCTCATGTTTCTCACCGGGTACTCAGGCTTCCTGCACCCGTAAAACTGTCACCGACACAATATGACCTTGGGTGTTAAAGAGTCATTAAACCTTAATAAATAAATAAATAATAAATAATTCCAATGAATAGTCATAAGCTATGATTGGAGAATAAAATCTGGCTGCAGAATATGTGTAGATATTCTTTGAAAATTGTGTTAGGTAATGTGTGATATGAAAGTGGCACCAAACTGAAAAGTCACCTCGAAATCTAACTCTTAATAGATTGGAGAGTTTTATGCATTTTCACTACACTTTGACAGTCTACACCCTGTAGATTATCAAGTTGTTTCTAGGCAAGTCTTGGCTGCCTATTAAGGCAGCCACGACTTGCCTAGATAGAACTGCCAATGTAACTTCCAAGTTTACCCTGCATGCAAAGTTTCAAGCAATTTCAGTTGCTTTTTCAACGGGAGGGGAGAGGACAGGAGGGGGGCAACCCTTTCTTTTTTGGCCTACCATTTTCAAAATATTTGTAAATAGTAAACAATTTCACAACACTCACATTATTATCCTTGCTGATGTGAAATCAACATAATAATTGTAAAGTTGCTGTAAGTAAGTTATCAAATACAGAATTAGGCCTTTAAGGGTTAGCACCCCGAAAAAAAACTGTTCTTCTTTCAGGTATGTGTCCAATTCTTTCATGCTTGAATCTCCACTCTATACATTAGCTATAACATTTCATTTCAAGTTGGTAGAGGTAATGATGAAGCTACCAGAGGCAGTATTTCTCCTGTTTTCATTCTCCAGTTTTTAATGTCTTTAGAAACTTTGCAATAGTTTTCACCATGGTGTGGTTCAGCATCAATACATCTTTTCCTAACATCTTCCTGAGTTTTCTGTCAATGAAAAAGAAAAAATAAAATATTAAGAAAAAAGGATTGTATTATTTTGGTTCAACAAGCCTCATGGTGCTTGAATGCTAGTTAAAACTGGCTGTTTTTTTTGTTTTCCAGTTTGGTTCCATTTTTGGCAGCAAACCAAACCGCAAGACCCACCAAAAACCAGCCAAACAGTTTAGCAGTGTTTGTGCATAAACTATCAAACTATCTTAATGGGAGAGAACTGGACTAGTGGTCCCTATGGACTCATGTCACTCACTCTATCCAGCATAGGGGGTGAATACATCATGTTCTGAATGTCACATTTTCTGCCTTACTGATTTGACCAATGGATAAATGTGACATTGAGAACGCAACATAGATTAGATGAACCTTATTAATTTGTTACCCTGATTTCTGTTTTTTCTGACTGAATAGGCTTAGCAACTGATCGATTACCTATTCCTCGTTCCATTATCTGATGTAACCTGGTACCCATTAACCCTTTACCTAATGTAATGACCAAAACTGGTCAGCGCTATTCACAAAAATCACCAATTAATTTTCATTATTTTTTAATTTTTTTGTCTCAAAAGTTAAAAAATTTATAGTAATTTCTATATTTTTTATACTTACCAATGACCCAGACATAGCTGGTGCTAACTCTTAAAATATAGGGCCAAACACAAATTTTGCCCCCCAATCCCCAAAATTTGCATCTAAAACCAAAGAAAACATGTCCTGAAAGGCCCTCCACACTTCGCCTCTACTGCGCATGCGCAGTGCCAAGGACGTTCCGAAATTGGCGCCATTAATCATTCTAATAACCAGTGCCTGGTAAGCGCTATGTACTCAGCGGGGAGGCAAGAGTTCCCAACTCCTGGGAGGGCCATCCCCGTCTGGGTCATTGGTAAGTATAAAAAATATAGAAATTACTATAAATTTTTTAACATTTTTATACTGTACCAATGACCCAGACATAGCTGAATAGTAAAAAGTCTGGAGGGCCAAGGACATAGAGCAAAATGGAATACGCTCAATAAAATAAAATAGAGTCATCCCCTGTAGGGAAAAAGAAGTAATAGGCCTTACATGTATCTTTCTTATTTATGATAAATTAGAAAGATACAACACCTTCCAAAATTGAGCTTCATACATCCATGTACTCTATTAATATCCAATATAATCCTTATACTAATAATTTTTAAAGTAAGCCAATAAATAAAGTAAGTCTAGAGAATAGAGACTCTTATACTCCTAAAAGTGTCTGAGGATTGCATAATCATGTCCGTTGACATATGCAATATTCAAAAGCTATACTTTAAAAACTAAGACTTGAATGAATTTTAAAAACCTAAACTTCTCACTAAACAACCATCCCAATAACAGCTCAGAATTACTAACTCCGGAGAAGGTATCCCCTTGTTTTCATAGTAAAACAGGTGACCCAAGGGAACACCCTCGCCCCCCCCCCCCCCCCCCCTTTTTTCTTGCCCTGGGTCAAATAGCCCAGAGCGAAGAGGGCAGCAGAACGGAGACACTGCCGAAACAGACAGCCTACCTAGCTATAGTAGCAACTGTTAAGTGAATGACATTCTGAGCAGTAGATAACAGACCTAACAATAGAGGCCTCCAGAAATGGACTCGATATTTCTGAGATAAAAATTCATGAATGTGGATGGCTGAGCGCAATGAGCGGCCTTCAAAAATCTATAATAGCGACACTATTAATGTAAGCCCAAGAAGTAGAAGAACTCTTACTTCATGAGCCGAAATCTTAAGCACAACTGCTAAGTCAATGATGTACCATAAGCAGTACCGATAGTTAATAGAATCCATTAACAATAAAATGGAGCGTAACGTCCTTCTACTAGGCATCAAAGACAGAAGAAGCTTACGCCCATAGTAATAAACAGATATCTGTTTATAAATACATAAACTCTACCCGGAAAGAGTAAAGGCCTATGCCCATACGAAGACGGAAGGACCTTAAAAATAATAGGTTCCGGATAATAGGAGCCTAACTCTTATGCAAAAATCCAACCTAAATAGTAACGGAAGTAGTGATTCCGAAACTACGAAAGTGAAAATCATCCATCGATAGTGCATGAAACTCACTGACTCTACAGTAAAAGAGAAACCAACAGAATTACTGTCTAAAAGGTCAGAATTTGAAAACTACTGTGTCCAGAGGCTCAAATGATTACTTAGCTAAATAAGAACCGAAGTTAAAATCCATATAGGAATTTAATCTAAAGATTCTAAGTCTATTTATCAAAAAGTTACTAACTGACTTAGATAAAGAGACATAAGACTCAATTGTAAAGTGCATAGGTATGAGGTAACATAAACCTATAACCTTAATAATAACAGGCTGCAGTAGATCTTGTGGAACAAGTATACTAAAAAATTGCAATGAGTAGTATGGAGGGATCAACAATATGAACATAATGATCCCAACACCAACGACGGAAGAGCCTCCACTTCAGCCGCATAGAATAACGAAGAAGAGGATCTCCTATAGTAAGAAATCGCGTCCAAAGCTCGTCCAGTACAGTGCTTACAATGCAATACAGACCACACAACGGAATACATGAAGGTTGCGACCTTGCGGGTTGTGATAAAGATGACACGATTTACCCAGTGAAAAAAGATCCTCACATAGAGGAAGATTTCACGTTAAGACCCACAGTAGACAAGAGAGTAAATTACCCATGATCTCTGTGAAGATAGAGATGCTATCAACAGAAATGTATTGTGGTTGTTTATCTTAGCAATACCTGCTGAAACAACAGCGCCGGAGGATACGCGTATCCTATCATTCCGTCCTATAGATCAATAGAGCGTTAACAACATTAGCTCAGAGATCTGGACAAGCCAACACATACGTCTGCAATTGATTAGCAAGCTGTGTCGTAAATAAATCATCATTGGGCGCTCCCATAGATAGCAAATCTGATTGAATACTTGTTTGTTGAGAGTCCATTCTGACAGCAACAAGCGACCCGTAAGAGAACGGGAGTCCGGTAAAACAATCAGACGACGCGGAATATGACGGACCAAAACAGAACTTGGTGTACTATAACCAACAGACGGATTCTTTCCATTAAATTGAATAACGGAAACGAAAGAGTGCCTCCCTGGTTCCGGAGATACGCCACTACTGTCGAATTAAAGGACAGGATTTGGGCATGCGTTTCTGAATAATGTTCATGCAATGACATAAAGCAAGCCTAAAAAACATTATTCCGCGGAAGAAAACTGGTTGCTAAGAGACTGCGGAACCCAAAGACCCTGGCACTTCGAATCCGTAGGGATCAGTATTATATCCCAATCTGTTTGACTGGCAACCGTCATAACAGCCACACTCGGGTCCGGCAACTGCGGTGGCACTCTCTGAGTCAACCACCGAATGTTTGCCCCAGTCTGAATCTCTTGTAACACTAGATAGACAAGAGAACGTGTAAATCGAGCAATTCATGGATTGCCGAAAAGTTGCCGTCGAAGAGAAGCTCCTCCGAGAACGAAGCGACTCTGAGAGAGTTCTTAACCTTACTATCCACGCTTGTGGATGTAGCTAGGGCTGCGTCACGTCTAACCAACTCCAATCAGCCACTGAAGGTCGGAGTTATACGTGAACAAACTACTGCCCTCAAAAGAAATACATTGAGAATAATATCCCATAAATCTTTTCTTGAAGACGTAATGATAACGCCTCAGTAAGGCGGATTACGTATGATAAAGCGTCTAAGTTAAGTCTACTATACATCATGTCGTTTCCAACATTGAAGTTGGAAAAGACATAAATGGCGAAAAAGAATATATCCAGTCTTTAACCACACCGTCTAGACGCATATGAACTCTCGGTATGCCCTGCTCTGCCAAAATAAACTATTCGTATAAATGATAAAATGGCAGAAATGAGCAACGCGGACAAGAAACTAAACTATCATGCTTGGTAGCAGGCTTGTATATATATATATATAGCGTCGAAAATAAAACACATGTTGTAATGACAATATTGGACTGCGTCGGTAAGTCAGGGACAATGTCCCTGAACCGATCGAAAAATCCGAGTCCAATGACGCTATAAGTCTCTTATCCAAGATCGCAGCAATGAAGTCCGAAATAACAATCACTGGAAGATAATGCCAGAAGATATGAAAGGCAGCTTCCGATACTACTAAAGGGAAAACTCGAAATCTTTCGAATCCCTTTCGCCATCCTGTCGGACCCTATAAAGCGTTCGGTCGTCCGTACCTGATGCAACCGTGGACCGCACCGACCCAGCGCCGTCGGATAATTCCTGATTCGACCGAGAAACTGTCAATTGCTGGGATGCTGCGAAACAACTGTGCTAACTCGGATAGCACGTCCGTCACTGAGGCCTGAGGAGAAGCGGTCTTACGATGCATTGCCGCTGGAAGCTCCGTGATCGTTACCCCGTGCATACTACTAATATGCGAGCGAACGGAGTGTATAGGCCTCGTGTCCCTTGGCTACCGGATGGCGCGACCTATTCGCCGTGGAATCACTGAATGACGAAACTGATCGGATACTCGAGGTCACGTAGCCAATGTGCGGTCGTGTGCCCTGCTGTGAGGATGAGGAAGCATTAAGGACAGTCTCTCGGACTGTCAATATAACGGAGCATCCCGACCGACGGACATATGCTCCGAATGTAAAATATCTGAACCACAACATGCGGTCCCCTATGTTGTTGGACGAGAGAGGGACCTCTCTCGCTCACAGCCCAGATGGACCTGGACAAGCCAGGAACCGGACTAACAGGCTTCCTCCGATCTGTCCTCAATCTGCCGTCACTGGGTGAGTACTAAAGTACTTAAAGTGCTCGCATCACCCAAATCTCCTTCCTAGACCGCAACGGACGAACCCGGCAGCTGAACCATGCGATGAATGTACGCTACACCGGGTGAGCTAGCAAATGTCACTCCGTAGGCGATAGACATATTTCATGAGCACTTATTGCCGCTAGCTCTTCATTAACTATGACGACAGAGGCACACTTTTGAAAGACATCTCCGTAACTTTGCGAACAAGAAACCATAAATGCTTGGTTATAGCAAGCATAAAATAATAATATATATAGCGTCGTTCAATAATTCGAAAGTTTGTGTGACATTATTGGACTATGTCGGAACTGAGGGACAATGTCCCTGAACCGAACCAAAAATTTCTAAGTCCACCGACGCTATCAGTTTCTTATCCGGCATCGCAGCATTCTGGTCCGACGAAAGAAGCTGTAGAAGACCAAGTCAGATGACATACACAACAGCATATGTTGTTCCGAAAGGGAAGGCTCGAAATCCTCCAAATCCCTTTCGGTATCCCGTCGGACCGGATGAAACTTTCGGACGTCCGTACCCGCTTCCGCGGAGCGTCCCGACCCAGCATCGTCGCATAAAAAATATGCGACAGATTCAGTTGATGCTGGGATGCTGCGATAAACTGTGCTATTTAGGAAAGCACGTCCATTCCCGAGGCCTGTGCAGTAGCGGTCTTACGATGCATTGCCGCCGGAAGCTCCGTGTACTTTGACTCCCGCACACTTCCTATGCGAACGTCCGGAGTCTGCAGGCCTCGTGTCCCTGGCTACCGGATGGTGTGACCTGGTCGCCGAAGAATCCTTGATCGGCGAAGCTGGTAATATATCGGCGGTCACGCAGCCAAGGTGCGGTCGTGTGCGCTGACGAGAAGAGGAAGCCTTAGCAGTCTCCGCGGACTGCCTATACAACGGAGCGTCCCGAGCGACGGACGTATGCTCCACTTGCGACACATTTTGTACCACAACATCTGGGGCCAGATGTTGTTGAACGAGAGAGGGGCCTCTCTCGCTTGCCGTCCGGATGGACCGGAACGAGCTATGAACCGGACTAAAAGGCTTCCTCCGTTCTCCCTCCGATCCGCCGTCACTGGGTGTGCATTAGGTTGATTTATAGTGCTCGCATCACCCCAAAATTCCTTCTAGACCGCAACGGACGAACCCGGCTGCCGAACCATTCGGTGAATGGACGCTACACCGGGCGAGCTAGCGGACGTCAAAGGCCGTCGAACCTACTAGGGTCCTCTTAGGTAATTGGCGTATTTACATGAGCACTTTTCCGCTAGCCCTTCATTAATTGTGACGACGGAGGCACACTGTTGGAAGACATCACAGATACATCACCCTAATCTTGATCGTCTGAAATAGAAATTGATAAAGTAGAGTGACCCTGCGGGGAAAGGACCGGAGTGTCCAATTCCCCAATAACATACCGTGACATACGCTTCCCATATTGTCATCGAAATCATACGATACAGAACAGGAGTTAATGCGAGTACACTGACCACATATAGAATGATTATAAAGTCAGAGGAAGACTTCCTCTTAATACAATTGATCAATATCCTTTCAATGTGAAAAGAAAACAAGTCCTGGTACTCGCACTAACCCCTGGCAATCAAAATACATAATAATAATATGATCCATTAATATAGAAAAAATAATTGAAATCAAAATATTTTGAAAAAATATTTTTTCAGAACAGCCCAAGTTTCTGAAAAGTAACGTTGAGCCCCAATGGATCCCAAGCCTAAGTGTGGACAAAAATTTTAAAAATATTTTAAACAATTTATTCAACACTTACGAACAATAATAATGTATCTAGTTATAATTAAAATAACATCAAGATATTATTTTCCAGAAATCCCCCCCTCACACAGAGGGCTGTTGTAAATGTAAACAATGAGTGTAAAAACACTAAAATAAGACTCCAGGCACCCAGGCCTGAAATCAGTTACCAAAAATAAACTATCTGATGCAAAACAGAGACTTCCAGGGAAGAAACTGCAGAACATCAGATGGTAGATGCAGAACACAATGCCTAACCACCCATAGGTGAAGACGTAAACATGGGGAAAAGAACAGAATTCATTCTGTTATTCAGCTAAAACTCCCAAGAAAATTTAGTAATAATAATTACAAAAACTATGCCAAAAGCATGGGAGAATAGCAAGGGGGGACTTAAAGGACAGGGAGAGAGGAAAACACTTAAAAAACAGTGTAACTAAATAATCAGAATGACAACAAAATGGCTGCTGCCTCGAAAATAGGTAACTTAACATAATTTCATTAAAAAATTTTAAGTTACAGCCCTGATAATATTCTGTCACACATTTTTTCCTCTCCTCCTTCTCTATCCTCCTTAGAATCACCATTTCACTAATATTTATGTGTCTGGCATCATTTAAACTGAGATTTACAAGCACAAAGATCAGTCAGATGTTAACTGATGAAGGGCCAAACTTAGAATGATTAATGGCGCCAATTTTGGAACGTCCTTGACACTGCGCATGTGCAGTAGAGGCGAAGTGTGGAGGGCCTTTCAGGACATGTTTTCTTTGGTTTTAGATGCAAATTTTGGGGATTGGGGGGCAAAATTTGTGTTTGGCCCTATATTTTAAGAGTTAGCACCAGCTATGTCTGGGTCATTGGTACAGTATAAAAATACATAGGTTATGACCCCTGTTTGGAACGAGCTTGACGAGCTCGTTCCAAAGAGGGGTCATAGCCCATGTGTTTGAGACAAAAAATGAAAAAAATTAGTTATTCAAGAATTTTGTTTGCAAGTGTCGTCTGCTTTTCATGTTGGCTAAAGGGTTAAGATCTTTCAATTTACATTCGCGAAATAAAATATAGTATATTATTTACTATCTGTATTTAACAAGTAGAGAAACCAAACTGAAACCAAGGTTTTTTCTGGAAATTGAACCGAACCGAAACCGAATCTGAAAAATCAAAACCTCCCAGCTCTAATGATCATCAAGAATTATTGTTACACTACAAATTAAATGGAGGATATTAACAAGCGAGAATTAAGCAAGAGGCCTCTCTGCCTAGACAGCTCTGCCCAGGGTCACTGCTTTTAGGGGAAGCTAAATACAGACAAGAATCTAAGTGTAACTGCTTGTGACCTTAAGTTTGTTGCCTATGGCCTTGATATGTCATTGAATCAAGGTCACAACACACCTTTGAGTCATAAGCAGTAATTGTACCAAGTATAAGTAAGATCTGTCAATCATACCAAGTTGTATGGACTGGACAAGGGCTGTATAACAATATCAGTTTTGCTGTTCTTGACCTTGACCTTGGTGATAGGACTTTGGATCAAAGTCATGACACACCTTTGAGTCATGAGCAATAATTGTACCCAGTATGAACAAGATCTTGCTATTAGATCAAATTATACTGACCAGACAAAAAGATCGTAAAATACTGAAGTTTTCTTGACTGATCTTGACCATGACAATATGACCTTCGATCAAGATCATGACACACCCTTTGGTTATGGTCAGCAACTGTGTCAAGTATGAACAAGATCAGACATATGGATCAGATTATAGAGACCAGACAAGGGCAATATAGCAATATCCAAATATTATTTTTGCGTTCTTGACCTTGATGATATGGCCTTGGGTCGAGGTCTCGGCACACTATTCAGTCATGAGTAATATCTGGTTGAAGTATGAACAAGATGTGCCAATTAGATCAAATTATATGGACCAGACAAAAATGATAGTGTAATATTGAAGTTTTCTTGACATGAGAATATGACCTTGGGTCAAAATCATGACACAACCTTTGGTTATGTTCAGCAACTGTATCAAGTATAAGATCAATCATATGGATCAAACTATAGAGACCGGACAAGGATAATGTAGCAATATCCAACTATTATTTTTTTGTGACCTTGACCAGGACTTTGAGGGTAGAGACCTCATTATGACTGATAGCAAACTATCTAGTGACATTACATATAGTGGCAACACATACAGTTACAAAGTTTTGTTAAAAAATATTCAATGGTTAACTGGTAGAGTGCTGAATTATTTTTGGTCATCAAAATTTGTTCACATACATTTGCCTAGTTACAATTTATGGGAGAATGCCAATAGGCACTCTCCCATAAATTGTAACAAGGCAAATCCTAACAGACTAAATAATTTCACTTCAATGGTGGTATGAACAACATCCACAAAATATGAAGCCTTTAAGTGCTGGTACTGACACTTCAGAGTAAAGCCCAAATATGGGCTTCCAGCACTTTACCAGTTAAGAAATTATGGCCCCGACAAACAAATGGTAAAATATTGAAATTTTATTGACTGTGACCTTGACTATGAGAATATAACCTTGGGTCAAGATCATAACATAGCCTTTGGTTACAGTCAGCAACTGTGTCAAGTATAAACAACATCAATCATATGGATCAGATTACAGAGACCGAACAAGGGTAATATAGCAATATCCAAGTATTAATTTTTGTGACATTGACCATGACCTTCACCTTGAGGGTAAAGACCTCATTATGACTCATGACACACTGTCTTGTGACAATAGATATGGTTACAAAGTTTTGTTAAAACATAATCAGTGGTTAAGACATTATGGCCTGGACAAACAAAATGTTGATGACAGATGGACTGATGATGGATGACTTAGCATTAGAAAAGCTCTCCTGACATTTTGTCACGCAGAGCTAAAAAAAGGATAACATCCATCTATGTATGAGCTTTCTAGAGCATTCTAGATGTACTGGACCATGTGGGGGAAGTGAGAGTGAGGGTAACAGTCCGAGGGGCCTTGATAAGGACTATGATGATGCATACTTCACTCGCCCACCATGAGAAATACAAGAGTTATTTCTGGCAAAATTTCTTTATGTATCCAGAAAGAAAATAATTTCTGACATTCTTCTCTTCCAACCAAAGCCAGTTCATTTTATTTTCCAATCCTTGTAACTCGCTTATCTGTGCAGAATCCAAGTTTAAAATATTCAATGTTCTAATTTGTAACATGAAAGTGGACAAAGCGCAAAAGAAAATTTATTATTTATTGGCGTTTAACTGGTAGAGTGCTGAAAGCCCATTTTTGGGCTTTATTCTGAAGTGTAGGTGCTGCAACTTAAAGGCATCATTTTTGGTGGATGAGCTTCATATTACCTTTGAAGTTAAATAATTTTGTCTGTTAGGATTTGCCTTGTTACAATTCATAAGAGAGTGCCTACAAGGCAAAGACACATAAACAAATTTTGATGACCAAAAATAATTCAGCACTCTACCAGTTAAGGTCAAATATTTATGCATAATGGCTAATTGTGACTGCAGCATGGAGATAAAGTCAAGTTTAGTCAATCGTTTATACCCACCCATGTTGCCCATTTTAGAGGACTTCCGCAACAAGCATAGGTGACTGTGTCGTATTTCACCGGTAAAACAGAGCTTCTTTACCACAGTAAACAGGCACTCCTTTATTTCCTAGGGTTCCAATGGGGTAGGAGAAACGAAAACAAACATGGCATATAATGGAAGTAAATTCCAAATGCTGGCAATATGAAACTGCCGAATGCTCAAAATATGTGATACATTCAGAATACAGAAGAAAATATATTGGTAGTCCGTGATTCCACAAAAATGATGGAATAAAATTTGGAACTCAAAACAAAACGGAGTCTGAAATTTGGCAAAAGAAAACTTACATCCCATTAAATGTTAGATTTTGATAAGGGAATTATATTATGACCAGTCCTGGAATGAGATGGGTGCGAGTGCAATTGCTCCCGTCAGCACCTGTGTTTTCTATTTTAAGGGAGCTAAAAAATTAACTCATCGAAAAATATTGTGGAGCACTAATATACTGTGATGGCATATAAAAGTGTGTTGTTTTGAGAAAGCAGCACTCTGTGGCCAGTGGCAAGTTACTGTCATAATTCAGCAATTCCTTATACATTTAACCCTTTGAACACTAGTGGTCTCTGCCATGCCAGTTCAATGGCAGCAATTAGAAGAGTCCATATTCATTATTTGGGATAGACCAATCAATATTTTTAACATGCAGTCTTGGGGCTGCACGTTGAAAAATTGATTGGTCTACCCCACACATTAACTGAACAGCCATCCTATTTAATGATGTTATGACGTATCATGTTCCTGGCTGGTGAAGAAGCTGCTAGGGTTCAATGGGTTAAGGTTTCTGGTGTTTGGTGACAGTATTCCCTCGAAAATTCATATACTAACATTTTACGGGTGCAATTTACTCTTGTCTCTTATTTCGCGGGAGCTTAAAACTGCACCCGTCCATATTTTTCATTTCCAGCACTGATTATGACAAAGCCCTTGAATTAATGTCATACCAGAACATTATCCCAAAATTTGGGTTTGAGGAAAAATTGGCACTTTACACAGAAATAAAATAAAATGAGGGGAAAATGGCAACATCATTACATTAATGGTATGAAAAAGTTTGATTGAGAATGTTGTAAACTCAATTGTGCTAGCACAATTTATTTATTTATTTATTGGTGTTTAAGGTCACATATTTCTGCACAATGGCTAATCAGGACCACGACAGTTTTATGGGTGGAGGAAGCCAGAGTACCCGAAGAGAACCACTGAGCAACGGCAAACAACTGTCAGCTCCCCAACATACTAACTCCACACAACCAGGGTTAGCACTGGTTGAAGACAGGTGCACCATCGATGTGCAGTACGCCTTAGTACACAGCGTCACCGTGCCCCCACGTGGACCATGGGGGTGAAGTGTCTTTCCCAAGGACACAACGCAGTTGCCGCAGGTGGGATTCGAACCGAGGATCTCTCGGCTTGCAGCCTGCACCTCTACCAACTGAGCCACCATGCCCCCTGCTAGCACAAAGTAATATCATTAAATTCAGATTCAATTCCTCTTACCTCTTCTCCATACAACAGTTCAAATTTGTAGAAGTATGCCCACGCATCTCCAAAATCTGGCTCAATTTTCACTGTTCGAAGGAACCATTCTTTGGATTTATTTATTTTTCGCTCTGACCAAAATAATCTGTAAAGAAGAGCAATTATTGATTCATATTAATTTATATTTATGACCTTATTACATTAACTCTTAACCTGATGAGTATTTTCTAGTTATTTTTTCCTGAATGCCAGTCATGGCTGCTTTGAAGCTGCCAAGACCAGATTTTATGAAAAATTCATCTAAATTTAACTCAAGAAATCAGTAGTGCAGAAATTCATGCACTTTATAGGCGGACAATATGATTAAATGCGCAAAAATTATACTTATTTATGTAGCAAGTGAAATCCTGTGCTGGTTAGAATATCTGCCAGCAGCATGTACCGAGTTAAACGATCACAAACCAAATAGTCTAATTTTGTTGTGAGCAGTGGGATGAGGAAATCACACCCAAGAAGAAGTTATTTGGGCCAGACATGAGGCTTGCCAAATCAAATATCTTTCACCAATGTGAGATTTTCCCATCTCACCCCACACCACGTGAGGATGATTTTCTATCACTGCACCCCATATGATGCCATCAAAATCAAAATAGTGCTATAAACATTTACTGTTCTACTGATGTATTGTAGAGAAAAATGAAATGCATATTCGGAAACAGCATCAAAAAGTTTTGTATGTACCAAAGGTATACAGTATGTGACAAAAAAATTTAGCCTTGATCGCTCAATGCTGCTCTGAAACTTTGAGGGTTCACACGTAATTTTGGAGGGAGTAAGTATCCCCTTCTCTGTTTAAGCACCTCTGCAGACAAAGGGTCCATGGGCCCGGATACTTGGTTGATATTATATGTTGCAGCCTTCCACCACACCACATGATACCACCACCCCACCACTAAAAATGCACATTTGTGTGTTTCGAAACTGACCCATGTGCATTTTATTTGTAATATTTAGGCTCAATAATTTCTTTCTGATGAGAAGCAGTGAAATATTGTACATAAAAATAAGGACTCCCGCTGGTGTTGTAGATGTGAAGCCATGAATTGCTCTCCAGTTACGTTCAAGTTCAGTAGGCCTAGCATGTATTTAAAAACCTCTGGTCTTTGAGATTACTGTTGCAAAAAACATTTTCATAAAATTATAAATTAAAGCCGATTTTAAATCAGCGAGGATAATAATGTCAGTGTTGTCAAATTGTTTACTATTTACAAATATTTTGAAAATTGTGGGTCAAAATGGAAAGGGGTTGCCCCTCCCCTCACAAAAACAACTGAAATTGCTTGAAACTTTTCCACTGTACATGCCTAGTAGTTCTGTACAGGAAAAGGTGTTAAAATTAGTATTTTTTTTTTGCAATAATATTAATTTAGTGTTGTTTGTGTCGAAAAGTCATAATGAGGAATGCACACATAACTAAGACATAACGATTTTTCTGTTAAACATTGTTTGGATAGTGTCAAGGTAAAACATGAAATATAATTTTTAGTTACTACAGACATTTGTTTTGGCCTACAAGGGTGTATTGTCTACTGTTCTGATAAGGCAAGGGGTTAAATACTATTTACACGTTGATTAAAAAACCCTCACATATTCAAAAGTATGTTGGGGAAGGCAAAAATACAGGTTTTCAAAAAACTGCCCCCTCCCATCCCTATAATGTTGCTCCCACAGTTTCCCATATCATTTAAAGATTCAATGTGATTGATCAGTATTGGACAAGAAGGTAATCAATCAGGAATTACAAAAAAATTTAAAGAACAGTTATTTTGATCAGTCGAAATTAGGCTATTTATCCATAGAGTAGAAAGTTTGTTTTTGGAGAGTACAAACCTTTTTCAGTGGCAGTAGTTATTGAGGACTTAAAAATAAAACTTTTCAGACAATTTGCTAGTAAATATGAGCACTTTGATGAATTTTTTGAGTGCCATCTAAAGTACTCTTCCTCTGTACTTTTTCCTTTATTGATCAGTTGTTTCTTGAATCTCTGGATTGTACATGTGGATAATATCCTTTTTCCGAAAACACACATGGGTTTCAGTGCAGTTCTTTTTCATTTTTTATTGAAAGTGGACAGATGACTATAATTACAGTAATTTGTTCTGTAATTAAAACCTGTCACAATAATCTTTTAATGAGACAGTCACAACAATGGGATTTGGGACAAGAAATGCAAACAAACAACTAGTGATTGTTTAAACCTTCAGGCGTTCTCTACACCAAATTGATGTGGATGTGTTAACTTGAATTCAGTATTACAGCGGAGTCACTCAACAATTTGAATAACCTAAGTTTTCATACATTTTATGGAGAAACAGAGGATATCTGGTGTTTTTGAGTGGATACCGAAAGTTAAAAAATTTATAGTAATTTATATATTTTTTATACTTACCAATGACCCAGACTTAGCTGGTGCTAACTCTAACAAAACCAGGGCCAAACACAAATTTTGACCCCCAATCCCCAAAATTTGCATCCAAAACAAAAAGAAATCATGTCCTAAAGGACCTCCATACTACGCCTCTACTGCGCATGCGCAGTGACGCAGTCGTCCCGAAATTGGCGCCAATTATCATTCTTACTGTCAGTGCCTGGTCAGCGCTATGTACTCAGCGGGGAGGCAAGAGTTCCCAACTCCAGGGAGGGCCATCCCCGTCTGGGTCATTGGTAAGTATAAAAAATATATAAATTACTATAAATTTTTTAACATTTTTATACTGTACCAATGACCCAGACTTAGCTAAATAGTAAACAGGCTGGAGGGCCTAGGACATAGAGGAAAATCCAATAAGCTCAACTATATAGTAAAGAGGTAACCCCTTAAGGAGAAAAGGAGTATTAGGCTTTACATGTATCTTTCTTATTTAATATTAAATTAGAAAGATACATACCCTTAATAATTGAGCACAATAACATTCATGTTCTCTATTAACATCCAGTATAACCCTTATACTAATTATTTTTAAAGCAAGCCAATAAATAAAGTAGTCCAGAGAATTGAGACTCTTTATAGTCATTTAAAAGTATCCGAGTATTGTATATTAAAGCCCGTTTGACACTTGACATATACAAATGCTTCACACCGAGCTACACTTTAAAAATAAGACATGAATGAATTTAAACATTAATATTACACTTTAAAACCATCCCGGAAGCGACTCAGAAATACTGACTTGGAGGAGGCATTCCCTTGCTTTTCACTATAAAGCAGGTGACCTAAGGGAACACCCCCCCCCCCCCCCCCCCCCTTCCCCTTGCCCTGGGTCAAATAGCCCAGAGCGAAGAGGGCAGCCGGACGGAGTCACTGCCGGAACAGAAAGCCTGCATAACTATAGTTGCAACTGTTTAGTGGACGACATTCTGAGCAACAGATAACGGACCTAAACAATGCAGGTCTCCAGAAATGGACTCAATATTTCTGAGATAAAAATTCGTAAATGTGGATGGCTGAGACCAATAAGCAGCCTTCATTAAATCTGTAATAGCAACACTATTAGCATAAGCCCAGGAAGTAGAAAGAGCTCTTACTTCATGAGCAGAAATCTTAAGCACAGACTGCTGAGAAGAAGATAAATCTTCATAAGCAGTACGGATAGTTAACTGAATCCATCTAGCAATAGAATGGACTGAAATGTCCTTTCTATTAGGCATCAAAGACAGAAAGAAACGTTTCCGTCCCTTTCGGATAAACTGAGATCTCAGTTTATAGATACGTAGTGCTCTAACAGGACAGAGTAAAGGCCTACGCCCGTCTGAAGACGGAAGAGCCTTAATAACAATAGGTTCCGGATATTTATTAGGAGCCTGATTCTTAGCTAAAAAACCCACATTAGTAGTGAAGGTGATAGTGTTCCCAACACTACGATAATGAGAATCATCCACCGATAGTGCATGAAGCTCACTGACTCTTCTGGCAGAAGAGAAAGCTAACAGAAAAGCTGTCTTATAAGATAAGAATTTGAAATCTACTGTCCCAAGAGGTTCAAATGGCTTTTCCTTCAATTTAAGGAGAACCCAAGCTAAATTCCACTTAGGAATTAATCTAAGAGTTCTCGGTCTATTTATCAAAAAGTTTCTAACCAACTTCGATAAAGAGACATTAGATCCAATTTGTAAACTATCATGATGTGCATAGGTATCAGATAACATAGATCTATAACCCTTTATAGTAACAGGCTGCAGTTTGATTTCGTCAAACAAGTATACTAGAAAGTTTGCAATGTCTGGTATAGAGGGATCGAATATATCTACAGAATGATCCCTACACCAACGACGAAAAACCTTCCACTTAGCCGCATAGTTTAGCGAAGAGGAGGTCCTCCTACAGTTAGAAATCGCGTCCACTGCTCGTCCTGTAAAGTGCTTGCCATGCAAGAAGGACCGCACAACGGAAAAACGTGAAGGTTGAGACCTTGCGGGTTGTGATGGAGTTGGCGCGATTTCCCCTGCGAAAGAAGATCCTCCCGTGGAGGAAGCTTCCGCGGTAGGTCCCACAACAGACACCTGAGTAGATTTATCCACGGTCTCTGTGGCGACAGAGATGCTACCAACAGAATCTTGCATTGAGATTGTTTTATCTTTAGCAATACTTGTTGAATTAACGGCGCTGGAGGATACGCATATCCTATCATTCCGTCCCAAGGGATCGACAGAGCGTCTACTGCAAATGCTCTTGGATCCGGACACGGAGACACATACGTCTGCAACTGATTGTTGAGATGTGTCGCAAATAAGTCTATCATTGGCCGTTCCCATTGGTAGCAAATCTGATTGAATACTTGTTTGTTGAGAGTCCACTCCGACGGCAACAAACGACCCTTTCGTGAAAGGGAGTCTGCTAGCACATTCAGACGACCCGGTATGTGACGGACCGAAAGAAGAACGTGATGTTCTAACGCAAACAGAAGGATTCTTTCCGTTAGATTGAACAACGGAACTGAATGAGTGCCTCCCTGATTCCGTATATACGCCACTACTGTCGTATTGTCGGATAGGATTTGGACATGAGCATCGTGAATAATGTCCATCCAGTGACGTAACGCAAGCCAAATTGACATCATTTCCTTGATGTTTATGTGCTTGCACAGGAATTGCGGATCCCAAAGACCCTGGCATCTCGAATCCGTTGGGATTAATGATGCACCCCAACCAGTTTGACTGGCATCCGTCATAACGGTAAAACTCGGATCCGGCAACTGCAGCGGAACTCCTTGAGTTAACCACTGAATGTTTGCCCAAGTCTGAATCTCTTGTTTCACTTGATCTGACAAGAGAACGTCTACATCGAGCGAATGAATTTTCACACTCCAATTCTGAGTCAGGAAAATTTGAAGAGGACGTGTGCGTAACCGCCCCATCGGAATGAGATCCGCGGCGGCTCCGCACAGACCTATCATTCCATAAATTCTCTCGCCGTGACTTTGTCTGCGTGCAGACAATAGCGAGTGTAACAACTGACTAATTTCGCTCTGGTTAACGGCAGACGAACGAGATTGTTGTGCATCTCGAAGCTCATTCCCAGATGAGTGAATGACTTGGACGGCACCAGATCCGACTTCTCCTCGTTTACTATAAAACCAAGACGTCGGAGCAATAGAAGAAGATTCTGAACATCGTTCTGAAGCGTTAACTCGTTGCCGTACCTCTGAAGAATGTCGTCCAGGTAGGCCGACGTTACCGCAGACGAATGAGCTCGGAAGTAGATCATTACCGAGTTCATTACCCGAGTGAAAGCCCAGGGTGCTAGATTCAATCCGAAGCACATCGCCTGGAATTGATACACCACTCCAAGGACTGCGAAGCGTAGATACTTTCGGAATGTCGGATGTACCATGACATGAAAGTACGCATCTTTGAGATCTATGCTCGTTGCATAATCGTTCACCCCGAATACTCGCTCTGACCGATCGAATCGTCTCCATATAAAACTTCGGAGCTACGATCAGCTTGTTTATCCAGCTCAAATCTATGACTGGACGGAACGAGCCGTCTGGTTTCGGAACCAGAAACAGATGGCTGTAGAATCCCAGAGATTCCTGGTTTTCTACGACCTCTACCGCGTTCTTCATTAAAAGAGACTGCACCTCTGATAACAGAGTGTCTCTTTTCTGTGGATTTGACGGAAGATGAGTCCACTTTGGACTTCGAGTTAATGGAGGGTTTCGTTTGAAGGATATCTTCAGACCTTCCGAAGTCACTCCTCTCACCCAAGGGTCGTCCGTAATCGACGCCCACTCTTGTGAAAGCTCGACAACCTTCCGCCAACCGGAACGCGATAGAGGTTTAAGCCATCACCTCCTGGACCTGCGAGGCCTGCGGTAGGAGAAACCACGTCTTCCACGACCCGCACCTCGCCTCGTCGACCTCGGGGCGTCCGACCGATTGTCCCGGCCTGAAGGACGTCCCGAACGAGAGTCGCTATCCTGACGGTCTCTCGAATAAGACCAAGAGGACGCACCGGAACCTCTATAGGAACCTCTCTTGGGCGCATTAGACCCAGAAGTGCCTGCCTTATTCGTGTCTGCTGTATCCGACTTCTTAGGAGCAGATCTGAACAACAGAGAATCATTAGCTTTCTTTTTAATTTTATCATAAATAGCGGAAAGCTTGCCGTCAAAGAGAAGTTCTCCTGAGACCGAAGCGACTCTAAGAGAGTTCTTCACCTTAGAATCCACTAGTGTGGATGTAGCTAGGGCTGCGTCACGTCTAACCAACTCCAGATTTGCCACTGAAAGGGCGGAGTTACACGTGGAATAAGCTACTGCCCTTGAAAGAAGTCTTAAAGAGGATTGTATATCCTGAAACTCTTCCCCTTGAAGGCGCAGTGATAACGCCTTAGTAAGGTGATCTGCGTAAGATAAGGCATCTAAATTGGCTCTGTTAGACGCAATAGCTGTTTCCAACACCGCGGTTGGAATAGAAGCTGACGACGGTAATGATAGCTCTAAGTCTTCCGCCTCGTCGTCCATACGCAGAGGAACTCTCGGTATACCCTGTCCTGCCGTATCGAATTTATTCCTTGCATTAATGAAAGGCAGGTTGAGAGTATTAGTGGACAAGAAACCTGCTTTCCCCGTCCTGGAAGCAAGTTTAAATATAGCGTCGTTCAATAATTCAAATGTTCTAGCAACATTATTGGACTGCGACGGAAACTCGGGAGCGATGTCCCTGAACTGCTCAAAAAATTCAGAGTCCAATGACACTATAATTCTCTAGTCCGGAAGCGCAGCAGTCTGGCCCGACGGAACAACTTGAGGGAGAAAGTGCAGGATGAAGTCCACGGCAGCTTTATGTTGTTCCGAAAGGGATAGCTCCAAGTCATCCGTATCCCTTTCACCATCCGGTCGGACCTCATGATGTTCCCGGTCGTCCGCCCCCGATGCTTCGGCGGAGCGTACCGACCCAGCGCCGTCGGATAATTCTCGATCCGACACCGTTTCTGTCGGCTGCTGGGATGCTGCGATAAGCTGTGCTATCTGCACAAGAATGTCCGGCGTCGAGACCTGCGGAGGCGCAGTCTTTCGCTGCTTCGCCGAGGGCAGCTCCGCATCAGATGGCTCCCGCATACTTTTCCTATGCGAACGTCCAGAGTCCATCGGTCTCGAATCCCTGGCTGACGGATGGTGTGACCTGGTCGCCGAAGAATCCTTCATCGGCAAAGCTGGTAATATATCGGCGGTCACGCAGCCAAGGTGCGGTCATGTGCGCTGACGAGAAGAGGAAGCCTTAACAGTCTCTGTGGACTGCTTATACAACGGAGCGTCCCGAGCGACGGATGTATGCTCCGCTAAAGACACATTTTGTACCACAACATCTGGTCCCAGATGTTGTTGTACGAGAGAGGGACCTCTCTCGCTCGCGGCCCGGCTAGACCTGGACGAGCTAGGAACCGGACTAAAAGGCTTCCTCCGTTCTCGCTTACTATCCGCCGTCACTGGGTGTGCATCTATTATGTTTATAGTGCTCGCATCACCCAAAATTTCCTCTTGGACCGCATCGGACGAACCCGGCTGCCGAACCATTCGGTGAATGGATGCTACACCGGGCGAGCTGGCGGACGACATTTGTCTAATCTCCATGAGCACTTTTGCCGCTAGCTCTGAATTCATTTGTGACGACGGACGCACACTTGAAGAAGATAACATGGAAACATCACCCTGTTCTGGTTCCTCTGAAATAGAAACTGAGAGAGTAGAGTGACCTTGCGGAGAAAGAGCCGGCATCGCTCTTTCTCCAGAAACAACATATCGTGACACACGTTTCCAATGTTTCTCATCCCAATGTTCACATATAGGACAGGGATTAATGCGAGAACACTGACTACAATTAATACAATGATCATGAAAGTCAGAGGAAGATTTCTTCCTATTACAATTTGAACAACGTCCCTTCATTGTGAAAGAACAACAATAAGTCCTAGTTACTCGCAAAAACCCCTGACACAAAGATACATAATAACATGATCCATTAATAAATGAAAAAACAATTGCAAAACAAAATAATTTTGAAAAAGTTAAAAAATTTATAGTAATTTATATATTTTTTATACTTACCAATGACCCAGACTTAGCTGGTGCTAACTCCAACAAAACCAGGGCCAAACACAAATTTTGACCCCAATCCCCAAAATTTGCATCCAAAACAAAAAGAAATCATGTCCTAAAGGACCTCCATAGTACGCCTCTACTGCGCATGCGCAGTGACGCAGTCGTCCCGAAATTGGCGCCAATTATCATTCTTACTGGCAGTGCCTGGTCAGCGCTATGTACTCAGCGGGGAGGCAAGAGTTCTCAACTCCAGGGAGGGCCATCCCCGTCTGGGTCATTGGTAAGTATAAAAAATATATAAATTACTATAAATTTTTTAACATTTTTATACTGTACCAATGACCCAGACTTAGCTGAATAGTAAACAGGCTGGAGGGCCTAGGACATAGAGGAAAATCCAATAAGCTCAACTATATAGTAAAGAGGTAACCCCTTAAGGAGAAAAGGAGTATTAGGCTTTACATGTATCTTTCTTATTTAATATTAAATTAGAAAGATACACTACCCTTAATAATTGAGCACAATAACATTCATGTTCTCTATTAACATCCAGTATAACCCTTATACTAATTATTTTTAAAGCAAGCCAATAAATAAAGTAGTCCAGAGAATTGAGACTCTTTATAATCATTTAAAAGTGTCCGAGTATTGTATATTAAAGCCCGTTTGACACTTGACATATACAAATGCTTCACACCGAGCTACACTTTAAAAATAAGACATGAATGAAATTAAACATTAATATTACACTTTAAAACCATCCCGGAAGCGACTCAGAAATACTGACTTGGAGGAGGCATTCCCTTGCTTTTCACTATAAAGCAGGTGACCTAAGGGAACACCCGCCCCCCCCCCCCCCCCCCTTCCCCTTGCCCTGGGTCAAATAGCCCAGAGCAAAGAGGGCAGCCGGACGGAGTCACTGCCGGAACAGAAAGCCTGCATAACTATAGTTGCAACTGTAGTGGACGACATTCTGAGCAACAGATAACGGACCTAAACAATGCAGGTCTCCAGAAATGGACTCAATATTTCTGAGATAAAAATTTGTAAATGTGGATGGCTGAGACCAATAAGCAGCCTTCATTAAATCTGTAATAGCAACACTATTAGCATAAGCCCAGGAAGTAGAAAGAGCTCTTACTTCATGAGCAGAAATCTTAAGCACAGACTGCTGAGAAGAAGATAAATCTTCATAAGCAGTACGGATAGTTAACTGAATCCATCTAGCAATAGAATGGACTGAAATGTCCTTTCTATTAGGCATCAAAGACAGAAAGAAACGTTTCCGTCCCTTTCTGATAAACTGAGATCTCTGTTTATAGATACGTAGTGCTCTAACAGGACAGAGTAAAGGCCTACGCCCGTCTGAAGACGGAAGAGCCTTAATAACAATAGGTTCCGGATATTTATTAGGAGCCTGATTCTTAGCTAAAAAACCCACATTAGTAGTGAAGGTGATAGTGTTCCCAACACTACGATAATGAGAATCATCCACCGATAGTGCATGAAGCTCACTGACTCTTCTGGCAGAAGAGAAAGCTAAGAGAAAAGCTGTCTTATAAGATAAGAATTTGAAATCTACTGTCCCAAGAGGTTCAAATGGCTTTTCCTTCAATTTAAGGAGAACCCAAGCTAAATTCCACTTAGGAATTAATCTAAGAGTTCTGGGTCTATTTATCGAAAAGTTTCTAACCAACTTCGATAAAGAGACATTAGATCCAATTTGTAAACTATCATGATGTGCATAGGTATCAGATAACATAGATCTATAACCCTTTATAGTAACAGGCTGCAGTTTGATTTCGTCAAACAAGTATACTAGAAAGTTTGCAATGTCTGGTATAGAGGGATCAAATATATCTACAGAATGATCCCTACACCAACGACGAAAAACCTTCCACTTAGCCGCATAGTTTAGCGAAGAGGAGGTCCTCCTACAGTTAGAAATCGCGTCCACTGCTCGTCCTGTAAAGTGCTTGCCATGCAAGAAGGACCGCACAACGGAAAAACGTGAAGGTTGAGACCTTGCGGGTTGTGATGGAGTTGGCGCGATTTCCCCTGCGAAAGAAGATCCTCTCGTGGAGGAAGCTTCCGCGGTAGGTCCCACAACAGACACCTGAGTAGATTTATCCACGGTCTCTGTGGCGACAGAGATGCTACCAACAGAATCTTGCATTGAGATTGTTTTATCTTTAGCAATACTTGTTGAATTAACGGCGCTGGAGGATACGCATATCCTATCATTCCATCCCAAGGGATCGACAGAGCGTCTACTGCAAATGCTCTTGGATCCGGACACGGAGACACATACGTCTGCAACTGATTGTTGAGATGTGTCGCAAATAAGTCTATCATTGGCTGTTCCCATTGGTAGCAAATCTGATTGAATACTTGTTTGTTGAGAGTCCACTCCGACGGCAACAAGCGACCCTTTCGTGAAAGGGAGTCTGCTAGCACATTCAGACGACCCGGTATGTGACGGACCGAAAGAAGAACGTGATGTTCTAACGCAAACAGAAGGATTCTTTCCGTTAGATTGAACAACGGAACTGAATGAGTGCCTCCCTGATTCCGTATATACGCCACTACTGTCGTATTGTCGGATAGGATTTGGACATGAGCATCGTGAATAATGTCCATCCAGTGACGTAACGCAAGCCAAATTGACATCATTTCCTTGATGTTTATGTGCTTGCACAGGAATTGCGGATCCCAAAGACCCTGGCATCTCGAATCCGTTGGGATTAATGATGCACCCCAACCTGTTTGACTGGCATCCGTCATAACGGTAAAACTCGGATCCGGCAACTGCAGCGGAACTCCTTGAGTTAACCACTGAATGTTTGCCCAAGTCTGAATCTCTTGTTTCACTTGATCTGACAAGAGAACGTCCACATCGAGCGAATGAATTTTCACACTCCAATTCTGAGTCAGGAAAATTTGAAGAGGACGTGTGCGTAGCCGCCCCATCGGAATGAGATCCGCGGCGGCTCCGCACAGACCTATCAGTCTCATAAATTCTCTCGCCGTGACTTTGTCTGCGTGCAGACAATAGCGAGCGTAACAACTGACTAATTTCGCTCTGGTTAACGGCAGACGAACGAGATTGTTGTGCGTCTCGGAGCTCATTCTCAGATGAGTGAATGACTTGGACGGCACCAGATCCGACTTCTCCTCGTTTACTATAAAACCGAGACGTCGGAGCAATAGAAGAAGATTCTGAACATCGTTCTGAAGCGTTAACTCGTTGCCGTACCTCTGAAGAATGTCGTCCAGGTAGGCCGACGTTACCGCAGACGAATGAGCTCGGAAGTAGATCATTACCGAGTTCATTACCCGAGTGAAAGCCCAGGGTGCTAGATTCAATCCGAAGCACATGGCCCGGAACTGATACACCACTCCGAGGACTGCGAAGCGTAGATACTTTCGGAATGTCGGATGTACCATGACGTGAAAGTACGCATCTTTGAGATCTATGCTCGTTGCATAATCGTTCACCCGAATACTCGCTCTGACCGATCGAATCGTCTCCATATAAAACTTCGGAGCGACGATCAGCTTGTTTATCCAGCTCAAATCTATGACTGGACGGAACGAGCCGTCTGGTTTCGGAACCAGAAACAGATGGCTGTAGAATCCCAGAGATTCCTGGTTTTCTACGACCTCTACCGCGTTCTTCATTAAAAGAGACTGCACCTCTGATAACAGAGTGTCTCTTTTCTGTGGATTTGACGGAAGATGAGTCCACTTTGGACTTCGAGTTAATGGAGGGTTTCGTTTGAAGGATATCTTCAGACCTTCCGAAGTCACTCCTCTCACCCAAGGGTCGTCCGTAATCGACGCCCACTCTTGTGAAAGCTCGACAACCTTCCGCCAACCGGAACGCGATAGAGGTTTAAGCCATCACCTCCTGGACCTGCGAGGCCTGCGGTAGGAGAAACCACGTCTTCCACGACCCGCACCTCGCCTCGTCGACCTCGGGGCGTCCGACCGATTGTCCCGGCCTGAAGGACGTCCCGAACGAGAGTCGCTATCCTGACGGTCTCTCGAATAAGACCAAGAGGACGCACCGGAACCTCTATAGGAACCTCTCTTGGGCGCATTAGACCCAGAAGTGCCTGCCTTATTCGTGTCTGCTGTATCCGACTTCTTAGGAGCAGATCTGAACAACAGAGAATCATTAGCTTTCTTTTTAATTTTATCATAAATAGCGGAAAGCTTGCCGTCAAAGAGAAGTTCTCCTGAGACCGAAGCGACTCTAAGAGAGTTCTTCACCTTAGAATCCACTAGTGTGGATGTAGCTAGGGCTGCGTCACGTCTAACCAACTCCAGATTTGCCACTGAAAGGGCGGAGTTACACGTGGAATAAGCTACTGCCCTTGAAAGAAGTCTTAAAGAGGATTGTATATCCTGAAACTCTTCCCCTTGAAGGCGCAGTGATAACGCCTTAGTAAGGTGATCTGCGTAAGATAAGGCATCTAAATTGGCTCTGTTAGACGCAATAGCTGTTTCCAACACCGCGGTTGGAATAGAAGCTGACGACGGTAATGATAGCTCTAAGTCTTCCGCCTCGTCGTCCATACGCAGAGGAACTCTCGGTATACCCTGTCCTGCCGTATCGAATTTATTCCTTGCATTAATGAAAGGCAGGTTGAGAGTATTAGTGGACAAGAAACCTGCTTTCCCCGTCCTGGAAGCAAGTTTAAATATAGCGTCGTTCAATAATTCAAATGTTCTAGCAACATTATTGGACTGCGACGGAAACTCGGGAGCGATGTCCCTGAACTGCTCAATGACACTATAATTCTCTAGTCCGGAAGCGCAGCAGTCTGGCCCGACGGAACAACTTGAGGGAGAAAGTGCAGGATGAAGTCCACGGCAGCTTTATGTTGTTCCGAAAGGGATAGCTCCAAGTCATCCGTATCCCTTTCACCATCCGGTCGGACCTCATGATGTTCCCGGTCGTCCGCCCCCGATGCTTCGGCGGAGCGTACCGACCCAGCGCCGTCGGATAATTCTCGATCCGACACCGTTTCTGTCGGCTGCTGGGATGCTGCGATAAGCTGTGCTATCTGCACAAGAATGTCCGGCGTCGAGACCTGCGGAGGCGCAGTCTTTCGCTGCTTCGCCGAGGGCAGCTCCGCATCAGATGGCTCCCGCATACTTTTCCTATGCGAACGTCCAGAGTCCATCGGTCTCGAATCCCTGGCTGCCGGATGGTGTGACCTGGTCGCCGAAGAATCCTTCATCGGCAAAGCTGGTAATATATCGGCGGTCACGCAGCCAAGGTGCGGTCATGTGCGCTGACGAGAAGAGGAAGCCTTAACAGTCTCTGTGGACTGCTTATACAACGGAGCGTCCCGAGCGACGGACGTATGCTCCGCTAAAGACACATTTTGTACCACAACATCTGGTCCCAGATGTTGTTGTACGAGAGAGGGACCTCTCTCGCTCGCGGCCCGGCTAGACCTGGACGAGCTAGGAACCGGACTAAAAGGCTTCCTCCGTTCTCGCTTACTATCCGCCGTCACTGGGTGTGCATCTATTATGTTTATAGTGCTCGCATCACCCAAAATTTCCTCTTGGACCGCATCGGACGAACCCGGCTGCCGAACCATTCGGTGAATGGATGCTACACCGGGCGAGCTGGCGGACGACATTTGTCTAATCTCCATGAGCACTTTTGCCGCTAGCTCTGAATTCATTTGTGACGACGGACGCACACTTGAAGAAGATAACATGGAAACATCACCATGTTCTGGTTCCTCTGAAATAGAAACTGAGAGAGTAGAGTGACCTTGCGGAGAAAGAGCCGGCATCGCTCTTTCTCCAGAAACAACATATCGTGACACACGTTTCCAATGTTTCTCATCCCAATGTTCACATATAGGACAGGGATTAATGCGAGAACACTGACTACAATTAATACAATGATCATGAAAGTCAGAGGAAGATTTCTTCCTATTACAATTTGAACAACGTCCCTTCATTGTGAAAGAACAACAATAAGTCCTAGTTACTCGCAAAAACCCCTGACACAAAGATACATAATAACATGATCCATTAATAAATGAAAAAACAATTGCAAAACAAAATAATTTTGAAAAAGTTAAAAAATTTATAGTAATTTATATATTTTTTATACTTACCAATGACCCAGACTTAGCTGGTGCTAACTCCAACAAAACCAGGGCCAAACACAAATTTTGACCCCAATCCCCAAAATTTGCATCCAAAACAAAAAGAAATCATGTCCTAAAGGACCTCCATAGTACGCCTCTACTGCGCATGCGCAGTGACGCAGTCATCCCGAAATTGGCGCCAATTATCATTCTTACTGGCAGTGCCTGGTCAGCGCTATGTACTCAGCGGGGAGGCAAGAGTTCCCAACTCCAGGGAGGGCCATCCCCGTCTGGGTCATTGGTAAGTATAAAAAATATATAAATTACTATAAATTTTTTAACATTTTTATACTGTACCAATGACCCAGACTTAGCTGAATAGTAAACAGGCTGGAGGGCCTAGGACATAGAGGAAAATCCAATAAGCTCAACTATATAGTAAAGAGGTAACCCCTTAAGGAGAAAAGGAGTATTAGGCTTTACATGTATCTTTCTTATTTAATATTAAATTAGAAAGATACACTACCCTTAATAATTGAGCACAATAACATTCATGTTCTCTATTAACATCCAGTATAACCCTTATACTAATTATTTTTAAAGCAAGCCAATAAATAAAGTAGTCCAGAGAATTGAGACTCTTTATAATCATTTAAAAGTGTCCGAGTATTGTATATTAAAGCCCGTTTGACACTTGACATATACAAATGCTTCACACCGAGCTACACTTTAAAAATAAGACATGAATGAAATTAAACATTAATATTACACTTTAAAACCATCCCGGAAGCGACTCAGAAATACTGACTTGGAGGAGGCATTCCCTTGCTTTTCACTATAAAGCAGGTGACCTAAGGGAACACCCGCCCCCCCCCCCCCCCCTTCCCCTTGCCCTGGGTCAAATAGCCCAGAGCAAAGAGGGCAGCCGGACGGAGTCACTGCCGGAACAGAAAGCCTGCATAACTATAGTTGCAACTGTTTAGTGGACGACATTCTGAGCAACAGATAACGGACCTAAACAATGCAGGTCTCCAGAAATGGACTCAATATTTCTGAGATAAAAATTCGTAAATGTGGATGGCTGAGACCAATAAGCAGCCTTCATTAAATCTGTAATAGCAACACTATTAGCATAAGCCCAGGAAGTAGAAAGAGCTCTTACTTCATGAGCAGAAATCTTAAGCACAGACTGCTGAGAAGAAGATAAATCTTCATAAGCAGTACGGATAGTTAACTGAATCCATCTAGCAATAGAATGGACTGAAATGTCCTTTCTATTAGGCATCAAAGACAGAAAGAAACGTTTCCGTCCCTTTCTGATAAACTGAGATCTCTGTTTATAGATACGTAGTGCTCTAACAGGACAGAGTAAAGGCCTACGCCCGTCTGAAGACGGAAGAGCCTTAATAACAATAGGTTCCGGATATTTATTAGGAGCCTGATTCTTAGCTAAAAAACCCACATTAGTAGTGAAGGTGATAGTGTTCCCAACACTACGATAATGAGAATCATCCACCGATAGTGCATGAAGCTCACTGACTCTTCTGGCAGAAGAGAAAGCTAAGAGAAAAGCTGTCTTATAAGATAAGAATTTGAAATCTACTGTCCCAAGAGGTTCAAATGGCTTTTCCTTCAATTTAAGGAGAACCCAAGCTAAATTCCACGTAGGAATTAATCTAAGAGTTCTGGGTCTATTTATCGAAAAGTTTCTAACCAACTTCGATAAAGAGACATTAGATCCAATTTGTAAACTATCATGATGTGCATAGGTATCAGATAACATAGATCTATAACCCTTTATAGTAACAGGCTGCAGTTTGATTTCGTCAAACAAGTATACTAGAAAGTTTGCAATGTCTGGTATAGAGGGATCAAATATATCTACAGAATGATCCCTACACCAACGACGAAAAACCTTCCACTTAGCCGCATAGTTTAGCGAAGAGGAGGTCCTCCTACAGTTAGAAATCGCGTCCACTGCTCGTCCTGTAAAGTGCTTGCCATGCAAGAAGGACCGCACAACGGAAAAACGTGAAGGTTGAGACCTTGCGGGTTGTGATGGAGTTGGCGCGATTTCCCCTGCGAAAGAAGATCCTCTCGTGGAGGAAGCTTCCGCGGTAGGTCCCACAACAGACACCTGAGTAGATTTATCCACGGTCTCTGTGGCGACAGAGATGCTACCAACAGAATCTTGCATTGAGATTGTTTTATCTTTAGCAATACTTGTTGAATTAACGGCGCTGGAGGATACGCATATCCTATCATTCCATCCCAAGGGATCGACAGAGCGTCTACTGCAAATGCTCTTGGATCCGGACACGGAGACACATACGTCTGCAACTGATTGTTGAGATGTGTCGCAAATAAGTCTATCATTGGCTGTTCCCATTGGTAGCAAATCTGATTGAATACTTGTTTGTTGAGAGTCCACTCCGACGGCAACAAGCGACCCTTTCGTGAAAGGGAGTCTGCTAGCACATTCAGACGACCCGGTATGTGACGGACCGAAAGAAGAACGTGATGTTCTAACGCAAACAGAAGGATTCTTTCCGTTAGATTGAACAACGGAACTGAATGAGTGCCTCCCTGATTCCGTATATACGCCACTACTGTCGTATTGTCGGATAGGATTTGGACATGAGCATCGTGAATAATGTCCATCCAGTGACGTAACGCAAGCCAAATTGACATCATTTCCTTGATGTTTATGTGCTTGCACAGGAATTGCGGATCCCAAAGACCCTGGCATCTCGAATCCGTTGGGATTAATGATGCACCCCAACCTGTTTGACTGGCATCCGTCATAACGGTAAAACTCGGATCCGGCAACTGCAGCGGAACTCCTTGAGTTAACCACTGAATGTTTGCCCAAGTCTGAATCTCTTGTTTCACTTGATCTGACAAGAGAACGTCCACATCGAGCGAATGAATTTTCACACTCCAATTCTGAGTCAGGAAAATTTGAAGAGGACGTGTGCGTAGCCGCCCCATCGGAATGAGATCCGCGGCGGCTCCGCACAGACCTATCAGTCTCATAAATTCTCTCGCCGTGACTTTGTCTGCGTGCAGACAATAGCGAGCGTAACAACTGACTAATTTCGCTCTGGTTAACGGCAGACGAACGAGATTGTTGTGCGTCTCGGAGCTCATTCCCAGATGAGTGAATGACTTGGACGGCACCAGATCCGACTTCTCCTCGTTTACTATAAAACCGAGACGTCGGAGCAATAGAAGAAGATTCTGAACATCGTTCTGAAGCGTTAACTCGTTGCCGTACCTCTGAAGAATGTCGTCCAGGTAGGCCGACGTTACCGCAGACGAATGAGCTCGGAAGTAGATCATTACCGAGTTCATTACCCGAGTGAAAGCCCAGGGTGCTAGATTCAATCCGAAGCACATGGCCCGGAACTGATACACCACTCCGAGGACTGCGAAGCGTAGATACTTTCGGAATGTCGGATGTACCATGACGTGAAAGTACGCATCTTTGAGATCTATGCTCGTTGCATAATCGTTCACCCGAATACTCGCTCTGACCGATCGAATCGTCTCCATATAAAACTTCGGAGCGACGATCAGCTTGTTTATCCAGCTCAAATCTATGACTGGACGGAACGAGCCGTCTGGTTTCGGAACCAGAAACAGATGGCTGTAGAATCCCAGAGATTCCTGGTTTTCTACGACCTCTACCGCGTTCTTCATTAAAAGAGACTGCACCTCTGATAACAGAGCGTCTCTTTTCTGTGGATTTGACGGAAGATGAGTCCACTTTGGACTTCGAGTTAATGGAGGCTTTCGTTTGAAGGATATCTTTAGACCTTCTGAAGTCACTCCTCTCACCCAAGGGTCGTCCGTAATCGACGCCCACTCTTGTGAAAAACTCGACAACCTTCCGCCAACCGGAACGCGATAGAGGTTTAAGCCATCACCTCCTGGACCTGCGAGGCCTGTGGTAGGAGAAACCACGTCTTCCACGACCCGCACCTCGCCTCGTCGACCTCGGGGCGTTCGACCGATTGTCCCGGCCTGAAGGACGTCCCGAACGAGAGTCGCTATCCTGACGGTCTCTCGAATAAGACCAAGAGGACACACCGGAACCTCTATAGGAACCTCTCTTGGGCGCATTAGACCCAGAAGTGCCTGTCTTATTCGTGTCTGCTGTATCCGACTTTTTAGGAGCCGATCTGAACAACAGAGAATCATTAGCTTTCTTTTTAATTTTATCATAAATAGCGGAAAGCTTGCCGTCAAAGAGAAGTTCTCCTGAGACCGAAGCGACTCTAAGAGAGTTCTTCACCTTAGAATCCACTAGTGTGGATGTAGCTAGGGCTGCGTCACGTCTAACCAACTCCAGATTTGCCACTGAAAGGGCGGAGTTACACGTGGAATAAGCTACTGCCCTTGAAAGAAGTCTTAAAGAGGATTGTATATCCTGAAACTCTTCCCCTTGAAGGCGCAGTGATAACGCCTTAGTAAGGTGATCTGCGTAAGATAAGGCATTTAAATTGGCTCTGTTAGACGCAATAGCAGTTTCCAACACCGCGGTTGGAATAGAAGCTGACGACGGTAATGATAGCTCTAAGTCTTCCGCCTCGTCGTCCATAGGCAGAGGAACTCTCGGTATACCCTGTCCTGCCGTATCGAATTTATTCCTTGCATTAATGAAAGGCAGGTTAAGAGTATTAGCGGACAAGAAACCTGCTTCCCCGTCCTGGAAGCAAGTTTAAATATAGCGTCGTTCAATAATTCAAATGTCCTTGCAACATTATTGGACTGCGACGGAAACTCGGGAGCGATGTCCCTGAACCGCTCAAAAAATTCAGAGTCCAATGACGCTATAATTCTCTTGTCCGGAAGCGCAGCAGTCTGGCCCGACGGAACAACTTGAGGGAGAAAGTGCCGGATGAAGTCCACGGCAGCTTTATGTTGTTCCGAAAGGGATAGCTCCAATTCATCCGTATCCCTTTCACAATCCGGTCGGACCTCCCGATGTTCCCGGTCGTCCGCCCCCGATGCTTCGGCGGAGCGTACCGACCCAGCGCCGTCGGATAATTCTCGATCCGACACCGTTTCTGTCGGCTGCTGGGATGCTGCGATAAGCTGTGCTATCTGCACAAGAATGTCCGACGTCGAGACCTGTGGAGGCGCAGTCTTTCGCTGCTTCGCCGAGGGCAGCTCCGCATCAGATGGCTCCCGCATACTTTTCCTATGCGAACGTCCGGAGTCCATCGGTCTCGAATCCCTGGCTGCCGGATGGTGTGACCTGGTCGCCGAAGAATCCTTCATCGGCGAAGCTGGTAAAATATCGGAGGTCACGCAGCCAAGGTGCGGTCGTGTGCGCTGACGAGAAGAGGAAGCCTTAACAGTCTCTGCGGACTGCTTATACAACGGAGCGTCCCGAGCGACGGACGTATGCTCCGCTAAAGACACATTTTGTACCACAACATCTGGTCCCAGATGTTGTTGTACGAGAGAGGGACCTCTCTCGCTCGCGGCCCGGCTGGACCTGGACGAGCTAGGAACCGGACTAAAAGGCTTCCTCCGTTCTCGTTTATTATCCGCCGTCACTGGGTGTGCATCTATTATGTTTATAGTGCTCGCATCACCCAAAATTTCCTCTTGGACCGCATCGGACGAACCCGGCTGCCGAACCATTCGGTGAATGGACGCTACACCGGGCGAGCTAGCGGACGACATTTGTCTAATCTCCATGAGCACTTTTGCCGCTAGCTCTGAATTCATTTGTGACGACGGACGCACACTTGAAGAAGATAACATGGAAACATCACCCTGTTCTGGTTCCTCTGAAATAGAAACTGAGAGAGTAGAGTGACCTTGTGGAGAAAGAGCCGGCATCGCTCTTTCTCCAGAAACAACATATCGTGACACACGTTTCCAATGTTTCTCATCCCAATGTTCACATATAGGACAGGGATTAATGCGAGAACACTGACTACAATTAATACAATGATCATGAAAGTCAGAGGAAGATTTCTTCCTATTACAATTTGAACAATGTCCCTTCATTGTGAAAGAACAACAATAAGTCCTAGTTACTCGCAAAAACCCCTGACACAAAAATACATAATAACATGATCCATTAATAAATGAAAAAACAATTGCAAAACAAAATAATTTTGAAAAAATATTTTTTCAGAGAAGCCCAAGTTGCTGAAAAGTAACGCTGAGCCCCGATGGATCCGATGGCAAAGTGTGGTCAAAAATTTTAAATTTATATAAAATAATTAATGAGACACTTTCGGATAATATAAATGTATCTTATAATGAGATAAACTACCACAAAGGCAAACAGCCCCCCTCAAAAAAGGCTGTTGCCAATGAAAACAAACAGTGTAAACACACTAGAAAACATGACTCCAGGCACTGAAAAAACTGGCCCGGAATCAGTCATCAATTACACTCTATCTGATGCAAAACAGAGACTCCCAGGGGAGAATCTGTAGAACATCAGATGGAAGATGCAGAACACAAACGTTATACACCCATGGGTGAAAACGTAACTATGGGGAAAATAACAGAAAACATTCTGTAACCAAGCAACTCTCCCAGGAAATTTTAGAAATGAAACTTCTCAAAAATATGCCAAAAGCATGGGAGAATTGCCAGGGGGGACTTTAGAAGGCTAGGGGAGAGGAAACACTGAATAAGCAGTGCAACAATTAGCAAGAATGACAACAAGAGGCCCATGCCTCGAAAATAGGCAACTTAACATAATTTCATCAAAAAATTTTAAGTACAGCCCTGATTATTTTTTGCCACTTCTTTTTCCTCTCCTCCTTCTATCCTCCTTAGAATCACATTTTCTCCAAAAATTACGTGTCTGGCATCCTTTAAACTGAGATTTACAAGCACAAAGATCAGTGAGATGTTGACTGATGAAGGGCCAAACAGAGAATGATAATTGGCACCAATTTCGGGACGACTGCGTCACTGCGCAGTAGAGGCGTACTATGGAGGTCCTTTAGGACATGATTTCTTTTTGTTTTGGATGCAAATTTTGGGGATTGGGGGGCAAAATTTGTGTTTGGCCCTGGTTTTGTTGGAGTTAGCACCAGCTAAGTCTGGGTCATTGGTACAGTATAAAAATATATTTTTTCAGCGAAGCCCAAGTTGCTGAAAAGTAACGTTGAGCCCCGATGGATCCGATGGCAAAGTGTGGTCAAAAATTTTAAATTTATATTAAATAATTAATGAGACACTTTCGGATAATATAAATGTATCTTATAGTGAGATAAACTACAGCAAAGGCAAACAGCCCCCCTCAAAAAAGGCTGTTGCCAATGAAAACAAACAGTGTAAAAACACCAGAAAACATGACTCCAGGCACTGAAAAAACTGGCCCGGAATCAGTCATCAATTACACTCTATCTGATGCAAAACAGAGACTCCCAGGGGAGAATCTGTAGAACATCAGATGGAAGATGCAGAACACAAACGTTATACACCCATGGGTGAAAACGTAACTATGGGGAAAATAACAGAAAACATTCTGTAACCAAGCAACTCTCCCAGGAAATTTTAGAAATGAAATTTCTCAAAAATATGCCAAAAGCATGGGAGAATTGCAAGGGGGGACTTTAGAAGGCTAGGGGAGAGGAAACACTGAATAAGCAGTGCAACAATTAGCAAGAATGACAACAAGAGGCCCATGCCTCGAAAGTTAAAAAATTTATAGTAATTTATATATTTTTTATACTTACCAATGACCCAGACATAGCTGGTGCTAACTCTTAAAATATAGGGCCAAACACAAATTTTGCCCCCCAATCCCCAAAATTTGCATCTAAAACTAAAGAAAACATGTCCTGAAAGGCCCTCCACACCTCGCCCCCACTGCGCATGCGCAGTGTCCAGGACGTTCCGAAATTGGCGCCATTTATCATTCTAATAACCAGTGCCTGGTAAGCGCTATGTACTCAGCGGGGAGGCAAGAGTTCCCAACTCCTGGGAGGGCCATCCCCGTCTGGGTCATTGGTAAGTATAAAAAATATATAAATTACTATAAATTTTTTAACATTTTTATACTGTACCAATGACCCAGACATAGCTGAATAGTAAAAAGGCTGGAGGGCCAAGGACATAGAGCAAAATGGAATACGCTCAATAAAATAAAATAGAGTCATCCCCTGTAGGGAAAAGAAGTAATAGGCCTTACATGTATCTTTCTTATTTATGATAAATTAGAAAGATACAACACCTTCCAAAAATTGAGCTTCATACATCCATGTACTCTATTAATATCCAATAATCCTTATACTAATAATTTTTAAAGTAAGCCAATAATAAAGTAAGTCTAGAGAATAGAGACTCTTATACTCCTAAAAGTGTGTGAGAATTGCATAATCATGTCCGTTGACATATGCAATATTCAAAAGCTATACTTTAAAAACTAAGACTTGAATGAATTTTATAAACTTAAACTTCTCACTAAACAACCATCCCAATAACAGCTCAGAATTACTAACTCCGGAGGAGGTATCCCCTTGTTTTCATAGTAAAAACAGGTGACCCAAGGGAACACCCTCCCCCCCCCCTTTTTCTTGCCCTGGGTCAAATAGCCCAGAGCGAAGAGGGCAGCCGAACGGAGACACTGCCGAAACAGACAGCCTACCTAGCTATAGTAGCAACTGTTAAGTGAATGACATTCTGAGCAGTAGATAATAGACCTAACAATAGAGGCCTCCAGAAATGGACTCGATATTTCTGAGATAAAATTCATGAATGGATGGCTGAGCGCAATGAGCAGCCTTCAAAAATCTATAATAGCAACACTATTAATGTAAGCCCAAGAAGTAGAAGAACTCTTACTTCAAGAGCCGAAATCTTAAGCACAACTGCTAAGCCAATGATATACCATAAGCAGTACGCTAGTTAATAGAATCGATTAACAATAAAATGGAGCGTAACGTCCTTCTACTAGACATCAAAGACAGAAGAAGCTTACGCCCTTGTAATAAACAGATATCTGTTTATAAATACATAAACTGTACCCGGAAAGAGAAAAGGCCTATGCCCATACGAAGACGGAAGGACCTTAAAATAATAGGTTCCGGATAATAGGAGCCTAACTCTTATGCAACAATCCAACCTAAATAGTAACGGAAGTATTGATTCCGAAACTATGAAAGTGAAAATCATCCATCGATAGTGCATGAAACTCACTGACTCTACAGTAAAAGAGAAACCAACAGAATTACTGTCTAAAAGGTCAGAATTTGAAAACTACTGTTTCCAGAGGCTCAAATGATTACTTAGCTAAATAAGAACCGAAGTTAAAATCCGTATAGGAATTTAATCTAAAGATTCTAAGTCTATTTATCAAAAAGTTACTAACTGACTTAGATAAAGAGACAAAAGACTCAATTGTAAACTATCGTAGAGTGCATAGGTATGAGGTAACATAAACCTATAACCTAAATAACAACAGGCTGCAGTAGATCTTGTGAAACAAGTATACTAAAAACTAGCAATGCGTAGTATGGAGGGATCAACCATATGAACATAATGATCCCTACACCACGACGGAAGAGCCTCCACTTTAGTCGCATAGAATAGCGAAGAAGAGGATCTCCTATAGTAAGAAATCGCGTCCAAAGCTCGTCCAGTACAGTGCTTACAATGCAATACGGACCACACAACGGAATACATGAAGGTTGCGACCTTGCTGGTTGTGATAAAGATGACACGATTTACCCAGTGAAAAAAGATCCTCACATAGAGGAAGATTTCACGTTAAGATCCACAGTAGACAAGAGAGTAAATTACTCATGATCTCTGTGAAGATAGAGATGCTATCAACAGAAATGTATTGTGGTTGTTTATCTTAGCAATACCTGCTAAAACAACAGCGCCGGAGGATACGCGTATCCTATCATTGCGTCCTATAGATCAATAGAGCGTTAACAGTATTAGCTCAGAGATCTGGACAAGCCAACACATACGTCTGCAATTGATTAGCAAGCTGTGTCATAATAAAACATCATTGGGCGCTCCCATAGATAGCAAATCTGATTAAATACTTGTTTGTTGAGAGTCCATTCTGACAGCAACAAGCGACCCGTAAGAGAACGGGAGTGCGATAAAACAATCAGACGACCCCGAATATGACGGACCAAAACTGAACTTGGTGTACTATAACCAACAGACGGATTCTTTCCATTAAATTGAATAACGGAAACGAAAGAGTGCCTCCCTGGTTCCGGAGATACGCCACTACTGTTGAATTAAAGGACAGGAATTTGGGCATGCATTTCTGAATAATGTTCATGCAATGACATAAAGCAAGCCTAAAAAACATTATTCCGCGGAAGTTAAACTGATAGCTAAAAGACTGCGGAACCCAAAGACCCTGGCACTTCGAATCCGTAGGGATCAGTATATATCCCAATCTGTTTGACTGGCAACCGTCATAACAGCCACACTAGGGTCCGGCAACTGCGGCGGCACTCTCTGAGTCAACCACCGAATGTTTGCCCCAGTCTGAATCTCTTGTAACAGTAGATAGACAAGAGAATGTATAAACCAAGCAATTCATGGATTGCCGGAAAGTTGCCGTCGAAGAGAAGCTCCTCCGAGAACGAAGCGACTCTGAGAGAGTTCTTAACCTACTATCCACGCGTGGATGTAGCTAGGGCTGCATCACGTCTAAACACTCCAATCAGCCACTGAAGGGCGGAGTTATACGTGAACAAAATACTGCCCTCAAAAGAAATTACATTGAGAATAATATCCCGTAAATCTTTTCTTGAAGACGTAATGATAACGCCTCAGTAAGGCGGATTACGTATAATAAAGCGTCTAAGTTAAGTCTACTATACATAATGTCGTTCCCAATATTGAAATTGGAAAAGACATAAACGGCGAAAAAGAATATATGCAGTCTTTAATCACACCGTCTAGACGCATATGAACTCTCGGTTTGCCCTGCTCTGCCAAAATAAACTATATGTAAAAAAGATAAAATGGCAGAAATGAGCCACGCGGACAAGAAACTAAACTATCATGCTTAGTAGCAGGCTTGTATATATATATATAATATATAGCGTCGAAAAATAAAACACATGTTGTAATGACAATATTGGACTGCGTCGGTAAGTCAGGGACAAAGTCCCTGTACCGATCGAAAAATCCGAGTCCAATGACGCTATAAGTCTCTTATCCAAGATCGCAGCAATGAAGTCCGAAAAATAATCACTGGAAGAAATGCCAGAAGATATGAAAGGCATCTTCCGATACTACTAAAGGGAAAACTCGAAATCTTTCGAATCCCTTTCGCCATCCTGTCGGACCCTATAAAGCGTTCGGTCGTCCGTAGCTTGATGCAACCGCGGACCGCACCGACCCAGCGCCGTCGGATAATTCCTGATTCGACCGAGAAACCGTCAATTGCTGGGATGCTGCGAAACAACTGTGCTAACTCGGATAGCACGTCCGTCACCGAGGCCTGAGGAGCAGCGGTCTTACGATGCATTGCCGCAGGAAGCTCCGAGATCGTTACCCCGTGCATACTTCCAATATGCGAGCGAACGGAGTGTATAGGCCTCGTGTCCCTTGGCTACCGGATGGCGCGACCTATTCGCTGTGGAATCACTGAATGCCGAAACTGATCGGATACTCGAGGTCACGTAGCCAATGTGCGGTCGTGTGCCCTGCTGTGAGGATGAGGAAGCATTAAAGACAGTCTCTCGGACTGTCAATATAACGGAGCGTCCCGAGCAACGGACATATGCTCCGAATGTAAAATATCTGAACCACAACATGCGGTCCCCTATGTTGTTGGCTTCCTCCGATCTGTCCTCAATCTGCCGTCACTGGGTGAGTACTAAAGTAATTAAAGTGCTCGCATCACCCAAATCTCCTTCCTAGACCGCAACGGACGAACCCGGCAGCCGAACCATTCGATGAATGTATGCTACACCGGGTGAGCTAGCGAATGTCATTCCGTAAGCGATAGACATATTCCATGAGCACTTATTGCCGCTAACTCTTCATTAACTATGACGACAGAGGCACACTTTTGAAAGACATCTCCATAACTCTTCGAACAAGAAACCAGAAATGCTTGGATAGCAAGCATAAAATAATAATATATATAGCGTCGTTCAATAATTCGAAAGTTTGTGTGACATTATTGGATTATGTCGGAACTGAGGGACGATGTCCCTGAACCGAACCAAAAATTTCTAAGTCCACCGACGCTATCAGTTTCTTATCCGGCATCGCAGCATATGTTGTTCCGAAAGGGAAAGCTTGAAATCCACCGAATCCCTTTCGGTATCCCGTCGGACCGCATGAAACTTTCGGACGTCCGTACCCGCTTCCGCGGAGCGTCCCGACCCAGCATCGTCGGATAAAATATATGCGACAGATTCAGTTGATGCTGGGATGCTGCGATAAACTGTGCTATTAAGGAAAGCACGTCCGTTCCCGAGGCCTGTGCCGTAGCGGACTTACGATGCATTGCCGCTGGAAGCTCCGTGTACGTTGACTCCCGCACACTTCCTATGCGAACGTCCGGAGTCTGCAGGCCTCGAGTCCCCGGCTACCGACCCAGCGCTGTCGGATAATTCTCGATCCGACACCGTTTCTGTCGGCTGCTGGGATGCTGCGATAAGCTGTGCTATGTGCACAAGAATGTCCGGCGTCGAGACCTGCGGAGGCGCAGTCTATCGGTGCTTCGCCGAGGGCAGCTCCGCATCAGATGGCTCCCGCATACTTCCTATGCGAACGTCCGGAGTCCATCGGTCTCGAATCCCTGGCTGCCGGATGGTGTGACCTGGTCGCCGAAGAATCCTTGATCGGCGAAGCTGGTAATATATCGGCGGTCACGCAGCCAAGGTGCGGTCGTGTGCGCTGATGAGAAGAGGAAGCCTTAGCAGTCTCAGCGGACTGCCTATACAACGGAGCGTCCCGAGCGACGGACGTATGCTCCGCTAACAACACATTTGTACCACAACATCTGGGGCCAGATGTTGTTGAACGAGAGAGGGGCCTCTCTCGCTTGCCGTCCGGATGGACCGGAACGAGCTATGAACCGGACTAAAAGGCTTCCTCCGTTCTCCCTCCGATCCGCCGTCACTGGGTGTGCATTAAGTTAATTTTATAGTGCTCGCATCACCCCAAAATTCCTTCTAGACCGCAACGGACGAACCCGGCTGCCGAACCATTCGGTGAATGGACGCTACACCGGGCGAGCTAGCGGACGTCAAAGGCCGTCGAACCTACTAGGGTCCTCTTAGGCAATTGGCGTATTACATGAGCACTTTTCCGCTAGCCCTTCATTAATTGTGACGACGGAGGCACACTGTTGGAAGACATCACAGATACATCACCCTAATCTTGATCGTCTGAAATAGAAATTGATAAAGTAGAGTGACCCTGCGGGGAAAGGACCGGAGTGTCCAAATCCCCAACAACATACCGTGACATACGCTTCCCATATTGTCATCGAAATCATACGATACAGAACAGGAGTTAATGCGAGTACACTGACCACATATAGAATGATAATAAGGTCAGAGGAAGACTTCCTCCTAAAACAATTGATCAATATCCTTTCAATGAGAAAAGAAAACAAGTCCTGGTACTCGCACTAACCCCTGGCAATCAAATACATAATAATAATATGATCCATTAATATAGAAAAAATAATTGAAATCAAAATATTTTGAAAAAATATTTTTTCAGAACAGCCCAAGTTTCTGAAAAGTAACGTTGAGCCCCAATGGATCCCAAGCCTAAGTGTGGACAAAAATTTTAAAAATATTTTAAACAATTTATTCAACACTTACGAACAATAATAATGTATCTAGTTATGATTAAAATAACATAAAGATATTATTATTTAGAAATCCCCCCCTCACACAGAGGGCTGTTGTAAATGTAAACAATGAGTGTAAAAACACTAAAATAAGACTCCAGGCACCCAGGCCCGAAATCAGTTACCAAAAATACACCATCTGATGCAAAACAGAGACTTCCAGGGAAGAAACTGCAGAACATCAGATGGTAGATGCAGAACACAACGCCTAACCACCCGTAGGTGAAGACGTAAACATGGGGAAAGAACAGAATTCATTCTGTTATTAAGCTAAAACTCCCAAGAAATTTAGTAATAATAATTACAGAAACTATGCCAAAAGCATGGGAGAATAGCAAGGGGGAACTTAAAGGACAGGGAGAGAGGAAAAACACTTGAAAAAACAGTGTAACTAAATAATCAGAATGACAACAAAATGGCTGCTGCCTTGAAAATAGGTAACTTAACATAATTTCATTAAAAAATTTTAAGTTACAGCCCTGATAATATTCTGTCACACATTCTTTTCCTCTCCTCCTTTTCTATCCTCCTTAGAATCACCATTTCACTAATATTTATGTGTCTGGCATCATTTAAACTGAGATTTAAAAGCACAAAGATCAGTCAGATGTTAACTGATGAAGGGCCAAACTTAGAATGATAAATGGCGCCAATTTCGGAACGTCCTGGACACTGCGCATGCGCAGTGGGGGCGAGGTGTGGAGGGCCTTTCAGGACATGTTTTCTTTAGTTTTAGATGCAAATTTTGGGGATTGGGGGGCAAAATTTGTGTTTGGCCCTATATTTTAAGAGTTAGCACCAGCTATGTCTGGGTCATTGGTACAGTATAAAAATATAGGCAACTTAACATAATTTCATCAAAAAATTTTAAGTACAGCCCTGATTATTTTTTGTCACTTCTTTTTCCTCTCCTCCTACTATCCTCCTTAGAATCACATTTTCTCCAAAAATTACGTGTCTGGCATCCTTTAAACTGAGATTTACAAGCACAAAGATCAGTGAGATGTTGACTGATGAAGGGCCAAACAGAGAATGATAATTGGCGCCAATTTCGGGACGACTGTGTCACTGCGCATGCGCAGTAGAGGCGTAGTATGGAGGTCCTTTAGGACATGATTTCTTTTTGTTTTGGATGCAAATTTTGGGGATTGGGGGGCAAAATTTGTGTTTGGCCCTGGTTTTGTTAGAGTTAGCACCAGCTAAGTCTGGGTCATTGGTACAGTATAAAAATATTAACGTTTATTTTTCGTGAGCACTTGCACAAGCGAAAATAACCATTTGTCTCGGCCACAAGTGAGATAATTTTTGGTATCCATTCAAAAACACTAGATTTTCTTTTTATTATAGGCTTTTTATAAGAATCTGATAATTCCACTAATTCCAATTTTGAAATGATGCATGAAAGTAAACAGCGCATTGAATCATTGAAACAAGGAAGTGATTTGATTGATAATTGGAACAGATAGCATTTTGCAATCTAATTCAGCTGGCAGGTTTCTAGTCCAAACAAGGCCTGAAAGTCCATAATATAAGTTTTTGGTTTGGTACATCCTTTGAAAGGACGTACCAAACCAAAAACTTATATTACGGACTTTCAGGCCACGTTTGAACTAGCAGGTTTCATGCATCAATTCAAGGTGAATACATGTTGAATTATTGCTGGAAATGATCAATATCCACTCAAAAACACTAGATTTACTTTTCATAATACGTTTTCAGAATAAACTGACTATTTCCAGCGAAAATTTGACTCGTATTCACCTTGATGTGATACTTTGAAAGCCACAATTTTGATTGATACTGTGAAAGTGAAAATTTCTATATCTTCACAGTGGGGGATACGATTTCTATCTTTCCACAATTTCTTTGATAATCTATCGTTTAGCATATAATAAATAATATTATATCTTGTCAGTTTTTTGTCATACAATTCTTTGTTTTCTTTTATGCATCTTTTCCTGACTACTGGACTAATTTATTTATTGCAGAGGATAACCACAGTGTAATTAGCTACCCCTCTATCTCCATCTCTCTCATGATTGGCAGGGAATGAAATATCACTGACTTTAGCTCAGCGGTACTTAACACTGCATTTGTGTTTTGTTCAGTGATGGACAGACCCTGATCAGGAGATAGTAGAGTTATTGATGGGCCGAGCCTCTGAACAGTTTTGAGCCAGCTGTCAAATTGATTTTATATTTGTTTTGTCCAACACATTGTCTTCCATCTATGGTATACGCAGGGGTGGGCACTCTCCCCTTGCCCTTGATCATTGGGCGCTGAAGGATGTTTGCGTTGTGCTGGGATTAAGATATGAATACTCTTATTTATACCGATTTTTAGCAACATTCAAGAGTTCATGTATCCAGCTGAAGCACAATGCACATTGCCTTCCAAAGTTGGTTTGTCCTCTGTCGTTCCAACCTTTCCTGACTCCCCAAATTTGTAAAACAATCGTTCGTAGATTCTGAAATACGTGATTGTTAGTGGTCACGTTTGATGAGTTGCGCATCCAAGAATCTCATGTAGAAATTTAGGAAAAATCTTCGAAGTTAAAGAGGAGATAACTTATATACATTCATCACAGAATTAAAATTTGGAAACAAATGCCGTTTGCTGTTAATGGACACGACTAAGAAGTTTCATTAAAATCAGTTCATAAATGTAAGAAGTGTGCACACGAGAATCTCAAACAAAAATCTATATTAAATCTTTTAATTTCAAGAAGAAAAAACACTTTTTTTTATCAGCACAGAGTGAAAATTATGGAATATGAACTAAATTCCAATTAAAATATGCAGGTAGACATTTTGATATTTGTGTCCATGGGGTTGAAAATGATTTTCACCCTTTACCCTGAAAAAAACTATAAATCAGTATTTGCAATGAACTGGTGAAAATACAGATAGGCACTCTGATAAATGAATACTTGGATGGACCGCAAGTGCAAATGAATAAACAGCAGGGATTCTTCAGCCCTCTTTGGGAAAGGGTCCGGGTCCCATGCAATTGGGGAAAATTTGCATCATGAAAGCTCCAACTGGAAATTTGTTTGGGAGAAGAAACACACAAAGAATAAGACATGGTGCCTTCATATTGAACAGAGAACATTAATATGGAAGCTACCACATGGATAGTACAAGCAGTAAGTTTTATAATAAACAGAAGCATGAAATAATGATCAATCTCTGTAATCTATATTAAATAAATTGTTCTTATAGTAATAAATGATGAAGACATTTATACTTTTTGCTTCACTTCGATTGTTTACATTCAGTGGCTTTGCAGTTGTGCCTAGTCAAGTCTATATAGGCAGCCAAGACTTTCCTAGAAACAGCTGACAAGGTTCTTGGAATGTAACTTGCAAACGTACCTAAAAACTGCCTGCTGAGGCACCCGTTTTCTTGCAGTAATGTGATTAAAGTCACAATTAGGCCTTCAAGAGTAAAAGAAGAATTCAATTTTTATTTGATTAAGGACAGAGATTGGGAAGTTTTGGGTTTGAATTGGGAAAAATCATGCCAAAGTTAAAAAATTTATAGTAATTTATATATTTTTTATACTTACCAATGACCCAGACATAGCTGGTGCTAACTCTTAAAATATAGGGCCAAACACAAATTTTGCCCCCCAATCCCCAAAATTTGCATCTAAATCTAAAGAAAACATGTCCTGAAAGGCCCTCCACACTTCGCCCCTACTGCGCATGCGCAGTGTCAAGGACGTTCCGAAATTGGCGCCATTAATCATTCTAATAACCAGTGCCTGGTAAGCGCTATGTACTCAGCGGGGAGGCAAGAGTTCCCAACTCCTGGGAGGGTCATCCCCGTCTGGGTCATTGGTAAGTATAAAAAATATATAAATTACTATAAATTTTTTAACATTTTTATACTGTACCAATGACCCAGACATAGCTGAATAGTAAAAAGGCTGGAGGGCCAAGGACATAGAGCAAAATGGAATACGCTCAATAAAATAAAATAGAGTCATCCCCTGTAGAGAAAAAGAAGTAATAGGCCTTACATGTATCTTTCTTATTTATGATAAATTAGAAAGATACAACACCTTCCAAAATTGAGCTTCATACATCCATGTACTCTATTAATATCCAATATAATCCTTATACTAATAATTTTTAAAGTAAGCCAATAAATAAAGTAAGTCTAGAGAATAGAGACTCTTATACTCCTAAAAGTGTCTGAGGATTGCATAATCATGTCCGTTGACATATGCAATATTCAAAAGCTATACTTTAAAAACTAAGACTTGAATGAATTTTAAAAACCTAAACTTCTCACTAAACAACCATCCCAATAACAGCTCAGAATTACTAACTCTGGAGGAGGTATCCCCTTGTTTTCATAGTAAAACAGGTGACCCAAGGGAACACCCTCCCCCCCCCCCCCCCCTTTTTCTTGCCCTGGGTCAAATAGCCCAGAGCGAAGAGGGCAGCCGAACGGAGACACTGCCGAAACAGACAGCCTACCTAGCTATAGTAGCAACTGTTAAGTGAATGACATTCTGAGCAGTAGATAATAGACCTAACAATAGAGGCCTCCAGAAATGGACTCGATATTTCTAAGATAAAATTCATGAATGTGGATGGCTGAGCGCAATGAGCGGCCTTCAAAAATCTATAATAGCGACACTATTAATGTAAGCCCAAGAAGTAGAAGAACTCTTACTTCATGAGCCGAAATCTTAAGCACAACTGCTAAGTCAATGATATACCATAAGCAGTACCGATAGTTAATAGAATCCATTAACAAAAATGGAGCGTAATGTCCTTCTACTAGACATCAAAGACAGAAGAAGCTTACGCCCTTGTAATAAACAGATATCTGTTTATAAATACATAAACTGTACCCGGAAAGAGTAAAGGCCTATGCCCATACGAAGACGGAAGGACCTTAAAATAATAGGTTCCGGATAATAGGAGCCTAACTCTTATGCAACAATCCAACCTAAATAGTAACGGAAGTATTGATTCCGAAACTATGAAAGTGAAAATCATCCGTCGATAGTGCATGAAACTCACTGACTCTACAGTAAAAGAGAAACCAACAGAATTACTGTCTAAAAGGTCAGAATTTGAAAACTACTGTTTCCAGAGGCTCAAATGATTACTTAGCTAAATAAGAACCGAAGTTAAAATCCGTATAGGAATTTAATCTAAAGATTCTAAGTCTATTTATCAAAAAGTTACTAACTGACTTAGATAAAGAGACAAAAGACTCAATTGTAAACTATCGTAGAGTGCATAGGTATGAGGTAACATAAACCTATAACCTGAATAATAACAGGCTGCAGTAGATCTTGTGAAACAAGTATACTAAAAAATAGCAATGAGTAGTATGGAGGGATCAACCATATGAACATAATGATCCCTACACCACGACGGAAGAGCCTCCACTTTAGCCGCATAGAATAGCGAAGAAGAGGATCTCCTATAGTAAGAAATCGTGTCCAAAGCTCGTCCAGTACAGTGCTTACAATGCAATACGGACCACACAATGGAATACATGAAGGTTGCGACCTTGCTGGTTGTGATAAAGATGACACGATTTACCCAGTGAAAAAGATCCTCACATAGAGGAAGATTTCACGTTAAGAACCACAGTAGACAAGAGAGTAAATTACTCATGATCTCTGTGAAGATAGAGATGCTATCAACAGAAATGTATTGTGGTTGTTTATCTTAGCAATACCTGCTAAAACAACAGCGCCGGAGGATACGCGTATCCTATCATTCCGTCCTATAGATCAATAGAGCGTTAACAATATTAGCTCAGAGATCTGGACAAGCCAACACATACGTCTGCAATTGATTAGCAAGCTGTGTCATAAATAAATCATCATTGGGCGCTCCCATAGATAGCAAATCTGATTGAATACTTGTTTGTTGAGAGTCCATTCTGACAGCAACAAGCGACCCGTAAGAGAACGGGAGTCCGATAAAACAATTAGACGACCCGGAATATGACGGACCAAAACTGAACTTGGTGTACTATAACCAACAGACGGATTCTTTCCATTAAATTGAATAACGGAAACGAAAGAGTGCCTCCCTGGTTCCGGAGATACGCCACTACTGTCGAATTAAAGGACAGGAATTTGGGCATGCGTTTCTGAATAATGTTCCTGCAATGACATAAAGCAAGCCTAAAAAACATTATTCCGCGGAAGTTAAACTGATTGCTAAAAGACTGCGGAACCCAAAGACCCTGGCACTTCGAATCCGTAGGGATCAGTATTAAATCCCAATCTGTTTGACTGGCAACCGTCATAACAGCCACACTCGGGTCCGGCAACTGCGGCGGCACTCTCTGAGTCAACCACCGAATGTTTGCCCCAGTCTGAATCTCTTGTAACACTAGATAGACAAGAGAACGTATAAATCGAGCAATTCATGGATTGCCGAAAAGTTGCCGTCGAAGAGAAGCTCCTCCGAGAACGAAGCGACTCTAAGAGAGTTCTTCACCTTAGAATCCACTAGTGTGGATGTAGCTAGGGCTGCGTCACGTCTAACCAACTCCAGATTTGCCACTGAAAGGGCGGAGTTACACGTGGAATAAGCTACTGCCCTTGAAAGAAGTCTTAAAGAGGATTGTATATCCTGAAACTCTTCCCCTTGAAGGCGCAGTGATAACGCCTTAGTAAGGTGATCTGCGTAAGATAAGGCATTTAAATTGGCTCTGTTAGACGCAATAGCAGTTTCCAACACCGCGGTTGGAATAGAAGCTGACGACGGTAATGATAGCTCTAAGTCTTCCGCCTCGTCGTCCATAGGCAGAGGAACTCTCGGTATACCCTGTCCTGCCGTATCGAATTTATTCCTTGCATTAATGAAAGGCAGGTTAAGAGTATTAGCGGACAAGAAACCTGCTTTCCCCGTCCTGGAAGCAAGTTTAAATATAGCGTCGTTCAATAATTCAAATGTCCTTGCAACATTATTGGACTGCGACGGAAACTCGGGAGCGATGTCCCTGAACCGCTCAAAAAATTCAGAGTCCAATGACGCTATAATTCTCTTGTCCGGAAGCGCAGCAGTCTGGCCCGACGGAACAACTTGAGGGAGAAAGTGCCGGATGAAGTCCACGGCAGCTTTATGTTGTTCCTAAAGGGATAGCTCCAATTCATCCGTATCCCTTTCACCATCCGGTCGGACCTCCCGATGTTCCCGGTCGTCCGCCCCCGATGCTTCGGCGGAGCGTACCGACCCAGCGCCGTCGGATAATTCTCGATCCGACACCGTTTCTGTCGGCTGCTGGGATGCTGCGATAAGCTGTGCTATCTGCACAAGAATGTCCGACGTCGAGACCTGTGGAGGCGCAGTCTTTCGCTGCTTCGCCGAGGGCAGCTCCGCATCAGATGGCTCCCGCATACTTTTCCTATGCGAACGTCCGGAGTCCATCGGTCTCGAATCCCTGGCTGCCGGATGGTGTGACCTGGTCGCCGAAGAATCCTTCATCGGCGAAGCTGGTAAAATATCGGAGGTCACGCAGCCAAGGTGCGGTCGTGTGCGCTGACGAGAAGAGGAAGCCTTAACAGTCTCTGCGGACTGCTTATACAACGGAGCGTCCCGAGCGACGGACGTATGCTCCGCTAAAGACACATTTTGTACCACAACATCTGGTCCCAGATGTTGTTGTACGAGAGAGGGACCTCTCTCGCTCGCGGCCCGGCTGGACCTGGACGAGCTAGGAACCGGACTAAAAGGCTTCCTCCGTTCTCGTTTATTATCCGCCGTCACTGGGTGTGCATCTATTATGTTTATAGTGCTCGCATCACCCAAAATTTCCTCTTGGACCGCATCGGACGAACCCGGCTGCCGAACCATTCGGTGAATGGACGCTACACCGGGCGAGCTAGCGGACGACATTTGTCTAATCTCCATGAGCACTTTTGCCGCTAGCTCTGAATTCATTTGTGACGACGGACGCACACTTGAAGAAGATAACATGGAAACATCACCCTGTTCTGGTTCCTCTGAAATAGAAACTGAGAGAGTAGAGTGACCTTGTGGAGAAAGAGCCGGCATCGCTCTTTCTCCAGAAACAACATATCGTGACACACGTTTCCAATGTTTCTCATCCCAATGTTCACATATAGGACAGGGATTAATGCGAGAACACTGACTACAATTAATACAATGATCATGAAAGTCAGAGGAAGATTTCTTCCTATTACAATTTGAACAATGTCCCTTCATTGTGAAAGAACAACAATAAGTCCTAGTTACTCGCAAAAACCCCTGACACAAAAATACATAATAACATGATCCATTAATAAATGAAAAAACAATTGCAAAACAAAATAATTTTGAAAAAATATTTTTTCAGAGAAGCCCAAGTTGCTGAAAAGTAACGCTGAGCCCCGATGGATCCGATGGCAAAGTGTGGTCAAAAATTTTAAATTTATATAAAATAATTAATGAGACACTTTCGGATAATATAAATGTATCTTATAATGAGATAAACTACCACAAAGGCAAACAGCCCCCCTCAAAAAAGGCTGTTGCCAATGAAAACAAACAGTGTAAACACACTAGAAAACATGACTCCAGGCACTGAAAAAACTGGCCCGGAATCAGTCATCAATTACACTCTATCTGATGCAAAACAGAGACTCCCAGGGGAGAATCTGTAGAACATCAGATGGAAGATGCAGAACACAAACGTTATACACCCATGGGTGAAAACGTAACTATGGGGAAAATAACAGAAAACATTCTGTAACCAAGCAACTCTCCCAGGAAATTTTAGAAATGAAACTTCTCAAAAATATGCCAAAAGCATGGGAGAATTGCCAGGGGGGACTTTAGAAGGCTAGGGGAGAGGAAACACTGAATAAGCAGTGCAACAATTAGCAAGAATGACAACAAGAGGCCCATGCCTCGAAAATAGGCAACTTAACATAATTTCATCAAAAAATTTTAAGTACAGCCCTGATTATTTTTTGCCACTTCTTTTTCCTCTCCTCCTTCTATCCTCCTTAGAATCACATTTTCGCCAAAAATTACGTGTCTGGCATCCTTTAAACTGAGATTTACAAGCACAAAGATCAGTGAGATGTTGACTGATGAAGGGCCAAACAGAGAATGATAATTGGCGCCAATTTCGGGACGACTGCGTCACTGCGCAGTAGAGGCGTACTATGGAGGTCCTTTAGGACATGATTTCTTTTTGTTTTGGATGCAAATTTTGGGGATTGGGGGGCAAAATTTGTGTTTGGCCCTGGTTTTGTTGGAGTTAGCACCAGCTAAGTCTGGGTCATTGGTACAGTATAAAAATATATTTTTTCAGCGAAGCCCAAGTTGCTGAAAAGTAACGTTGAGCCCCGATGGATCCGATGGCAAAGTGTGGTCAAAAATTTTAAATTTATATTAAATAATTAATGAGACACTTTCGGATAATATAAATGTATCTTATAGTGAGATAAACTACAGCAAAGGCAAACAGCCCCCCTCAAAAAAGGCTGTTGCCAATGAAAACAAACAGTGTAAAAACACCAGAAAACATGACTCCAGGCACTGAAAAAACTGGCCCGGAATCAGTCATCAATTACACTCTATCTGATGCAAAACAGAGACTCCCAGGGGAGAATCTGTAGAACATCAGATGGAAGATGCAGAACACAAACGTTATACACCCATGGGTGAAAACGTAACTATGGGGAAAATAACAGAAAACATTCTGTAACCAAGCAACTCTCCCAGGAAATTTTAGAAATGAAATTTCTCAAAAATATGCCAAAAGCATGGGAGAATTGCAAGGGGGGACTTTAGAAGGCTAGGGGAGAGGAAACACTGAATAAGCAGTGCAACAATTAGCAAGAATGACAACAAGAGGCCCATGCCTCGAAAATAGGCAACTTAACATAATTTCATCAAAAAATTTTAAGTACAGCCCTGATTATTTTTTGTCACTTCTTTTTCCTCTCCTCCTACTATCCTCCTTAGAATCACATTTTCTCCAAAAATTACGTGTCTGGCATCCTTTAAACTGAGATTTACAAGCACAAAGATCAGTGAGATGTTGACTGATGAAGGGCCAAACAGAGAATGATAATTGGCGCCAATTTCGGGACGACTGTGTCACTGCGCATGCGCAGTAGAGGCGTAGTATGGAGGTCCTTTAGGACATGATTTCTTTTTGTTTTGGATGCAAATTTTGGGGATTGGGGGGCAAAATTTGTGTTTGGCCCTGGTTTTGTTAGAGTTAGCACCAGCTAAGTCTGGGTCATTGGTACAGTATAAAAATATTAACGTTTATTTTTCGTGAGCACTTGCACAAGCGAAAATAACCATTTGTCTCGGCCACAAGTGAGATAATTTTTGGTATCCATTCAAAAACACTAGATTTTCTTTTTATTATAGGCTTTTTATAAGAATCTGATAATTCCACTAATTCCAATTTTGAAATGATGCATGAAAGTAAACAGCGCATTGAATCATTGAAACAAGGAAGTGATTTGATTGATAATTGGAACAGATAGCATTTTGCAATCTAATTCAGCTGGCAGGTTTCTAGTCCAAACAAGGCCTGAAAGTCCATAATATAAGTTTTTGGTTTGGTACATCCTTTGAAAGGACGTACCAAACCAAAAACTTATATTACGGACTTTCAGGCCACGTTTGAACTAGCAGGTTTCATGCATCAATTCAAGGTGAATACATGTTGAATTATTGCTGGAAATGATCAATATCCACTCAAAAACACTAGATTTACTTTTCATAATACGTTTTCAGAATAAACTGACTATTTCCAGCGAAAATTTGACTCGTATTCACCTTGATGTGATACTTTGAAAGCCACAATTTTGATTGATACTGTGAAAGTGAAAATTTCTATATCTTCACAGTGGGGGATACGATTTCTATCTTTCCACAATTTCTTTGATAATCTATCGTTTAGCATATAATAAATAATATTATATCTTGTCAGTTTTTTGTCATACAATTCTTTGTTTTCTTTTATGCATCTTTTCCTGACTACTGGACTAATTTATTTATTGCAGAGGATAACCACAGTGTAATAAGCTACCCCTCTATCTCCATCTCTCTCATGATTGGCAGGGAATGAAATATCACTGACTTTAGCTCAGCGGTACTTAACACTGCATTTGTGTTTTGTTCAGTGATGGACAGACCCTGATCAGGAGATAGTAGAGTTATTGATGGGCCGAGCCTCTGAACAGTTTTGAGCCAGCTGTCAAATTGATTTTATATTTGTTTTGTCCAACACATTGTCTTCCATCTATGGTATACGCAGGGGTGGGCACTCTCCCCTTGCCCTTGATCATTGGGCGCTGAAGGATGTTTGCGTTGTGCTGGGATTAAGATATGAATACTCTTATTTATACCGATTTTTAGCAACATTCAAGAGTTCATGTATCCAGCTGAAGCACAATGCACATTGCCTTCCAAAGTTGGTTTGTCCTCTGTCGTTCCAACCTTTCCTGACTCCCCAAATTTGTAAAACAATCGTTCGTAGATTCTGAAATACGTGATTGTTAGTGGTCACGTTTGATGAGTTGCGCATCCAAGAATCTCATGTAGAAATTTAGGAAAAATCTTCGAAGTTAAAGAGGAGATAACTTATATACATTCATCACAGAATTAAAATTTGGAAACAAATGCCGTTTGCTGTTAATGGACACGACTAAGAAGTTTCATTAAAATCAGTTCATAAATGTAAGAAGTGTGCACACGAGAATCTCAAACAAAAATCTATATTAAATCTTTTAATTTCAAGAAGAAAAAACACTTTTTTTTATCAGCACAGAGTGAAAATTATGGAATATGAACTAAATTCCAATTAAAATATGCAGGTAGACATTTTGATATTTGTGTCCATGGGGTTGAAAATGATTTTCACCCTTTACCCTGAAAAAAACTATAAATCAGTATTTGCAATGAACTGGTGAAAATACAGATAGGCACTCTGATAAATGAATACTTGGATGGACCGCAAGTGCAAATGAATAAACAGCAGGGATTCTTCAGCCCTCTTTGGGAAAGGGTCCGGGTCCCATGCAATTGGGGAAAATTTGCATCATGAAAGCTCCAACTGGAAATTTGTTTGGGAGAAGAAACACACAAAGAATAAGACATGGTGCCTTCATATTGAACAGAGAACATTAATATGGAAGCTACCACATGGATAGTACAAGCAGTAAGTTTTATAATAAACAGAAGCATGAAATAATGATCAATCTCTGTAATCTATATTAAATAAATTGTTCTTATAGTAATAAATGATGAAGACATTTATACTTTTTGCTTCACTTCGATTGTTTACATTCAGTGGCTTTGCAGTTGTGTCTAGTCAAGTCTATATAGGCAGCCAAGACTTTCCTAGAAACAGCTGACAAGGTTCTTGGAATGTAACTTGCAAACGTACCTAAAAACTGCCTGCTGAGGCACCCGTTTTCTTGCAGTAATGTGATTAAAGTCACAATTAGGCCTTCAAGAGTAAAAGAAGAATTCAATTTTTATTTGATTAAGGACAGAGATTGGGAAGTTTTGGGTTTGAATTGGGAAAAATCATGCCAAAGTTAAAAAATTTATAGTAATTTATATATTTTTTATACTTACCAATGACCCAGACATAGCTGGTGCTAACTCTTAAAATATAGGGCCAAACACAAATTTTGCCCCCCAATCCCCAAAATTTGCATCTAAATCTAAAGAAAACATGTCCTGAAAGGCCCTCCACACTTCGCCCCTACTGCGCATGCGCAGTGTCAAGGACGTTCCGAAATTGGCGCCATTAATCATTCTAATAACCAGTGCCTGGTAAGCGCTATGTACTCAGCGGGGAGGCAAGAGTTCCCAACTCCTGGGAGGGTCATCCCCGTCTGGGTCATTGGTAAGTATAAAAAATATATAAATTACTATAAATTTTTTAACATTTTTATACTGTACCAATGACCCAGACATAGCTGAATAGTAAAAAGGCTGGAGGGCCAAGGACATAGAGCAAAATGGAATACGCTCAATAAAATAAAATAGAGTCATCCCCTGTAGAGAAAAAGAAGTAATAGGCCTTACATGTATCTTTCTTATTTATGATAAATTAGAAAGATACAACACCTTCCAAAATTGAGCTTCATACATCCATGTACTCTATTAATATCCAATATAATCCTTATACTAATAATTTTTAAAGTAAGCCAATAAATAAAGTAAGTCTAGAGAATAGAGACTCTTATACTCCTAAAAGTGTCTGAGGATTGCATAATCATGTCCGTTGACATATGCAATATTCAAAAGCTATACTTTAAAAACTAAGACTTGAATGAATTTTAAAAACCTAAACTTCTCACTAAACAACCATCCCAATAACAGCTCAGAATTACTAACTCTGGAGGAGGTATCCCCTTGTTTTCATAGTAAAACAGGTGACCCAAGGGAACACCCTCCCCCCCCCCCCCCCTTTTTCTTGCCCTGGGTCAAATAGCCCAGAGCGAAGAGGGCAGCCGAACGGAGACACTGCCGAAACAGACAGCCTACCTAGCTATAGTAGCAACTGTTAAGTGAATGACATTCTGAGCAGTAGATAATAGACCTAACAATAGAGGCCTCCAGAAATGGACTCGATATTTCTAAGATAAAATTCATGAATGTGGATGGCTGAGCGCAATGAGCGGCCTTCAAAAATCTATAATAGCGACACTATTAATGTAAGCCCAAGAAGTAGAAGAACTCTTACTTCATGAGCCGAAATCTTAAGCACAACTGCTAAGTCAATGATATACCATAAGCAGTACCGATAGTTAATAGAATCCATTAACAAAAATGGAGCGTAATGTCCTTCTACTAGACATCAAAGACAGAAGAAGCTTACGCCCTTGTAATAAACAGATATCTGTTTATAAATACATAAACTGTACCCGGAAAGAGTAAAGGCCTATGCCCATACGAAGACGGAAGGACCTTAAAATAATAGGTTCCGGATAATAGGAGCCTAACTCTTATGCAACAATCCAACCTAAATAGTAACGGAAGTATTGATTCCGAAACTATGAAAGTGAAAATCATCCGTCGATAGTGCATGAAACTCACTGACTCTACAGTAAAAGAGAAACCAACAGAATTACTGTCTAAAAGGTCAGAATTTGAAAACTACTGTTTCCAGAGGCTCAAATGATTACTTAGCTAAATAAGAACCGAAGTTAAAATCCGTATAGGAATTTAATCTAAAGATTCTAAGTCTATTTATCAAAAAGTTACTAACTGACTTAGATAAAGAGACAAAAGACTCAATTGTAAACTATCGTAGAGTGCATAGGTATGAGGTAACATAAACCTATAACCTGAATAATAACAGGCTGCAGTAGATCTTGTGAAACAAGTATACTAAAAAATAGCAATGAGTAGTATGGAGGGATCAACCATATGAACATAATGATCCCTACACCACGACGGAAGAGCCTCCACTTTAGCCGCATAGAATAGCGAAGAAGAGGATCTCCTATAGTAAGAAATCGTGTCCAAAGCTCGTCCAGTACAGTGCTTACAATGCAATACGGACCACACAACGGAATACATGAAGGTTGCGACCTTGCTGGTTGTGATAAAGATGACACGATTTACCCAGTGAAAAAGATCCTCACATAGAGGAAGATTTCACGTTAAGAACCACAGTAGACAAGAGAGTAAATTACTCATGATCTCTGTGAAGATAGAGATGCTATCAACAGAAATGTATTGTGGTTGTTTATCTTAGCAATACCTGCTAAAACAACAGCGCCGGAGGATACGCGTATCCTATCATTCCGTCCTATAGATCAATAGAGCGTTAACAATATTAGCTCAGAGATCTGGACAAGCCAACACATACGTCTGCAATTGATTAGCAAGCTGTGTCATAAATAAATCATCATTGGGCGCTCCCATAGATAGCAAATCTGATTGAATACTTGTTTGTTGAGAGTCCATTCTGACAGCAACAAGCGACCCGTAAGAGAACGGGAGTCCGATAAAACAATTAGACGACCCGGAATATGACGGACCAAAACTGAACTTGGTGTACTATAACCAACAGACGGATTCTTTCCATTAAATTGAATAACGGAAACGAAAGAGTGCCTCCCTGGTTCCGGAGATACGCCACTACTGTCGAATTAAAGGACAGGAATTTGGGCATGCGTTTCTGAATAATGTTCCTGCAATGACATAAAGCAAGCCTAAAAAACATTATTCCGCGGAAGTTAAACTGATTGCTAAAAGACTGCGGAACCCAAAGACCCTGGCACTTCGAATCCGTAGGGATCAGTATTAAATCCCAATCTGTTTGACTGGCAACCGTCATAACAGCCACACTCGGGTCCGGCAACTGCGGCGGCACTCTCTGAGTCAACCACCGAATGTTTGCCCCAGTCTGAATCTCTTGTAACACTAGATAGACAAGAGAACGTATAAATCGAGCAATTCATGGATTGCCGAAAAGTTGCCGTCGAAGAGAAGCTCCTCCGAGAACGAAGCGACTCTGAGAGAGTTCTTAACCTTACTATCCACACGTGTGGATGTAGCTAGGGCTGCGTCACGTCTAACTGACTCCAATCAGCCACTGAAGGGCGGAGTTATACGTGAACAAACTACTGCCCTCAAAAGAAATTACATTGAGAATAATATCCCATAAATCTTTTCTTGAAGACCTAATGATAACGCCTCAGTAAGGCGGATTACGTATAATAAAGCGTCTAAGTTAAGTCTACTATACATAATGTCGTTCCCAACATTGAAATTGGAAAAGACATAAACGGCGAAAAAGAATATATGCAGTCTTTAATCACACCGTCTAGACGCATATGAACTCTCGGTATGCCCTGCTCTGCCAAAATAAACTATTTGTATAAATGATAAAATGGCAGAAATGAGCAACGCGGACAAGAAACTAAACTATCATGCTTAGTAGCAGGCTTGTATATATGTATATATATAGCGTCGAAAAATAAAACACATGTTGTAATGACAATATTGGACTGCGTCGGTAAGTCAGGGACAATGTCCCTGAACCGATCGAAAAATCCGAGTCCAATGACGCTATAAGTCTCTTATCCAAGATCGCAGCAATGAAGTCCGAAATAATAATCACTGGAAGATAATGCCAGAAGATATGAAAGGCATCTTCCGCTACTACTAAAGGGAAAACTCGAAATCTTTCGAATCCCTTTCGCCATCCTGTCGGACCCTATAAAGCGTTCGGTCGTCCGTAGCTGATGCAACCGCGGACCGCACCGACCCAGCGCCGTCGGATAATTCCTGATTCGACCGAGAAACTGTCAATTGCTGGGATGCTGTGAAACAACTGTGCTAACTCGGATAGCACGTCCGTCACTGAGGCCTGAGGAGAAGCGGTCTTACGATGCATTGCCGCTGGAAGCTCCGTGATCGTTACCCCGTGCATACTTCCAATATGCGAGCGAACGGAGTGTATAGGCCTCGTGTCCCTTGGCTACCGGATGGCGCGACCTATTCGCCGTGGAATCACTGAATGCCGAAACTGATCGGATACTCGAGGTCACGTAGCCAATGTGCGGTCGTGTGCCCTGCTGCGAGGATGAGGAAGCATTAAAGACAGTCTCTCGGACTGTCAATATAACGGAGCGTCCCGACCAACGGACATATACTCCGAATGTAAAATATCTGAACCACAACATGCGGTCCCCTATGTTGTTGGGCGAGAGAGGGACCTCTCTTGCTCACAGCCCGGACGGACCTGGACAAGCCAGGAACCGGACTAACAGGCTTCCTCCGATCTGTCCTCAATCTGCCGTCACTGGGTGAGTACTAAAGTAATTAAAGTGCTCGCATCACCCAAATCTCCTTCCTAGACCGCAACGGACGAACCCGGCAGCCGAACCATTTGATGAATGTACGCTACACCGGGTGAGCTAGCGAATGTCACTCCGTAGGCGATAGACATATTCCATGAGCACTTATTGCCGCTAACTCTTCATTAACTATGACGACAGAGGCACACTTTTGAAAGACATCTCCATAACTCTTCGAACAAGAAACCAGAAATGCTTGGATAGCAAGCATAAAATAATAATATATATAGCGTCGTTCAATAATTCGAAAGTTTGTGTGACATTATTGGACTATGTCGGAACTGAGGGACGATGTCCCTGAACCGAACCAAAAATTTCTAAGTCCACCGACGCTATCAGTTTCTTATCCGGCATCGCAGCATTCTGGTCCGACGAAAGAAGCTGTAGAAGACCAAGTCAGATGACATACACAACAGCATATGTTGTTCCGAAAGGGAAAGCTCGAAATCCTCCGAATCCCTTTCGGTATCCCGTCGGACCGGATGAAACTTCGGACGTCCGTACCCGCTTCCGCGGAGCGTCCCGACCCAGCATCGTCGGATAAAATATATGCGACAGATTCAGTTGATGCTGGGATGCTGCGATAAACTGTGCTATTAAGGAAAGCACGTCCGTTCCCGAGGCCTGTGCAGTAGCGGTCTTACGATGCATTGCCGCCGGAAGCTCCGTGTACGTTGACTCCCGCACACTTCCTATGCGAACGTCCGGAGTCTGCAGGCCTCGTGTCCCTGGCTATCGGATGGTGTGACCTGGTCGCCGAAGAATCCTTGATCGGCGAAGCTGGTAATATATCAGCGGTCACGCAGCCAAGGTGCGGTCGTGTGCGCTGACGAGAAGAGGAAGCCTTAGCAGTCTCAGCGGACTGCCTATACAACGGAGCGTCCCGAGCGACGGACGTATGCTCCGCTTGCGACACAATTTGTACCACAACATCTGGGGCCAGATGTTGTGAACGAGAGAGGGGCCTCTCTCGCTTGCCGTCCGGATGGACCGGAACGAGCTATGAACCGGACTAAAAGGCTTCCTGCGTTCTCCCTCCGATCCGCCGTCACTGGGTGTGCATTAAGTTAATTTATAGTGCTCGCATCACCCCAAAATTCCTTCTAGACCGCAACGGACGAACCCGGCTGCCGAACCATTCGGTGAATGGACGCTACACCGGGCGAGCTAGCGGACGTCAAAGGCCGTCGAACCTACTAGGGTCCTCTTAGGCAATTGGCGTATTTACATGAGCACTTTTCCGCTAGCCCTTCATTAATTGTGACGACGGAGGCACACTGTTGGAAGACATCACAGATACATCACCCTAATCTTGATCGTCTGAAATAGAAATTGATAAAGTAGAGTGACCCTGCGGGGAAAGGACCGAAGTGTCCAAATCCCCAACAACATACCGTGACATACGCTTCCCATATTGTCATCGAAATCATACGATACAGAACAGGAGTTAATGCGAGTACACTGACCACATATAGAATGATAATAAAGTCAGAGGAAGACTTCCTCTTAAAACAATTGATCAATATCCTTTCAATGTGAAAAGAAAACAAGTCCTGGTACTCGCACTAACCCCTGGCAATCAAAATACATAATAATAATATGATCCATTAATATAGAAAAAATAATTGAAATCAAAATATTTTGAAAAAATATTTTTTCAGAACAGCCCAAGTTTCTGAAAAGTAACGTTGAGCCCCAATGGATCCCAAGCCTAAGTGTGGACAAAAATTTTAAAAATATTTTAAACAATTTATTCAACACTTACGAACAATAATAATGTATCTAGTAATGATTAAAATAACATAAAGATAATATTTTTTAGAAATCCCCCCTCACACAGAGGGCTGTTGTAAAAGTAAACAATGAGTGTAAAAACACTAAAATAAGACTCCAGGCACCCAGGCCCGAAATCAGTTACCAAAAATACACTATCTGATGCAAAACAGAGACTTCCAGGGAAGAAACTGCAGAACATCAGATGGTAGATGCAGAACACAACGCCTAACCACCCGTAGGTGAAGACGTAAACATGGGGAAAGAACAGAATTCATTCTGTTATTCAGCTAAAACTCCCAAGAAATTTTAGTAATAATAATTACAGAAACTATGCCAAAAGCATGGGAGAATAGCAATGGGGAACTTAAAGGACAGGGAGAGAGGAAAACACTTAAAAAAAAACAGTGTAACTAAATAATCAGAATGACAACAAAATGGCTGCTGCCTTGAAAATAGGTAACTTAACATAATTTCATTAAAAAATTTTAAGTTACAGCCCTGATAATATTCTGTCACACATTCTTTTCCTCTCCTCCTTCTCTATCCTTCTTAGAATCACCATTTCACTAATATTTATGTGTCTGGCATCATTTAAACTGAGATTTAAAAGCACAAAGATCAGTCAGATGTTAACTGATGAAGGGCCAAACTTAGAATGATTAATGGCGCCAATTTCGGAACGTCCTTGACACTGCGCATGCGCAGTAGGGGCGAAGTGTGGAGGGCCTTTCAGGACATGTTTTCTTTAGTTTTAGATGCAAATTTTGGGGATTGGGGGGCAAAATTTGTGTTTGGCCCTATATTTTAAGAGTTAGCACCAGCTATGTCTGGGTCATTGGTACAGTATAAAAATATGCCATTATTAAATGGTCCCATATTCGGCATGTGTAGACACCAAAAAGAAAGTTAAGACAGGCCCTAAACCACTGGGTGGCACATTGCCATTCCAAATAGGTTAAGTTTATGAATCTCTGGGCAAAAAGTTAAGATAGGCCCAAAACCATTGAGTGGCACATTGCCATTCCAAATGGGTTAAATATTAGGGGATCAAAAAGAAGATAACAGCAAAAACAGGACCACTGAGAGATCAACAGTAAATGGTCAGACTGAAAACAAAGGTTGTTCCAGTTAATATAAAAACTGCAGGATGAATACAAGTAGATGTTATCACATGTGAAACTATCAGTACTTACTTTGACGCTGCAAGAAGAACATTTGGGTCATGTTCACATTTCTTCAAGGCATCAACTGATTTTGTTTTTCTCTGAGGCCTAGGTTCCATAAATATTGCTTCTGCCCACAGTATCCCTGATGTTGGACAATCTTGAAGTGCTAAAATGCATGACATGTTGTAATGAAAATAAGAACTAACTTAAAATTTATTTCGATCACTTTCCTGACAATTTTAACTGTCTAAAATTGGAGGGGTGGTCAGGCCTGTCATGATTAATCGAGATGTTGACTAATCGTCAGAACACCCATAACTGACTACAATTTCAAAGTCAGTGATTATGGGTTTTCTTCACTCCTTTACTGATGAATTACTAGTTATTACTCTCCTCCCCATTGTGCTCGTAAGAAGTGTCAGAGGCTGTAGAATATCAAAATACATTGTAATTGATATGGGAAAGAAGTATAAAGATACAACACATTACACCAGGTCTGACATTCAAGAAAGTATGGGAGTACAAATAATTGCCCTTCTTTGTTTGCCAAGGAGTGCAAGTTCCTTCTAAAATCCCAATTAGGCTATTATTAGACTCTTGACTACCTCAGGTCCAAACCTGAGCCTAGGCTCAGGTTTGGGTCTGAGATGGTCAAGAGATTGAATTTTCCTTGGAGAGCAGTAGGCGTACAGGATAACTGCAACTTTAATCAATTATTCTTCTTCAAAATTTGATCATGAAATTTCATAATCATTCCAGCTCTAGGGGTGGTTATGGTTCAAAATCGATGATCCTTCACTGTAGAATAATCTCAACGAACAACTTTGACATATATAATAAAATGAGTATTTAACATTTTACTTCCCCTGTGGGAACCCAGGGAAGTGGAGCAGTGCTTTTTACTATGGTAAACAACTTCTGAATCACTAGGAAAGTTAAAAAATTTATAGTAATTTATATATTTTTTATACTTACCAATGACCCAGACTTAGCTGGTGCTAACTCCACAAAAACCAGGGCCAAACACAAATTTTGCCCCCCAATCCCCAAAATTTGCATCCAAAACAAAAAGAAATCATGTCCTAAAGGACCTCCATAGTACGACTCTACTGCGCATGCGCAGTGACGCAGTCGTCCCGAAATTGGCGCCAAATATCATTCTTACTGGCAGTGCCTGGTCAGCGCTATGTACTCAGCGGGGAGGCAAGAGTTCCCAACTCAGGGAGAGCCATCCCCGTCTGGGTCATTGGTAAGTATAAAAAATATATAAATTACTATAAATTTTTTAACATTTTTATACTGTACCAATGACCCAGACTTAGCTGAATAGTAAACAGGCTGGAGGGCCTAGGACATAGAGGAAAATCCAATAAGCTCAATTATAAAATAAAGAGGTAACCCCTTAAGGAGAAAAGGAGTATTAGGCTTTACATGTATCTTTCTTATTTAATATTTAAATTAGAAAGATACACTACCCTTAATAATTGAGCACAATAACATTCATGTTCTCTATTAACATCCAGTATAACCCTTATACTAATTATTTTTAAAGCAAGCCAATAAATAAAGTAGTCCAGAGAATTGAGACTCTTTATAATCATTTAAAAGTGTCCGAGTATTGTATATTAAAGCCCGTTTGACACTTGACATATACAAATGCTTCACACCGAGCTACACTTTAAAAATAAGACATGAATGAAATTAAACATTAATATTACACTTTAAAACCATCCCGGAAGCGACTCAGAAATACTGTCTTGGAGGAGGCATTCCCTTGCTTTTCACTATAAAGCAGGTGACCTAAGGGAACACCCCCCCCCCCCCCCCCCCCCCCTTCCCCTTGCCCTGGGTCAAATAGCCCAGAGCGAAGAGGGCAGCCGGACGGAGTCACTGCCGGAACAGAAAGCCTGCATAACTATAGTTGCAACTGTTTAGTGGACGACATTCTGAGCAACAGATAATGGACCTAAACAATGCAGGTCTCCAGAAATGGACTCAATATTTCTGAGATAAAAATTAGTAAATGTGGATGGCTGAGACCAATAAGCAGCCTTCATTAAATCTGTAATAGCAACACTATTAGCATAAGCCCAGGAAGTAGAAAGAGTTCTTACTTCATGAGCAGAAATCTTAAGCACAGACTGCTGAGAAGAAGATAAATCTTCATACACAGTACGGATAGTTAACTGAATCCATCTAGCAATAGAATGGACTGAAATGTCCTTTCTATTAGGCATCAAAGACAGAAAGAAACGTTTCCGTCCCTTTCTGATGAACTGAGATCTCTGTTTATAGATACGTAGTGCTCTAACAGGACAGAGTAAAGGCCTACGCCCGTCTGAAGACGGAAGAGCCTTAATAACAATAGGTTCCGGATATTTATTAGGAGCCTGATTCTTAGCTAAAAAACCCACATTAGTAGTGAAGGTGATAGTGTTCCCAACACTACGATAATGAGAATCATCCACCGATAGTGCATGAAGCTCACTGACTCTTCTGGCAGAAGAGAAAGCTAAGAGAAAAGCTGTCTTATAAGATAAGAATTTGAAATCTACTGTCCCAAGAGGTTCAAATGGCTTTTCCTTCAATTTAAGGAGAACCCAAGCTAAATTCCACTTAGGAATTAATCTAAGAGTTCTCGGTCTATTTATCGAAAAGTTTCTAACCAATTTCGATAAAGAGACATTAGATCCAATTTGTAAACTATCATGATGTGCATAGGTATCAGATAACATAGATCTATAACCCTTTATAGTAACAGGTTGCAGTTTGATTTCGTCAAACAAGTATACTAGAAAGTTAGCAATGTCTGGTATAGAGGGATCAAATATATCAGCAGAATGATCCCTACACCAACGACGGAAAACCTTCCACTTAGCCGCATAGTTTAGCGAAGAGGAGGTCCTCCTACAGTTAGAAATCGCGTCCACTGCTCGTCCTGTAAAGTGCTTGCCATGCAAGAAGGACCGCACAACGGAAAAACGTGAAGGTTGAGACCTTGCGGGTTGTGATGTAGTTGGCGCGATTTCCCCTGCCAAAGAAGATCCTCTCGTGGAGGGAGCTTCCGCGGTAGGTCCCACAACAGACACCTGAGTAGATTTATCCACGGTCTCTGTGGCGACAGAGATGCTACCAACAGAATCTTGCATTGAGATTGTTTTATCTTTAGCAATACTTGTTGAATTAACGGCGCTGGAGGATACGCATATCCTATCATTCCGTCCCAAGGGATCGATAGAGCGTCTACTGCAAATGCTCTTGGATCCGGACACGGGGACACATACGTCTGCAACTGATTGTTGAGATGTGTCGCAAATAAGTCTATCATTGGCCGTTCCCATTGGTAGCAAATCTGATTGAATACTTGTTTGTTGAGAGTCCACTCCGACGGCAACAAGCGACCCTTTCGTGAAAGGGAGTCTGCTAGCACATTCAGACGACCCGGTATGTGACGGACCGAAAGAAGAACGTGATGTTCCAACGCAAACAGAAGGATTCTTTCCGTTAGATTGAACAACGGAACTGAATGAGTGCCTCCCTGATTCCGTATATACGCCACTACTGTCGTATTGTCGGATAGGATTTGGACATGAGCATCGTGAATAATGTCCATCCAGTGACGTAACGCAAGCCAGATTGACATCATTTCCTTGATGTTTATGTGCTTGCACAGGAATTGCGGATCCCAAAGACCCTGGCATCTCGAATCCGTTGGGATTAATGATGCACCCCAACCTGTTTGACTGGCATCCGTCATAATGGTAAAACTCGGATCCGGCAACTGCAGCGGAACTCCTTGAGTTAACCACTGAATGTTTGCCCAAGTCTGAATCTCTTGTTTCACTTGATCTGACAAGAGAACGTCTACATCGAGCGAATGAATTTTCACACTCCAATTCTGAGTCAAGAAAATTTGAAGAGGCCGTGTGCGTAGCCGTCCCATCGGAATGAGATCCGCGGCGGCTCCGCACAGACCTATCAGTCTCATAAATTCTCTCGCCGTGACTTTGTCTGTATTCAGACAATAGCGAGCGTAACAACTGACTAATTTCGCTCTGGTTAACGGCAGACGAACGAGATTGTTGTGCGTCTCGAAGCTCATTCCCAGATGAGTGAATGACTTGGACGGCACCAGATCCGACTTCTCCTCGTTTACTATGAAACCGAGACGTCGGAGCAATAGAAGAAGATTCTGAACATCGTTCTGAAGCGTTAACTCGTTGCCGTACCTCTGAAGAATGTCGTCCAGGTAGGCCGACGTTACCGCAGACGAATGAGCTCGGAAGTAGATCATTACCGAGTTCATTACCCGAGTGAAAGCCCAGGGTGCTAGATTCAATCCGAAGCACATGGCCCGGAACTGATACACCACTCCTAGGACTGCGAAGCGTAGATACTTTCGGGATGTCGGATGTACCATGACGTGAAAGTACGCATCTTTGAGATCTATGCTCGTTGCATAATCGTTCACCCGAATACTCGCTCTGACCGATCGAATCGTCTCCATATAAAACTTCGGAGCGACGATCAGCTTGTTTATCCAGCTCAAATCTATGACTGGACGGAACGAGCCGTCTGGTTTCGGAACCAGAAACAGATGGCTGTAGAATCCCAGCGATTCCTGGTTTTCTACGACCTCTACCGCGTTCTTCATTAAAAGAGACTGCACCTCTGATAGCATAGCGTCTCTTTTCTGAGGGTTTGCCGGAAGATGAGTCCACTTTGGACTTCGAGTTAATGGAGGCTTTCGTTTGAAGGATATCTTTAGACCTTCCGAAGTCACTCCTCTCACCCACGGGTCGTCCGTAATCGACGCCCACTCTTGAGAAAAACTCGACAACCTTCCGCCAACCGGAACGCGATAGAGGTTTGAGCCATCACCTCCTGGATCTGCGAGGCCTGCGGTAGGAGAAACCACGCCTTCCACGACCCGCACCTCGCCTCGTCGACCTCGGGGCGTCCGACCGATTGTCCCGGCCTGAAGGACGTCCCGAACGAGAGTCACTATCCTGACGGTCTCTCGAATAAGAGCTAGAGGATGCACCGGAACCTCTATAGGAACCTCTCTTGGGCGGATAAGACCCAGAAGTGCCCGCCTTATTCGTGTCTGCTGTATCCGACCTTTTAGGAGCGGATCTAAACAACAGAGAATCACTAGCTTTCTTTTTAATATTATCATAAATAGCGGAAAGGTTGCCGTCAAAGAGAAGATCTCCTGAGACCGAAGCGACTCTAAGAGAGTTCTTCACCTTAGAATCCACTAGTGTGGATGTAGACAGGGCTGCGTCACGTCTAACCAACTCCAGATTTGCCACTGAAAGGGCGGAGTTACACGTGGAATAAGCTACTGCCCTTGAAAGAAGTCTTAAGGAGGATTGTATATCCTGAAACTCTTCCCCTTGAAGACGCAGTGATAACGCCTTAGTAAGGTGATCTGCGTAAGATAAGGCATCTAAATTGGCTCTGTTAGACGCAATAGCTGTTTCCAACACTGCGGTTGGAATAGAAGCTGACGACGGTAATGATAGCTCTAAGTCTTCCGCCTCGTCGTCCATACACAGAGGAACTCTCGGTATACCCTGACCTGCCGTGTCGAATTTATTCCTTGCATTAATGAAAGGCAGGTTGAGAGTATTTGCGGACAAGAAGCCTGCTTTCCCCGTCCTGGAAGCAAGTTTAAAAATAGCGTCGTTCAATAATTCAAATGTTCTTGCAACATTATTGGACTGCGACGGAAACTCGGGAGCGATGTCCCTGAACCGCTCGAAAAAATCAGAGTCCAATGACGCTATAATTCTCCTGTCCGGAAGCGCAGCAGTCTGGCCCGACGGAACAACTTGAGGAAGAAAGTGCCGGATGAAGTCCACGGCAGCTTTGTGTTGTTCCGAAAGGGATAGCTCCAATTCATCCGTATCCCTTTCACCATCCGGTCGGACCTCACGATGTTCCCGGTCGTCCGCCCCCGATGCTTCGGCGGAGCGTACCGACCCAGCGCCGTCGGATAATTCTCGATCCGACACCGTTTCTGTCGGCTGCTGGGATGCTGCGATAAGCTGTGCTATCTGCACTAGAATGTCCGACGTCGAGACCTGCGGAGGAGCGGTCTTTCGCTGCTTCGCCGAGGGCAGCTCCGCATCAGATGGCTCCCGCATACTTTTCCTATGCGAACGTCCGGAGTCCATCGGTCTCGAATCCCTGGCTGCCGGATGGTGTGACCTGGTCGCCGAAGAATCCTTCATCGGCGAAGCTGGCAAAATATCGGAGGTCACGCAGCCAAGGTGCGGTCGTGTGCGCCGACGAGAAGAGGAAGCCTTAACAGTCTCTGCGGACTGCTTATACAACGGAGCGTCCCGAGCGACGGACGTATGCTCCGCTAAAGACACATTTTGTACCACAACATCTGGTCCCAGATGTTGTTGTACGAGAGAGGGGCCTCTCTCGCTCGCGGCCCGGCTGGACCTGGACGAGCTAGGAACCGGACTAAAAGGCTTCCTCCGTTCTCGTTCACTATCCGCCGTCACTGGGTGTGCATCTATTATTTTTATAGTGCTCGCATCACCCAAAATTTCCTCTTGGACCGCATCGGACGAACCCGGCTGCCGAACCATTCGGTGAATGGACGCTACACCGGGCAAGCTAGCGGACGACATTTCTCTAATCTCCATGAGCACTTTTGCCTCTAGCTCTGTATTTAATTGTGACGACGGACGCACACTTGAAGAAGATAACATGGAAACATCACCCTGTTCTGGTTCCTCTGAAATAGAAACTGAGAGAGTAGAGTGACCTTGTGGAGAAAGAGCCGGCATCGCTCTTTCTCCAGAAACAACATATCGTGACACACGTTTCCAATGTTTCTCATCCCAATGTTCACATACAGGACAGGGATTAATGCGAGAACACTGACTACAATTAATGCAATAATCATGAAAGTCAGAGGAAGATTTCTTCCTATTACAATTTGAACAAGTTCCCTTCATTGTGAAAGAACAACAAGTCCTAGTTACTCGCAAAAACCCCTGACACAAAGATACATAATAACATGATCCATTAATAAATGAAAAAACAATTGCAAAACAAAATAATTTTGAAAAAATATTTTTTCAGAGAAGCCCAAGTTGCTGAAAAGTAACGTGGGGCCCCGATGGATCCGATGGCAAAGTGTGGTCAAAAATTTTAAAATTATATAAAATAATTAATGAGACACTTTCGGATAATATAAATGTATCTTATAATGAGATAAACTACCTCAAAGGCAAACAGCCCCCCTCAAAAAAGGCTGTTGCCAATGAAAACAAACAGTGTAAACACAGAAGAAAACATGACTCCAGGCACTGAAAAAACTGGCCCGGAATCAGTCATCAATTACACTCTATCTGATGCAAAACAGAGACTCCCAGGGGAGAATCTGCAGAACATCAGATGGAAGATGCAGAACACAAACGTTATACACCCATGGGTGAAAACGTAACTATGGGGAAAATAACAGAAAACATTCTGTAACCAAGCAACTCTCCCAGGGAATTTTTAGAAATGAAACTTCTCAAAAATATGCCAAAAGCATGGGAGAATTGCAAGGGGGGACTTTAGAAGGTTAGGGGAGAGGAAACACTGAATAAGCAGTGCAACAATTAGCAAGAATGACAACAAGAGGCGTTTGCCTCGAAAATAGGCAACTTAACATAATTTCAACAAAAAATTTTAAGTACAGCCCTGATTATTTTTTGCCACTTCTTTTTTCCTCTCCTCCTTCTATCCTCCTTAGAATCACATTTTCTCCAAGAATTACGTGTCTGGCATCCTTTAAACTGAGATTTACAAGCACAAAGATCAGTGAGATGTTGACTGATGAAGGACCAAACAGAGAATGAAATTTGGCGCCAATTTCGGGACGACTGCGTCACTGCGCATGCGCAGTAGAGTCGTACTATGGAGGTCCTTTAGGACATGATTTCTTTTTGTTTTGGATGCAAATTTTGGGGATTGGGGGGCAAAATTTGTGTTTGGCCCTGGTTTTTGTGGAGTTAGCACCAGCTAAGTCTGGGTCATTGGTACAGTATAAAAATATAGGATAAGGGAACAGACGTCGGGGGTGAAAATCCTCTAAAGTGGGCAGCATTGGTTTAAATGACTGGCTAAACTTAACTTCTCTATATACAGTAGAACCTGTCTTGAGAGAGCGTCCTTTGGGCCACACAAAAGTGGTCTCTCAAGACAGGTGGTCTCTCATAACAGGTTTTGGGTTTTCTCAAGTCAGTGAATAACCAACCACAAAATTTAGAAATGGAGAAGAATGGCTTTTTGTAATTACTTTGTAGCTGTTCTTTTTTATGAAGTTTTTGTAACAAATTGAAATGGACTGTTATAAAAATTATAAAAATAAATTAGTGTTGAAAATCTTCATTGAAGATTTTCAACACTAATTTATTTTTATAATTTTTATAACAGTCCATTTCAATTTGTTACAAAAAGATTTTCAACACAAATTTATTTTTATTCCTGTCTGTCACATTTCAGGTATGTATGAAATTGTTTATTCAGCAATAATCCTAATCTTTTCACATGGGTCTTACAAAAACATCTCAATCTGTAATGAGTTAGCAACTGAAACCCAATTAAGAGCTATTAATACTTTTAATTATGTTAGTATAACCACAATGGATTTTCCAATTCCAGAACAGGTAAAAAAGTTTTTGTCATGGTTTCAGTCTTCAAAGGGGCGGTCTCTCAAGACAGGTCCATTATGGCATAAAAGTTAAAAAATTTATAGTAATTTATATATTTTTTATACTTACCAATGACCCAGACTTAGCTGGTGCTAACTCAAACAAAACCAGGGCCAAACACAAATTTTGCCCCCCAATCCCCAAAATTTGCATCCAAAACAAAAAGAAATCATGTCCTAAAGGACCTCCATACTACGCCTCTACTGCGCATGCGCAGTGACGCAGTCGTCCCGAAATTGGCGCCAATTATCATTCTTACTGGCAGTGCCTGGTCAGCGCTATGTACTCAGCAGGGAGGCAAGAGTTCCCAACTCCAGGGAGGGCCATCCCCGTCTGGGTCATTGGTAAGTATAAAAAATATATAAATTACTATAAATTTTTTAACATTTTTATACTGTACCAATGACCCAGACTTAGCTGAATAGTAAACAGGCTGGAGGGCCTAGGACATAGAGGAAAATCCAATAAGCTCAACTATATAGTAAAGAGGTAACCCCTTAAGGAGAGAAGGAGTATTAGGCTTTACATGTATCTTTCTTATTTAATATTAAATTAGAAAGATACACTACCCTTAATAATTGAGCACAATAACATTCATGTTCTCTATTAACATCCAGTATAACCCTTATACTAATTATTTTTAAAGCAAGCCAATAAATAAAGTAGTCCAGAGAATTGAGACTCTTTATAATCATTTAAAAGTGTCCGAGTATTGTATATTAAAGCCCGTTTGACACTTGACATATACAAATGCTTCACACCGAGCTACACTTTAAAAATAAGACATGAATGAATTTAAACATTAATATTACACTTTAAAACCATCCCGGAAGCGACTCAGAAATACTGACTTGGAGGAGGCATTCCCTTGCTTTTCACTATAAAGCAGGTGACCTAAGGGAACACCCGCCCCCCCCCCCCTTCCCCTTGCCCTGGGTCAAATAGCCCAGAGCGAAGAGGGCAGCCGGACGGAGTCACTGCCGGAACAGAAAGCCTGCATAACTATAGTTGCAACTGTTTAGTGGACGACATTCTGAGCAACAGATAACGGACCTAAACAATGCAGGTCTCCAGAAATGGACTCAATATTTCTGAGATAAAAATTCGTAAATGTGGATGGCTGAGACCAATAAGCAGCCTTCATTAAATCTGTAATAGCAACACTATTAGCATAAGCCCAGGAAGTAGAAAGAGCTCTTACTTCATGAGCAGAAATCTTAAGCACAGACTGCTGAGAAGAAGATAAATCTTCATAAGCAGTACGGATAGTTAACTGAATCCATCTAGCAATAGAATGGACTGAAATGTCCTTTCTATTAGGCATCAAAGACAGAAAGAAACGTTTCCGTCCCTTTCTGATAAACTGAGATCTCTGTTTATAGATACGTAGTGCTCTAACAGGACAGAGTAAAGGCCTACGCCCGTCTGAAGATGGAAGAGCCTTAATAACAATAGGTTCCGGATATTTATTAGGAGCCTGATTCTTAGCTAAAAAACCCACATTAGTAGTGAAGGTGATAGTGTTCCCAACACTACGATAATGAGAATCATCCACCGATAGTGCATGAAGCTCACTGACTCTTCTGGCAGAAGAGAAAGCTAAGAGAAAAGCTGTCTTATAAGATAAGAATTTGAAATCTACTGTCCCAAGAGGTTCAAATGGCTTTTCCTTCAATTTAAGGAGAACCCAAGCTAAATTCCACTTAGGAATTAATCTAAGAGTTCTGGGTCTATTTATCGAAAAGTTTCTAACCAACTTCGATAAAGAGACATTAGATCCAATTTGTAAACTATCATGATGTGCATAGGTATCAGATAACATAGATCTATAACCCTTTATAGTAACAGGCTGCAGTTTGATTTCGTCAAACAAGTATACTAGAAAGTTTGCAATGTCTGATATAGAGGGATCAAATATATCTACAGAATGATCTCTACACCAACGACGAAAAACCTTCCACTTAGCCGCATCGTTTAGCGAAGAGGAGGTCCTCCTACAGTTAGAAATCGCGTCCACTGCTCGTCCTGTAAAGTGCTTGCCATGCAAGAAGGACCGCACAACGGAAAAACGTGAAGGTTGAGACCTTGCGGGTTGTGATGGAGTTGGCGCGATTTCCCCTGCGAAAGAAGATCCTCTCGTGGAGGAAGCTTCCACGGTAGGTCCCACAGCAGACACCTGAGTAGATTTATCCACGGTCTCTGTGGCGACAGAGATGCTACCAACAGAATCTTGCATTGAGATTGTTTTATCTTTAGCAATACTTGTTGAATTAACGGCGCTGGAGGATACGCATATCCTATCATTCCGTCCCAAGGGATCGACAGAGCGTCTACTGCAAATGCTCTTGGATCCGGACACGGAGACACATACGTCTGCAACTGATTGTTGAGATGTGTCGCAAATAAGTCTATCATTGGCCGTTCCCATTGGTAGCAAATCTGATTGAATACTTGTTTGTTGAGAGTCCACTCCGACGGCAACAAGCGACCCTTTCGTGAAAGGGAGTCTGCTAGCACATTCAGACGACCCGGTATGTGACGGACCGAAAGAAGAACGTGATGTTCTAACGCAAACAGAAGGATTCTTTCCGTTAGATTGAACAACGGAACTGAATGAGTGCCTCCCTGATTCCGTATATACGCCACTACTGTCGTATTGTCGGATAGGATTTGGACATGAGCATCGTGAATAATGTCCATCCAGTGACGTAACGCAAGCCAAATTGACATCATTTCCTTGATGTTTATGTGCTTGCACAGGAATTGCGGATCCCAAAGACCCTGGCATCTCGAATCCGTTGGGATTAATGATGCACCCCAACCTGTTTGACTGGCATCCGTCATAACGGTAAAACTCGGATCCGGCAACTGCAGCGGAACTCCTTGAGTTAACCACTGAATGTTTGCCCAAGTCTGAATCTCTTGTTTCACTTGATCTGACAAGAGAACGTCTACATCGAGCGAATGAATTTTCACACTCCAATTCTGAGTCAGGAAAATTTGAAGAGGACGTGTGCGTAGCCGCCCCATCGGAATGAGATCCGCGGCGGCTCCGCACAGACCTATCAGTCTCATAAATTCTCTCGCCGTGACTTTGTCTGCGTGCAGACAATAGCGAGCATAACAACTGACTAATTTCGCTCTGGTTAACGGCAGACGAACGAGATTGTTGTGCATCTCGAAGCTCATTCCCAGATGAGTGAATGACTTGGACGGCACCAGATCCGACTTCTCCTCGTTTACTATAAAACCGAGATGTCGGAGCAATAGAAGAAGATTCTGAACATCGTTCTGAAGCGTTAACTCGTTGCCGTACCTCTGAAGAATGTCGTCCAGGTAGGCCGACGTTACCGCAGACGAATGAGCTCGGAAGTAGATCATTACCGAGTTCATTACCCGAGTGAAAGCCCAGGGTGCTAGATTCAATCCGAAGCACATCGCCCGGAATTGATACACCACTCCTAGGACTGCGAAGCGTATATACTTTCGGAATGTCGGATGTACCATGACGTGAAAGTACGCATCTTTGAGATCTATGCTCGTTGCATAATCGTTCACCCGAATACTCGCTCTGACCGATCGAATCGTCTCCATATAAAACTTCGGAGCAGCGATCAGCTTGTTTATCCAGCTCAAATCTATGACTGGACGGAACGAGCCGTCTGGTTTTGGAACCAGAAACAGATGGCTGTAGAATCCCAGAGATTCCTGGTTTTCTACGACCTCTACCGCGTTCTTCATTAAAAGAGACTGCACCTCTGATAACAGAGCATCTCTTTTCTGTGGATTTGACGGAAGATGAGTCCACTTTGGACTTCGAGTTAATGGAGGCTTTCGTTTGAAGGATATCTTTAGACCTTCCGAAGTCACTCCTCTCACCCAAGGGTCATCCGTAATCGACGCCCACTCTTGTGAAAAACTTGACAACCTTCCGCCAACCGGAACGCGATAGAGGTTTAAGCCATCACCTCCTGGACCTGCGACGCCTGCGGTAGGAGAAACCATGTCTTCCACGACCCGCACCTCGCCTCGTCGACCTCGGGGCGTCCGACCGATTGTCCCGGCCTGAAGGACGTCCCGAACGAGAGTCGCTATCCTGACGGTCTCTCGAATAAGACCAAGAGGACGCACCGGAACCTCTATAGGAACCTCTCTTGGGCGCATTAGACCCAGAAGTGCCTGTCTTATTCGTGTCTGCTGTATCCGACTTTTTAGGAGCCGATCTGAACAACAGAGAATCATTAGCTTTCTTTTTAATTTTATCATAAATAGCGGAAAGCTTGCCGTCAAAGAGAAGTTCTCCTGAGACCGAAGCGACTCTAAGAGAGTTCTTCACCTTAGAATCCACTAGTGTGGATGTAGCTAGGGCTGCGTCACGTCTAACCAACTCCAGATTTGCCACTGAAAGGGCGGAGTTACACGTGGAATAAGCTACTGACCTTGAAAGAAGTCTTAAAGAGGATTGTATATCCTGAAACTCTTCCCCTTGAAGGCGCAGTGATAACGCCTTAGTAAGGTGATCTGCGTAAGATAAGGCATCTAAATTGGCTCTGTTAGACGCAATAGCTGTTTCCAACACCGCGGTTGGAATAGAAGCTGACGACGGTAATGATAGCTCTAAGTCTTCCGCCTCGTCGTCCATACGCAGAGGAACTCTCGGTATACCCTGTCCTGCCGTATCGAATTTATTCCTTGCATTAATGAAAGGCAGGTTGAGAGTATTAGCGGACAAGAAACCTGCTTTCCCCGTCCTGGAAGCAAGTTTAAATATAGCGCCGTTCAATAATTCAAATGTTCTAGCAACATTATTGGACTGCGACGGAAACTCGGGAGCGATGTCCCTGAACCGCTCAAAAAATTCAGAGTCCAATGACGCTATAATTCTCTTGTCCGGAAGCGCAGCAGTCTGGCCCGACGGAACAACTTGAGGGAGAAAGTGCCGGATGAAGTCCACGGCAGCTTTATGTTGTTCCGAAAGGGATAGCTCCAAGTCATCCGTATCCCTTTCACCATCCGGTTGGACCTCACGATGTTCCCGGTCGTCCGCCCCCGATGCTTCAGCGGAGCGTACCGACCCAGCGCCGTCGGATAATTCTCGATCCGACACCGTTTCTGTCGGCTGCTGGGATGCTGCGATAAGCTGTGCTATCTCCACAAGAATGTCCGACGTCGAGACCTGCGGAGGCGCAGTCTTTCGCTGCTTCGCCGAGGGCAGCTCCGCATCAGATGGCTCCCGCATACTTTTCCTATGCGAACGTCCGGAGTCCATCAGTCTCGAATCCCTGGCTGCCGGATGGTGTGACCTGGTCGCCGAAGAATCCTTCATCGGCGAAGCTGGTAATATATCGGCGGTCACGCAGCCAAGGTGCGGTCGTGTGCGCTGACGAGAAGAGGAAGCCTTAACAGTCTCTGCGGACTGCTTATACAACGGAGCGTCCCGAGCGACGGACGTATGCTCCGCTAAAGACACATTTTGTACCACAACATCTGGTCCCAGATGTTGTTGTACGAGAGAGGGACCTCTCTCGCTCGCGGCCCGGCTGGACCTGGACGAGCTAGGAACCGGACTAAAAGGCTTCCTCCGTTCTCGCTTACTATCCGCCGTCACTGGGTGTGCATCTATTATGTTTATAGTGCTCGCATCACCCAAAATTTCCTCTTGGACCGCATCGGACGAACCCGGCTGCCGAACCATTCGGTGAATGGACGCTACACCGGGCGAGCTGGCGGACGACATTTGTCTAATCTCCATGAGCACTTTTGCCGCTAGCTCTGAATTCATTTGTGACGACGGACGCACACTTGAAGAAGATAACATGGAAACATCACCCTGTTCTGGTTCCTCTGAAATAGAAACTGAGAGAGTAGAGTGACCTTGTGGAGAAAGAGCCGGCATCGCTCTTTCTCCAGAAACAACATATCGTGACACACGTTTCCAATGTTTCTCATCCCAATGTTCACATATAGGACAGGGATTAATGCGAGAACACTGACTACAATTAATACAATGATCATGAAAGTCAGAGGAAGATTTCTTCCTATTACAATTTGAACAACGTCCCTTCATTGTGAAAGAACAACAATAAGTCCTAGTTACTCGCAAAAACCCCTGACACAAAGATACATAATAACATGATCCATTAATAAATGAAAAAACAATTGCAAAACAAAATAATTTTGAAAAAATATTTTTTCAGAGAAGCCCAAGTTGCTGAAAAGTAACGTTGAGCCCCGATGGATCCGATGGCAAAGTGTGGTCAAAAATTTTAAATTTATATAAAATAATTAATGAGACACTTTCGGATAATATAAATGTATCTTATAATGAGATAAACTACCACAAAGGCAAACAGCCCCCCTCAAAAAAGGCTGTTGCCAATGAAAACAAACAGTGTAAACACACTAGAAAACATGACTCCAGGCACTGAAAAAACTGGCCCGGAATCAGTCATCAATTACACTCTATCTGATGCAAAACAGAGACTCCCAGGGGAGAATCTGTAGAACATCAGATGGAAGATGCAGAACACAAACGTTATACACCCATGGGTGAAAACGTAACTATGGGGAAAATAACAGAAAACATTCTGTAACCAAGCAACTCTCCCAGGAAATTTTAGAAATGAAATTTCTCAAAAATATGCCAAAAGCATGGGAGAGTTGCCAGGGGGGACTTTAGAAGGCTAGGGGAGAGGAAACACTGAATAAGCAGTGCAACAATTAGCAAGAATGACAACAAGAGGCCCATGCCTCGAAAATAGGCAACTTAACATAATTTCATCAAAAAATTTTAAGTACAGCCCTGATTATTTTTTGCCACTTCTTTTTCCTCTCCTCCTTCTATCCTCCTTAGAATCACATTTTCTCCAAAAATTACGTGTCTGGCATCCTTTAAACTGAGATTTACAAGCACAAAGATCAGTGAGATGTTGACTGATGAAGGGCCAAACAGAGAATGATAATTGGCGCCAATTTCGGGACGACTGCGTCACTGCGCATGCGCAGTAGAGGCGTAGTATGGAGGTCCTTTAGGACATGATTTCTTTTTGTTTTGGATGCAAATTTTGGGGATTGGGGGGCAAAATTTGTGTTTGGCCCTGGTTTTGTTGGAGTTAGCACCAGCTAAGTCTGGGTCATTGGTACAGTATAAAAATATACAAGTTGGTACCAGGTCACAGTGGTCTCTCAAGACAGGTTGTCTCCCATAGCAGGTCCATTATAGAGTAAAACTGGTCGGTGCCTGGCAGATGTGGTCTCTCAAGACAGGTGGTCTCCCAAGACAGTGGTCTCTCAAGACAGGTTTTACTGTATGTTGTGTGCATGAAAGAGTCAAAGATGCTGAAAGTGTTCTTAAATACCATGACATAAATAACTCTTTATCTAAGGATGATTAGAGGATGATACTTTTGAATAAACTTTCTTGAAAACTTTTCATTTTATGTCTCAAAAACAAAGCTTATGACCTCTCAATGGAACAAGTATTCCAATGAGGGGTGATAGACCTATGCTTTGGAGGCTAACATTGAAAAAAATAACATTTGATTAGTGAACGTTTTGTGAATAGAACTGGTCGGCTATGGCTATTATATTAGGTAAAGGGTTAACCATTTACCCAGTGCAGAGGATATGTTGAATGTTTTTGAAAAATAGTCTTTTTTTCAACTGCTCAATCTGTAAATTATGCGGATGGATGTGGTCGATTTTTTAGGTAAAGGGTTAAAGGAAGCACCACAAAAAAATAAATAAATCATTACCTTTGGCCATGAGATTTGAAGCTATATTTTTTAACCCTCCTCTAATTTCTACTCGCACAGCTTCAAGCCTGAAAATAAAAACTTTATTTTATATCTGTCCTAAAAATTGGAAAAGAAACATTAACCCTTTACCCAACATTACGGCCAAAAATGACCAGCACTATTCACAAAAATCAGCATTCAGTTTTCATTATTTTTTTCATTTTTCATTCCAAATCATAACTTATGACCCCCCTCATTGGAATGAGCTTCGAGGAGTCATAAGCTATGTTTTTAATGTTTTTAATGCCAAAAAAATTATAAATTCAAAGTAATTTGTATATTTTTATACTTAGCAATGGCCCAGACTAGCTGGTGCTTAACTCAAAGTTATTACGGGCCAATCAAAAATTTGCTTGCAAAACCAAAAATTAAAAGTCCTATCTGGCCCTCCATACATTTACACTCCGTGCATGCGCAGACATCAGAAAGTGACTGGAATTGGCGCCAACATCATTCTTTGTAGAAGATAGTACCACATAAAAAATTCAGCGGGAGGTATGAGTGCCCACTCATGGGAGGACCATCTCTGTCTGGACCATTGGTAAGTATAACAAGAGGCCCCACGTGGCCTTAATCGCTCACCTGACAAAGTGACTCTAAGAAGTATTTTAGGTTACCTTCACCATGTCATGCCTCATCAACATTAACTGGTTGAGTGATAGATTTTGTTTGAAGTTCAACATTTGTTACCTAAAATTAGTTTTATTTAAAATCATTGGTGTGTGGCCAATCTCCAATGATTTTTAATAAAGCAAATTTATCTCTGCAGACAAACTGGTTTAGCATGAAGCACAAACAAGGAATGTGAAGAGATAGCCTTGGACATCTCTCCCCAACTGTGGATATCTTCCATGTGCTACATGTATATATTTGCATGCAAGAAAACAAAAATTTTCACAAATTTTATTTTTTTTTATCATCATTGGAACAAGCTCAAACAGCTTATTCCAATAGGGGTATGGGAAGATCAGGTATATTTTTGAGACAGAAATGTGAATATATAAATAATGGTGTTTTTTTGTGAATGATGCTGGAGAATTTTGCGTAAAGATATGGTAAATGGTTTGTTCTAGATACAGAATGATGCAAAAGTATTTAAATTTGATTAGGCAAGTTGTTCCTATAATGCATTTAAAAATTGAAGTAACTGTTTTTTTGCTGACGAACTTTTAGATGTGTGTGTCTGTGTTTGTGTGTGTGTGTGTGTTTGTGTGTGTGTGTGTGTGTGTGTGTGGGGGGGGGGGGGGGGGGGGTAAGAGTGTTCTTGCAAACAAAATTCCTGAATAAATGGAAAATTTTATTTTTTGTGTGAAAGACATAGTGCGTGAATGTTGATTGGAACAAGCTTAGAGAGCTCATTTTAATGTGAAGTCATAAAGCTGTGTTTTACGTACGAAATTCTGGAATAACTAAAAAAATTGCTTTTTTGACTCAAAAAGCATGGTGTGCGACCTCTCATTGGAATGAGCTCAAAAAGCTCATTCCAATGGGGTATTTACAAGCGATAAGTACATGTATGTTTAAGAGACAAAAATTAAAATTTGAATAGCGATTTTTGCGAAGAATGCTGACAAGTTTTGGCAGTTATGCTGGTAAAAAGGTAAGATATGCAAAGTGGTTGTTTTTTAGAGGCGACATTTAATTAAGGGGAATTAACCCTTGATTACTGAGGTAACTTCTAAAAGTACTGAAATTTCATGAAGCAATGTGAATAACAGACAACAGTTGCCTAAAAATTTCATGAATAACTAAAATTTTTATTCCTTTGTCTCGAAAACATGGCATATGACCTTTGTTGGAATGAGCTGAATGCGTGTGTTCCAATGAGGGGTCATAAAATTTGAACGAAGATTTGTGTGAATAATGCATTAGTACTGCTAGATTTGGGTAAACGGTTCACCCTGGATACCACCCCTTCTATAGTAGATCTTTTCTGCAAATTTTGTCTAAGATTCTATCAACTTTACAAATAAATACGTTCATGAATCACAATCAGATCCACCCTACAATGTTGCATACCAAATATCAAAAGATTCTGCCTGCTGGATCTGGAGAAGAAGATTTTTTAAGAAATATGCCTGAAACGCACTAAGTTAAAATTTGGGCTCCTATACGGAGCCCAAATATAAACCCAGGGGGCCGATTTGAACAAACTTCAATCAGATCCACCCCACAATGTTGCTTACCAAATATGAAAAGATTCTGAAGCTGGATCTGGAGAAGAAGATTTTTTAAGAAATTTGCCTGAAATGCACTAAGTTCGAATTCGAGCTTCTATAGTGAGCCCAAATATGAAACTAGGAAGCCGATTTGAACAAACTTGAATCAGATCCACCCCACAATGTTGCATACCAAATATCAAAAGATTCTGCCTGCTGGATCTGGAGAAGAAGATTTTTTAATAAATTTGCCCGAAATGCACTAAGTGCGAATTCGGGCTTCTATATTAAGCCCAAATATGAATCCAGGGGGCCGATTTGAACAAACTTGAATCAGATCCACCCCGCAATGTTGCATACCAAATATCAAAAGATTCTGCCTGCTGGATCTGGAGAAGAAGATTTTTGAAGAAATTTGCCTGAAATGCACTAAGTGCGAATTCGGGCTTCTATATTAAGCCCAAATATGAATCCAGGGGGCCGATTTGAACAAACTTGAATCAGATCCACCCCGCAATGTTGCATACCAAATATCAAAAGATTCTGCCTTCTGGATCTGGAGAAGAAGATTTTTGAAGAAATTTGCCCGAAATGCACTAAGTTTGAATTCGAGCTTCTATAGTGAGCCCAAATATGAATCCAGGGGGCCGATTTGAACAAACTTGAATCAGATCCACCCCGCAATGTTGCATACCAAATATCAAAAGATTCTGCCTGCTGGATCTGGAGAAGATGATTTTTTAAGAAATTTGCCTGAAATGCACTAAGTTCGAATTCGAGCTTCTATAGTGAGCCCAAATATGAATCTAGGAAGCCGATTTGAACAAACTTGAATCAGATCCACCCCACAATGTTGCATACCAAATATCAAAAGATTCTGCCTGCTGGATCTGGAGAAGAAGATTTTTTAAGAAATTTGCCTGAAATGCACTAAGTTCGAATTCGAGCTTCTATAGTGAGCCCAAATATGAATCTAGGAAGCCGATTTGAACAAACTTGAATCAGATCCATCCCACAATGTTGCATACCAAATATCAAAAGATTCTGCCTGCTGGATCTGGAGAAGAAGATTTTTTAATAAATTTGCTTGAAATGCACTAAGTTCAAATTTGGGCTCCTATACTGAGCCCAAATATAAACCCAGGGGGCCGATTTGAACAAACTTGAATCAGATCCACCCCACAATGTTGCATACCAAATATCAAAAGATTCTGCCTTCTGGATCTGGAGAAGAAGATTTTTTAAGAAATTTGCCTAAATGCACTAAGTTCGAAATCGGGCTCCTATACTGAGCCCAAATATGAACCCAGGGGGCCGATTTGAACAAACTTGAATCAGATCCACCCTACAATGTTGCATACCAAATATCAAAAGATTCTGCCTGCTGGATCTGGAGAAGAAGATTTTTTAAGAAATTTGCCTGAAATGCACTAAGTTCGAAATCGGGCTCCTATACTGAGCCCAAATATTAACCCAGGGGGCCGATTTGAACAATCTTGAATCAGATCCACCCCACAATGTTGCTTACCAAATATGAAAAGATTCTGCCTGCTGGATCTGGAGAAGAAGATTTTTTAAGAAATTTGCCTGAAATGCACTAAGTTCGAATTCGGGCTTCTATAGTAAGCCCAAATATGTATCCAGGGGGCCGATTTGAACAAACTTGAATCAGATCTACCCCGCAACATTGCATACCAAATATCAAAAGATTCTGCCTGCTGGATCTGGAGAAGAAGATTTTTGAAGAAATTTGCCTGAAATGCACTAAATTCGAATTCGAGCTCCTATAGTGAGCCCAAATATGAATCTAGGGAGCCGATTTGAACAAACTTGAATCAGATCCACCCTACAATGTTGCATACCAAATATCAAAAGATTCTGCCTGCTGGATCTGGAGAAGAAGATTTTCAAAGAAATTTGCCTGAAATGCAGTAAGTTCAAATTTGGGCTCCTATACTGAGCCCAAATATAAACCCAGGGGGCCGATTTGAACAAACTTGAATCAGATCCACCCCACAATGTTGCATACCAAATATCAAAAGATTCTGCCTGCTGGATCTGGAGAAGAAGATTTTTTAAGAAATTTGCCTGAAATGCACTAAGTTCGAAATCGGGCTCCTATACTGAGCCCAAATATGAACCCAGGGGGCCGATTTGAACAAACTTGAATCAGATCCACCCTACAATGTTGCATACCAAATATCAAAAGATTCTGCCTGCTGGATCTGGAGAAGAAGATTTTTTAATGTTTTTCCCATTGCCTACAGTGTTAAAAAGTGCTGACTCAGCACTTTTTCAAAGTCCCGAAACTGTACCCTATGATAAAACCGATGGCAATTTTTTTTTACCAATCCTTTCTGTTGGTCCTAAGGAAGCTGCACACCAAATAAAAATTCTCAGTGCCGTGCAGTTTTGGAGATATGGGCGTTTTAAATTTTTTCTATTTTTAGCTCCTGCGGTTCCCACGGGGCTGCGCGAAAATTTTTTTTTGCATAAATCAAGTACTCATGACCCAATAAGCCCTCACATAAAATTTGGTTCAAATCAGCCTCTCGGTTTGGAAAATAGAAATTTTGGGCGGGGCAAAAAATTTTGCCCCTCTCATAACAACGTCAAGTATAGCCCCACAAACTTCTCTTGAACAAATCTGAGTCTACACCTCAAAAGGAAGCTGCACACCAAATATCAAGTCTCTGCTACTGCTGGTTCATGAGAAGAAGATTTACAAAGATTTTGGTGCCCCTTGGGGGTGTGGCACCACCCAGGAGGAGGGGCAACTTCATTTGAACAAATCTGAATTGGCATTAGGTAATAAACATTTAGCCAACATTTGAATAAAATTGGGCTAGTGGTTTAGGAGGAGAAGTCGATAATGTAAAGTTAACGCCGGACAACGACGACGACGGACGACGGACGGAAAGTGATTAGTAAAGCTCCCCTTGAGCTTCGCTCAGGTGAGCTAAAAATATACAAATTACTTTGAATTTATAATATTTTTACACTGTAAACCAATGGCCCAGACTAGCTGAATTGTAAAAAGGTGGAGGGCCTAGGACTTCAGAATTAGTAGATCAACAAAGTTCCAATCCTGCAATCCAAGGGGAAAGGAAATTAAAGTTATTAGGAATTACATGTATATCTCTCTATACAGTAATAGAGAAGACATATCATACAAAAGGAGCCCAGATCAAGTAATTCTGTATACTTAGCTTGAAGACTATGCTAACTGGATGTGACAAGTTCCCAATTTTTAAGGTTAGACCAGACTAAGCCCCAAAAATTAGGATGGCGTATTTGAGAATGAGAGAATATCCCCCACAAACATATGCCATATACAATAAATCTCCAGCTGAATGCATGATATAATTATGGACAAAACAGCTTCCCTCATAGTTACATACCTATTAGGCCAGAGGAGAGGTAAAAAATGACCCCCCGCCTCCTCTTTTCTTTTGAAGGAATCTTCAAAAAGAAAGAGGGGAGTGCTCTGGAATCAGTAAAAGCGGTACCAAAAAACAATATAAATATGCGTTGAACAGGCACTCAGGTATTAATTATTATTAATAAATGGTGCTTAACGCCACTTCAGAAGCTAAGGCTATAGTGACGATCTCGGTAATTAATATCGCCCACTATATAACGTACACTGGAGTCGGCATACACAAATAGGTCGAAAACTGGAGAAATAATATATAACATACACATGTCCAATAGAACCACAATGAACGATCTGTGGAAAGTGACACACTTCTGAGGTAACCCACAGGCGACCCCATTCAGGCATACAATAAATTCCATTAACAGCACTCCCCAATGTGTACAATCCGATATCTATGACACTATGAACGTTGCGAATATACAAGAGTGTAAACAAGGTGTATTCGATTGAGTACCAACATTAATAGAAACCTGGATCTAGAAATGGAAGTAGGTATGATTAACAGGCTCGACACGGACCGTACCCGAAATAATTCATAATTTCTAAGGTCCATAACATACAATAATGCGATTGCCTAATAAACCATTATTATGCGTGTGAGCATTGAAAACCTGCATGTAATCATCTGAATACCAGTTAACTGGCTATGCAGCCTCCGAGGTACCCAAAGACTAGCAATTTATTTATGATGAATTATGCGCTCGTATATGACATATAGATGAACAATCACAGGAAACCAACCAACTAAAAAGTGGATATGCCCATGAGGTCACCATAGAACACGACCCAGCCGCCAATCAAGAAGTCATGAAATGCATGTATGTATTTAAACTCATACGAGGCTTGTGGGAAGAAAACTATGTCTTGCCCGGAAATCGCCTCTAAACACATTGGTGGTGGGGGATTCAAAGTCATATCGAACTCTCCTCAACCGCATTACTTAATACTTAATCGTTCTTGTGTTAGTCATAAAATAATATAGGAACTGCAATGGTTCCCTCACATTTAACTGACTCCATTATGCCACTATGGACGGAGAAGGACGTGAAGAACTCTTGCAATAATGAGCACTGAAGCTAGATCTATATGCTCGATGGAGCGCACGACGGTAGCACACTTGGATAGGTGTCAGAATATCATCACCATGTTCATGTTCCTCTGAAACAGAAACTGACAGAATGAATTAAAATGTGGTGATAGCCCTGATCCTCAGAACCTCACTGCCAACAATGTACTGCGACACCCGACTCCAATATCAGTCATTCCAGTGCAACACAAGAATGACAAGAGTCTGTAGGAGTGACCACTAAAGTGGATATCAGTCCTCCAAACTGCAAAATGATATATATATATATAACTGAGATACATGAATAATAGCAATCATAATTAAATTCAAAATATTTTTTGTAAACAAAAAATTTTGAAAAAACGCCCATTAGCCCAAAGGGAACATTAAGAGCCAAGGGCATCCCGATAGAGCCTAAGTGTGGACAAAATCCAATTTTTTTTAGCTACACTACCGGAATAACAATCTATGTATCCTACAGTATACTACAGGAATAGAATATAAAAAACTACCTATATATGAGGATGTTGATAATGTAAACAACGTCAATGTAAACAAGACATCAGGCACACAAAAAGGCCCAGTCAATGTAAACAAGACATCAGGCACACAAAAAGGCCCAAAGTCAGAACCAATTGAAATGCTATCAGATGCAAAGGTAGATCTTCATATGAAGAAAAAACCAATACATCGGATAAAAGATGCAGGATGTAACCCTGGGGAAGAAACAGAATAATGTTCTGTAATAAATGTTAAACTCCCAAGAAATTTAATAAAAAATTTCAATAAAAAATTGCCAAAAAAGCTTAAGAGTTTAACAGGAAGGGTTCATGGAAGGATAGCAAAGGAATACTTAACAAACAGTGGAATAATCATTTTTAAAAATGATGACGTCAGGCATATGTCCCGAAATTGGGAAACATAAAATAATTTTATAAACATTATAAAGTTACAGCCCTGAACATCCAAAACCACTGTTGAACACTTCATTCATCCAATAACAGCCTTGTATCCACCAGTTCTTGCACTGATTTGTGTCTGGCATCCTCAAAAAAGGAGATTTTAAAGCACAGATGTCATTTCATTGTTGATGACTTTAGGGTCAAACAAAGAATGATGTTGGTGCCAATTCCGGTCACTTCCTGACGTCTGAGCATGTGCGGAGAGTAAATGTATGGAGGGCCAGATAGGACTTTTAATTTTCGATTTTGCAAGCAAATGTTGGGGATTGGGAGTTAAAAATTTGTGTTTGGCCCTTAATAACTTTGAGTTAAGCACCAGCTAGTCTGAGCCATTGGTTTACAGTGTAAACATATAGTTATTCAAAAATTGTGTTTGCAAGTGTTGTCTTCCTTTTGTGTTAGGTAAAGGGTTAAACATTTTAGTGTTAAGGCAGAGGTGGGCAGTAAAAATACATCAGGTCATTTTTGGACTTTAGTTCATGAAGATGATCACATGCTGTGACACACAGTTGGAAAGAACACTTTATACCCTTTCCAGCAATGCACCACACCAAATGCATTTCTTCAGAAAAAGTAGAAAATATAAAATTTTCTCATCATTGACAAACAAATCTTGGTACAAAAAAGTTGAGGGCCATAACTTTCTGAGTATTTTTTTTATACTGCTGCCTGGAAAGCATACATTTCCACTATGTTTTTTTTTAGATATACCTTGGCAATCAATTTACATAATAAACTATTTTACCACAACCTCTGACTCCCCAAAATAGACTATTGTTTGGTACAGAACTTAACTGCATACTGATGCCACTCTTTTGAGGCCATGAAGTGAAAATACATCAAGTCTTGATCAATATTACTTCTTGTGGGTCAAAATGTACAATGTTATGGAAATGAACTTTGTCATGACAACTTTTGAGATTCTGTATCCTCAATCTTTGAATGTCCAGTTCCTAGAATTGTCATTTTTCTACCTGGGGAGATATTCCAGCATGCAATCTGCAGGTAAACTCATGGTGATATGTAGAGCTGAAACGGTTAACCGGTTAACCGATTAATCGATTAATCAATGATCAACATCTTAATCAATCCAAAAAGTAATTGATTGATTACCTATTACTTTTGAAATACTGTATTATACGGATTAACAAAAGGAACAAAATGGCAAACATTGTCACACTGACTCACATCAATTATATGAGACAGAGTAAAGCATGCAAGTTTACATACTTGCTTACTTACAAGATCATCATACACTATCAGTGGCTGGAAATGGTCATTCTTAACCCTTTACCCATTGCAGGTAGCAAACGATACTTGCAAAATAAATTCATGAATTACTAAAAAATTTTAATTTTTGTCTCAAAAACATAGCTTATGACCCCTCATTGGAATGAGGTCAACGAGCTCATTCCAATGAGGGGTCATAAGCTATGTTTTTGAGACAAAAATTTAAAACATAATAAATTTGAATGGAGATTTTTGTATATAAGCCTAGTCGGTTTTGTTTGTTACGTTGGGTAAATCATCAACGGTATGGCAATTATTCAGATATCTATTTGGACAAGTGATTAATTGGTTAACCAAGGTTAATCCAAGTGATTAATCGATCAAGAAAACCCCTTAACCATTCAGCTGTAGTGATATGATGTTCCAAGTATCCTGGCAACTGAGACAAGACCTGATATGACATAAAACAAAAGTTTTCTGTTTGTCATGGTGTGACAAAAATTGTGTGAGATGGCAAAGATTTAACCAAAATATAGAAAATCTGCTAATCATTCAGGAAATTTGCCATCAGAGAAAATGTGTGACAAAAATTGTGTGAGTTGGCAAAGATTTAACCAAAAACTGTGTGAGATGGCAAAGACTTAACCAAAATATAGAAAATCTGCTAATCATTCAGGAAATTTGCCATCAGAGAAAAACGATTTTTTCCCATCACCAATCCAGGTTTTAAAAAGTATTTGTTCACAGATAATGATAATTGCATCCATCCAAACTGTGAATTACTCTCCCCCAATGGTATTAGCTTCAATAAAAAGGCACAAGCATTAAGTTTGTATTCCGAAGATGGGTCTTAAGCAGTTCTGTTGTGAAAAGAATAAAACAATACAAAAAAATAAAATTGTGTTGGAAAAGATTTCCATACACTGGTCAGATGTTGGTTAAACCTTTACTCAGATGATATGAAAATTTAATATTTTAAATTTTATTTTTTTCAAAATTTTCTAACAATTTCATCAAAACCTCTTTGGAATGAGCTCATTCCAATAAGGGGTCACATTATATGGTGTGTTTAAATTTTTTTTTAAATAATATTTTTTTCAAGTTATCATTTGTAAATTACACGGGCAGATGCAGCCGATCTGTTAGGTAAAGGGCTCAAGAATTAGCTGTCAACTATTTTCCAAAAAACTCACCATAAATCAGGACACTGGGGATTTTTTAACCTGGCTTTCTCCAGTATAGATCTTGCTTTAGTTAACTGTCCATTCTTTTCTTCAAGTCTGGATTGGAGCAACCAAAGTGGTATGGAGCTGGGGCACTTCTTCAACTATCAATTGAAATATACAATACATTGACATAGTTTAGAGTGTTTATTACCAACATGATGAATCCCAACAAGACGAATGTCGAAAATGGTGATGACAACAAGATGAATCCCAACAAGACAAATTTAATTATAATGACTATATTACCCATTTACTTTTAGGTTTTGGGCAAAAATGTGTACAAGAAGGGTATTTTGAAGTGGAATTTTATTTTCTAAGAGATAAAATGATATATTTCAGATATTGCATTTGTTATAAACCAACTTGAAAAACTCAACAAAATCACACTTTCATAACAAAAAATAAAGGAGTTTACATCTTGTACCATGAAATATAAAAATTGGCGGACATTTTTTTCCATTTGTGCATTATGCTTTATAAAATTGTGAAAAACAATTGCAGTTCATCAAAGACAGGATTAGGACTGTCACGATTAATCGATTAGTCAATTGTTGATCGGTCACAGCAAAATCGATTAGTATTTTTCGTTGTCGAATAATCGGTAAATTATATCCCGCTTTAGACGTTTAATAATTAAAAGAAAATTTTATGAAAAAACTATTGTTTCTAAAGGTAAAGAGTTAAGAACATCGATGTTAAACCCAAAGAAGCCGTTGGAAGCATTTGTCTGTCTGGTACATTCATCAAAGCTTTGATGTTCTGAACTTTTGAACCGTCAGTGTAATAATCAAGACCGGTCGGCAGTTGCGAACTTCGCAACTGCCGACCGGTCTTGATTGTTACACTGGCGGTTCAAAAGTTCAGAACATCAAAGCTTTGAATGTTCCTAAAAGAGGATCGTCTTCGTTGTTTACCGGAGGTAGGTCAACTGACTTTAACTTTATTTTTTATCGGCGTCAGAGAGAGGGAGAGGGGGTCATGTAGGTACGATTAATCGATTATGATCGATTATTTGCGATGATTAATCGATTCCTAAATTAAATGAAAGTGTCAATGACACTGTAGCTCAACTTGTCAAGACAAAGACATGTACATGTATAGTATGTGACACAGCAATGACAAACATCTAGGTAATGACCTGATAACAAAGGTACATATAAAGTATTGTAATGGTCTGTACATAAATACTGAGCATTGCCTGTAACAAATGTATAGGTAAAGTATTGTAAAGGTGGGTGACAGTCAGATGCTAAACTAGAAAAGAAATCTTTGAGTCCCAGAGTGGGTCTGACTGAACCCCAAAATATTTGTTCTCATAGCACAGTGATAACAAAGGCACCCCAAAACACACTCATTCCTGTCCCAAGGTGAAAACAAAGGTACCCAAGAAGTTTCGTGAAGATCAGTTCACAAATATGAGCTGTTTAGAAGTTGTGACAAAAAACTGATTGGACATAATTTCGGTACAAAATGGCCACTGGCAGCCATCTTGAATTTTGGACCGTGCCCAGAAACACTCGTTCTCATCCCAAGGTGATAACAAAGGTACCCAAGAAGTTTTGTGAAGATCGGTTCATAAATACAGCCTCTAGCCCGAGCCGTATTGACATGTGCACTTACAGAGTATAAGTAGCACTGAATAAATCAAAGTTCATCTAATTTGCATAATTTCTGCACGAGAAAAAAACCCGTACTATATGTGATGTATTCTATGTTACTAAACATTCATACAAAAATTTATTCAAATCAGAACTTTCATACAGAAGTTCTGTACAAAAGACTGATTGCACTAATTTTGGTACAAAATGGCTGCTGGTGGCCATCTTGAATTTTGGACCACACCCAAAAATACTCGTTCTCATCCCACGGTAATAACAAAGGTACCCAAGAAGTTTCGTAAAGATCGGTTCATAAATACGGCATCTAGCCTGAGCCGTATAGAAGTTGTGTACAAAAAACTGATTAGACCTAATTTCGATACAAAATGGCCACTGGCAGCCATCTTGAATTTTGGACCGCACCCAGAAGCACTCGTTCCTGTCCCAAGGTGATAACAAAGGTACCCAAGACGTTTCGTGAAGATCGGTTCATAAATACAGACTCTAGCCCGAGCCGTATTGACATGTGTACTTACTGTGTGTAAGCAGCACTGAAAAAATCAAAGTTCATCTAATTTGCATAATTTCTGCACGAGAAAAAAACCTGTATTATATGTGATGTATCCCATGGTACTAAACATTCACACAAAAAATTATTCAAATCAGCGCTTTCATATGGAAGTTCTGTGCAAAAATCTGATTGCACCAAATTTCGTACAAAATGGCTGCCATCGGCCATCTTGAATTTCGGACCGGACCCCAAAACACTCGTTCTCGTCCCACGGTGATAACAAAGGTACCCAAGAAGTTTTGTAAAGATCGGTTCATAAATACGGCCTCTAGCCCGAGCCGTATTGGCATTTGACTTACAGTGCTGAAAGTAACACCAAAAAACATCAAAGTTAGTCTAATTTGCATAATTTACGCACGAGAAAAAAACCCGTATTATATGTGATGTATCCCATGGTACTAAACATTCATACAAAAAATTATTCAAATCAGAGGTTTCATATGGAAGTTCTGTAAAAAAAACAGATTTCTGCATCGTCGGTACAAAATGGCACCCAAAAACACTCGTTCTCGTCCCACAGTCATAACAAAGGTACCCAAGAAGTTCCGTAAAGATCGGTTCATAAATACGGCCTCTAGACCGAGCCATAGCAGCTTGGCACTTACAGCTCTGAAAGTAACACTAAATAAATCAAAGTCAGTCTAATTTGAATAATTTACACACGAGAAAAAAACCCGTATTATATGTGATGTATCCCATGGTACTAAACATTTATACAAAACTTTATTCAAATCAGAACTTTCATACAGAAGTTCTGTACAAAAAACTGATTTTTGCATCATCGGTACAAAATGGCCGCTGGCAGCCATCTTGAATTTCGGACCACACCTAAAAACTCTCGTTCCCGTCCCAGGGTCATAACAAAGGTACACAAGAAGTTTTGTAAAGATCGGTTCATAAATACGACCCCTAGCCCAAGCCATAGCCAATTGTTGACGTATGGACAGACGGACAGATGGACAGATGGACGGACGGACAGACGGACGACGGGCCATGACAATAGCTCAAATTTGACTTCGTCAAAGTTGAGCTAAAAATCATGACAGCCCTAGACAGGATGTGGGAAGGCTTGGTGTTGAACTGCAAATTAGCCTCTCAATTTCATAAAGCATAAATTACGTGCAGCTGGAAAATATGACAAGGAATATACAAGAAGGCTTCCATAACATAAAGAATAACTTTTAACCTTTTTATTTTTTACTGTGGAGAAAAAAAATATTAGAATGCCAGAATTTATATAAAAGTCTCCTTTTTTGAACATATTTTTTCAACTTTGTCGAAAATACCATTTTTTGAAATTCCCCTTTTGTGTGACAAGTGAGTCTTTTCACAAAGATAACAAACTGACTGTTTGCACTGCATTTGGTAAACACAAAATATTGTTGCTGAGACAAGAGATAGATAGACAAGTGTTGTATGCTCTTTGTTAGTTATTATTGCACCATAAACTGCTAACACGGTTTACCGTGGGCAAGCCAGAAAATAAGCAGACTGTCATCTGCAAAATGAGGTCCCCAGAGAGTGAATTTAGTGCAAAGCAGGGTAGCATCACTAAATCCACCCTCTGTGAAATTTCAACAAAACCATATCATGTGACTCCTTGTTCCCATGAGGAGGACATATGATATGGTTCTGTTGAATATTCTTTAACAAAAAATTTTGTCAACTGAAACCCTTTACCTAATGAATTGCCAGCATCAGCTCGTGTAATTTGTAAATTGGACAGTTGAAAAAGATAATTTTTTAAAAATATTTCACAAAACCATATCATGTGACCCCTCATTGGAATGATCTTGATGATATGGTTTTGTTGAAATTTTTTGAAACATTATAAAAAATAGTAATTAGGCCACACAAAGTAGATCTTCTGTTTCTCAGGCCATTATTTGTGAAATTGCATGCGGGCGAGCGGTTTTTTATTTTATTTTTTATTTCAGTAATTTCTTCTTTGCCATCAAAAGTTCATGTTCTTGGTTCAAGTTTTAGGCCTCATAATCTACAGAATAGCATGGGTGGCGGTGTATTTCATCCCTTGAGTGCAAGAAGGCTTTGCAGTACTAAAGCATTGCAAAGTCTTCTTGCACTCAAGGGACAAATTCATCAATATTTTTAACTTGGGTAAAATATCTGACATAAACCATTTAATTTTTATTTTTTTAAAGTTTAAATTGGTTATAAAAAGAGAGCATGCAGCAGCCAAAAGGACCACGCGGGAGGGCCTGAGAAACAGATTTTTTATTTTTTTAGGCCTTAAAATAATAAATTTTGATATTCTCTGTGTTGGGTAAAGGGTTAATTCGTAAATTATGTGGGCAGATGTGACCGATTCATTAGGTACAGGGTTAACATGCACAGCTAATCCTGAAAATTATTAAAGTTGTTGTTGATCCCCGCAAGGGGTAACTGTGGTGTCCTTGGGCAAGGCACTTGAACCCGATAGCCCACGTGGGGGACGGTGGTGCTGTGTAATAAGCCATCCTGCATGTCAATGGTGCACTCATCTTCAACCAATGCTAACCCTGCTTGTGCAGAGTTAGTACATTGGGGAGTTTGACAGCTGCCCGCCAATGCTTGGTGGGTCTCTCGGCCTGATATGGCCTTCTACACCCATAAAACTGTCAGACACAAGGTAACCATCTCTGTCAAAAGTGTCATTAAATCCCAATAAATATATAATCATCAGATTTCTTTCTTTGAAAGCTTATAGCGGGTTACATGATACAGTTTTGGTGAGGTTTTTTAAAAAATAACATTTTTTATCAGCTCAATTTGTAAATTAAGCAGGTGGATGCGACAGATTAGTTAGGTAAAGGGTTAACTGGTAGGGTGCTAAATTATTTTCAAAGGTGATTTGTAACATGATTATATTTTCTAAAGATACCAATCTACCAGCAAGATGAGCCTAATACAGTAGAATCCTCTTAATTGAATATCCATTTTGCCAGTGAAAATTATTCAATTAACAGTATACAATTAACAGGGATTTGGTCAGTTTCCTGTGTTCTGGAGGTAAACTGAGCATTTATTCTATTATATCTTGTTTGACAGAGCTCATAGAGCTCTGTCAAACAAGATATAATAGAATAAATGCCTGTATTGGATATAGTGAGGCCAAAAAGGTTGATAAATAAGGGGAATTTGGTGCATGTCACAGTAATTTTTTCGATATATTACAAAAATTTATATACAATTAACAGGAGTTTACTCTACAACCCATATGCAATTAACAGATCAAATTTGTACTGAAAGGTATGGTAAATGGTTTTGTGTTTGAAAATTATATTCAATTAACAGGGATATACAATTGAGAGATATCCAATTAAGTGGGCTCCACTGTATCAGGAAGATTTTATTATAAATAAATGTCCTCTTTCAGTTTATTGAAGAGTGCATGTTTGCACACTCTAATTACCGTACTGACCTGGGTATCAGCCCATAATCGAAAATAAAAATACCTACAAACTTTTCAGATTTCAGTGTCCGAGTCCACTCCTTGTAAATAGGCCCAGTCGTTGACCTGGCCTGACTTTGTAATGACAACATCCATGACAGCCATTCTGGTACATGTAAGTTGTTACAACAAAAAGAACCCCTTACCTAATGTACATGCTATCAGAATTTGTTATTTTAATTATTTCTTTTTCATTCAAATGTTTAACCCTTTACCTAACACGAAAAGCAGACGACACTTGCAAACAAAATTCTTGAATAACTAATTTTTTTCATTTTTTGTCTCAAAAACATAGGTTATGACCCCTCTTTGGAACGAGCTCAATAATGAACATTAATTGGTGATATTTGTGAATAGCGCTGGCCGGTTTTGGCCCTTACGTTGGGTAAAGGGTTAAAAGCAATTTCAACAAAACCACATAATGTGACCCTTCACTGGAATGAGCTCAATGAGCTCATTCTAATGAGAGGGCCACATGATCTGGTTTTACTGAAATTGTTTCACATTTTTTCAACTGTTCAATTTTAATTTGCACGGGCACATGCATCTGATTTGTTAGGAAAAGGGTTAATGTTAAGGAATTGACAAAGTCATCTAACTTTTGTGTCAACTTTGTGTCCAAATTCTTCTGCAGGCTTGACCACTCAAAAATACGTCCACCCATATACTTTTGCTCTCTTACTTCATGCACCCTCTGGGCTTATTCTGTGGTCAGTACGGTAATTGTAACAAAACAATATTGTACAAAGATTTGTTTCTACACTTGAGAAAACAACATGCTGATGCACACAATGTAAATCATCTACATTGGCCTATGGTAGCTCACAGTACTTTTCAACAGAGTCATGATAATGGCTTCTAGCCCTCAACCATTTAATATAAACCAATATGATTGCCAAACGGGCAGATGTTTGCATCCAGCTCATAGCATTTATCTGGCATGAGTATCTGACCAAAGTGTAATTTTTTTGCTGCTGCACCTAAAAAGTCATGAAAGGTGAAGGATTATTCTTCTCCCACCAAACAACAATTCACAAAGATTCAAACGGTTGTGGGGGCCATTATAACCACTATGGATCTTCTCATCCTTCACTCCAAACCTGGAGGTGGTCACCCACCCCTGGGGAGGCAAGAATTGGTCCTGTGCAAGCCTGAATATAAGCAAACTGTCATTTGCAAAATGGGGTCCCCAGAGGGTGAATTTGCTGATGCTATCCCATACAGTGGGCCAATTTATCCTCTAGGTACATCTTTCTGTTTTGGCTTGAGACCTCTTGAGACCTTGATTCAGACTGAGGTTCACAGAGGCTAAATTTTGTGATGCTACACTGATGTGCAGGGTTGCATCACCAAATTCACCCTCTGGGGACCTCATTTTGCAGATGACAGTCTGCTTATTTTCAGACTTGGTCCTGTGTCTCCCCCCCCCCCCCCACCCTCATTCCCATTTTTCATAAACGTTCTCAGAATAGGACAAAAAGTAGGCCTGTCCCCAAACAAGGGAAAATTGAATTGGTGGGGCCCTGTCAAGGGCCATTTTGTTCAAGAAAGCAGACTATACTTGCCCAGGATGGCCTTAACCAACCGACACAAAGTAGCAGACTATACTTGCTTGAAAACCGAACACCCAGTAAAGAAACAAAAGACCAAGGCAGACTATACTTGCCCAAGATGGCATCAATAATAATTAATGTAAGTGGCAGACTATTAATGCCTGAAAACACCTACACCAGTACCAGACAACCTATCCTGTGTACTTTCCCTCTCTTCCATGACCAGACATGATGCTAAAATCTTCTAAAATTAGAGGGGGTCGAAAGGGGCTTGCCCCACACTGTCCCTGCACACCTTTGATGCGTGAAACCATTTTTTTTATTACCATGGCAGTTTAATACCTACATGTATGCATGTAACATGTTCAAAACTTCGACTCAGCACTGATTGGATTGGATTACAGGCAGATGGTACGACAGGTAAAACATGGTCAGTTCAACAGGGAAGTTTTCTGTCTATTTCACATTATTTGGAACAGAAATTCAGCATTCAAAAGATCTTGGATTAAGCCCTGTTCTCAGTTTCCATAAAAGGCTTCTATCGTAATCAGTAAAACTTCAAGTTGACAGCAGTCTGAAAGCTATGTGATCAAAATCCAATCCTCAAATCTTTTTGCATAAAAACCTTGCAGTAGAAAATTAATTCCACCATTCTTTTGATTTTGAAAATAGGGGGCGTGCTGTATACTACTAGCTACCATTTGAAGTGAAACATACTATTGTTGAGTGCCAGCATCGGGAAAATATTTCAAGAAAATCATAAACGAACATCTGCACACTGTTCACTCCACTGGAGCACAGTATGTAGGAATTCCAAAAATAGACCTGATTTTCCGAATAAGTTTTTCACAGCAATAATAAAATTTGAGTTTGATATAAAACATCAAATGCAACTTCAATGGAGCAATTGCAATTCAATCAGATGATTCTTGCATGAGCTAAAAGACAGTGAGTAACATTAGTAGGCATGGAAGTTTGTCGAATTATGTTGTTTACATACAAATTCTCGAAAAGTGAAGTTTGATGAGTTAGAAGTCTTGAAATGCTACAGCTTATCATTTATGGTGTATTATTCACATTTTGGTGCACAAACTGTATTATTTGGCCTATTTCCCACAAACTTTACTGAAAACACATGATATCAAAATTTGTGATTTTAATTTTTTTGTCACAATTTAAAAAAAAATCAACCAAACCATATCATTTGACCCCTCAATGGAATGAGCATGACATTTTTCTACAGCACAATTTGTATAGTATACGGCGGATGCAGCCAATTCATTAGGTAAGGGTTAGTCGCTCGTTGGGTGGAACCTGGGTGTGCTGTTGTCTACTTCCAAAAAGTAAAGATTGAAGGTGCAATGGCGTGCAAGAGTGACAGCTCGCCTCAGAATTGAAAAAACTGAACCCCTCGGATCATTAAAGTAACTCCTGACTTGCCAGTATTTTCTTGAATTTTTAATGAAATAAAGTCATGGCTGCTCTAAAGCAGCCATGACCTCATTTCATGAAAAATCCATCCAGCACACACTAGATTCTAGCACTATTTATTTGGGTGTAGGGTTTTTCGAAGAAGCTGGATTATAGATCTACTAGGCAAGAGTATTTGTGTACAGGGCAGAAAATTCTACTGTATCGCATTGCAGACTCAGAACATGTCATGAAGGACTGATACCACAAGAGCTATTGCTGAAGGTAATTCATACCCACACTGCAGTGCTGGACTGATGAAGCATGATTTTTTTTTTTCCGAAAGTGGGCGTATAAAAAAGAAATAATGAATTTCTGTACAAGCTGTCTGTTTTTACAGTGAACTCTGTAAGGCATCAAACATATTTAAGAAGCATTTTCACACAGGAAGTTAAAAATCTTACTCCGTAACTGTAGGCCTCTCTGGCTTCATCAATTCTTCCCAACTGTTCTTCAATCTGTCCTTTCATCATCCACAACTGAAATGTGTAGAAGAATCAATTTAATCCTATAATATGTATTACTTTTAGTGAGAAGACATTTTAAATAGTTTTCCACAGTTTCATCTGACTTGACTGAGTAGCTGATTCAAGGATTTTTGAGGACCTTCCCAGTATATTTTTACAAGTTTATGGCAAACCACAGCATTGATTTTTTTTGTGCCTTTTGGTATATTTTAGTGGTATTTTTTCAAATATCACCGTTGGGTTGTGCCACAAAAATAGGAAACATACAAAGTTGTTGAATTGAATGAAACAAAATATGTGTGTTCATGTATACGAGTATCCGAGTGAAAATGTTTCAGTTTGGGATATATTTCACACTATGAGTATACATGCCTTGAATGATGACCTCATTCAAGAGATTTTGTTGGTTAGTTCACTGTGTGTATGGTATTATACGTCTCCTACTTCACATTTCAATATTGAAGAAATACACGAGACCCCACTGGGCCTAAAGCGCTCGCCTTGAACAGAACATGTTATAAACAGAGTCCAAGAATGAGTCAACATTAAAGGAATCCATCTTCATAGGATACACTGTCAATCCTTGAGCCCCTCAGGAGTGACAAAAATAGTCCCAAGCATCATGCCTTTTCTTCAGTTGATCATAATGTAACATGTAAAGCTCCCCTATGAAGCCCCTTGATACAACCTATGTGGGTTAATCTTTGTTACACACCTCTAGAGGGTACTGAATACAAAATTTCTAATTCTTCAGCTACATGGCCAATTCTGGCTCCCATAGGGAGCCCAAACATTAACCCAGGCACTCGATTTGAACAAAGATGAATCTGATCCCCATAGAGATGTAGTATACCAAATATGAAAGGATTCTGATAGGCTAATTTGAAGAAGAAGATTTTTAAAGAAATTCTCTCATATTGAACTAAGTTAAAATTTAGGCTCCAATAGGAAGCCCAAATATTAACACAGGAATCCGATTTGAAGAAATTTGAATCTGACCCCCGTAGAGATGTTGTATACCAAATATGAAAGCATTCTGACTGGTGGATCTGAAGATGATGATTTTTTAAGAAATTCCCTCATATTGCACTAAGTTAAAATGTTGGCCACCATCGGGAACCCACATATTAACCTAGGCACTCGATTTGAACAAACTTGAATCTGACCCCCTAGAGATGCTGTATACATATAAATATGAAAGCATTCTGACTGGTGGAACTGAAGAAGATTTTTAAAGATTATTCCCCATATTGCACTAAGTTAAAATTCAGGCTTCCATGGGAAGCCCGAATATTAACCGGGGGACTTCATTTGAACAATCCTGAACCAGACCCACCTAGAGATGTTGTATACCAAATATGAAATGATTCTGACGGGTGGTTGTGAAGAAGATTTTTAAAGATTATTCCCCATATTGCCTTAAGTTAAAAATTGGGCTCCTGTATTGAGCCCAAATATGAACCAATGGGCTTAATTTTAACAAACTTGAATCCCCCCTCCCCCATATGGATGCTAGTAGATACAAAATATCAAAAGATTCTGATCAGTGGGTCCAGAGAAATTTTTTTTTTTTTTTTTTGCAAATATGCTGAATCTGCATTTTTTTGATGCTTCCCTACAGAAACAAACGACGGCAATTTTTTTTTACCATTCATATTTATTGGTCCTAAGTATGCTTCATTCCAAATAACAGGTCACTGTTCTGTGTGGCTTGGGAAATAAGGGCATTCCAAAATATTTCAATTTTTAGATCCTGGGGATTCCCACGGGAACACTGAAAAGTTAAAAAATTTATAGTAATTTATATATTTTTTATACTTACCAATGACCCAGACTTAGCTGGTGCTAACTCTAACAAAACCAGGGCCAAACACAAATTTTGCCCCCCAATCCCCAAAATTTGCATCCAAAACCAAAAGAAATCATGTCCTATAGGACCTCCATACTTTGCCCCTACTGCGCATGCGCAGTGTCAAGGACGTTCCGAAATTGGCGCCAATTATCATTCTTACTGGCAGTGCCTGGTCAGCGCTATGTACTCAGCAGGGAGGCAAGAGTTCCCAACTCCTGGGAGGGCCATCCCCATCTGGGTCATTGGTAAGTATAAAAAATATATAAATTACTATAAATTTTTTAACATTTTTATACTGTACCAATGACCCAGACTTAGCTGAATAGTAAAAAGGCTGGAGGGCCTAGGACATAGAGGAAAATCCAATAAGCTCAACTATATAATATAGAGGCAACCCCTTAAGGAGAAAAGGAGTATTAGGCTTTACATGTATCTTTCTTATTTAATATTAAATTAGAAAGATACAATACCCTTCATAATTGAGCACAATAACATTCATGTTCTCTATTAACATCCAGTATAACCCTTATACTAATTATTTTTAAAGTAAGCCAATAAATAAAGTTAGTCCAGAGAATTGAGACTCTTTATAATCTTTTAAAAGTGTCCGAGGATTGTATATTAACGCCCGTTTGACACTTGACATATACAAATGCTTCACACCGAGCTACACTTTAAAAATATGACATGAATGAATTTTAACATTAATATTACACTTTAAAACCATCCCGGAAGCGACTCAGAAATACTGACTTTGGAGGAGGCATTCCCTTGCTTTTCACTATAAAGCAGGTGACCTAAGGGAACACCCTCCCCCCCCCCCTTCCCCTTGCCCTGGGTCAAATAGCCCAGAGTGAAGAGGGCAGCCGGACGGAGTCACTGCCGGAACAGAAAGCCTGCATAACTATAGTTGCAACTGTTTAGTGGACGACATTCTGAGCAACAGATAATGGACCTAAACAATGCAGGTCTCCAGAAATGGACTCAATATTTCTGAGATAAAAATTCGTGAATGTGGATGGCTGAGACCAATAAGCAGCCTTCATTAAATCTGTAATAGCAATACTATTAGCGTAAGCCCAAGAAGTAGCAAGAGCTCTTACTTCATGAGCCGAAATCTTAAGCACAGACTGCTGAGAAGATAAACTCTCATAAGCAGTACGGATAGTTAATTGAATCCATCTAGCAATAGAATGGACCAAAATGTCCCTTCTATTAGGCATCAAAGACAGAAAGAAACGTTTTCGTCCCTTTCTGATAAACTGAGATCTCTGTTTATAGATACGTAACGCTCTAACAGGACAGAGTAAAGGCCTACGCCCGTCTGAAGACGGAAGAGCCTTAATGACAATAGGTTCCGGATATTTATTAGGAGCCTGATTCTTAGCTAAAAAACCCACATTAGTAGTGAAGGTGATAGTGTTCCCGACACTACAATAGTGAGAATCATCCACCGACAGTGCATGAAGCTCACTGACTCTTCTAGCAGAAGAGAAAGCTACGAGAAAAGCTGTTTTATAAGATAAGAGTTTGAAATCTACTGTCCCAAGAGGTTCAAATGGCTTTTCCTTCAATTTAAGAAGAACCCAAGCTAAATTCCATTTAGGAATTAACCTAAGAGTTCTGGGTCTATTTATCGAGAAGTTTCTAACCAACTTAGATAAAGAGACATTAGATCCAATTTGTAAACTATCATGATGTGCATAGGTATCAGATAACATAGACCTATAACCCTTAATAGTAACAGGCTGCAGTTTGATTTCGTCAAACAAGTATACTAGAAAGTTTGCAATGTCTGGTACAGAGGGATCGAAAATATCTACAGAATGATCCCAACACCAAACGACGAAAAACCTTCCACTTAGCCACATAGTTTAGCGAAGAGGAGGTCCTCCTACAGTTAGAAATCGCGTCCACTGCTCGTCCTGTAAAGTGCTTGCCATGCAAGAAGGACCGCACAACGGAAAAACTTGAAGGTTGAGACCTTGCGGGTTGTGATGGAGTTGACGCGATTTCCCCTGCGAAAGAAGATCCTCCCGCGGAGGAAGCTTTCGCAGTAGGTCCCACAACAGACACCTGAGTAGATTTATCCACGGTCTCTGTGGAGACAGAGATGCTACCAACAGAATCTTGCATTGAGATTGTTTTATCTTTAGCAATACTTGCTGAATTAACGGCGCTGGAGGATACGCATATCCTATCATTCCGTCCCAAGAGATCGACAGAGCGTCTACTGTGTCGCAAATAAATCTATCACTGGCCGTTCCCATTGGTAGCAAATCTGATTGAATACTTGTTTGTTGAGAGTCCACTCCGACGGCAACAAGCGACCCTTTCGTGAAAGGGAGTCTGCTAGCGCATTCAGACGACCCGGTATGTGACAGACCGAAAGAAGAACCTGATGTTCTAGCGCAAACAGAAGGATTCTTTCCGTTAGATTGAACAACGGAACTGAATGAGTGCCTCCCTGATTCCGTATATACACCACTACTGTCGTATTGTCGGATAGGATTTGGACATGAGCATTGTGAACAATGTCCATCCAATGACGTAACGCAAGCCAAATTGACATCATTTCCTTGATGTTTATGTGCTTGCCCAGGAATTGCGGATCCCAAAGACCCTGGCATCTCGAATCCGTTGGGATCAATGATGCACCCCAACCTGTTTGACTGGCATCCGTCATAATGGTAAAACTCGGATCCGGCAACTGCAGCGGAACTCCCTGAGTTAACCACTGAATGTTTGCCCAAGTCTGAATCTCTTGTTTCACTTGATCTGACAAGAGAACGTCTATTTTGAGCGAATGAATTTTCACACTCCAATTCTGAGTCAAGAAAATTTGGAGAGGACGCGTGCGTAACCGCCCCATCGGAATGAGATCCGCTGCGGCTCCGCACAGACCTATCAGTCTCATAAATTCTCTCGCTGTGACTTTGTCTGCGTGCAGACAATAGCGAGCGTAACAACTGACTAATTTCGCTCTGGTTAACGGCAGACGAACGAGATTGTTGTGCGTCTCGAAGCTCATTCCCAGATGTGTGAATGACTTGGACGGTACCAGATCCGACTTCTCCTCGTTTACTATAAAACCGAGACGTCGGAGCAATAGAAGTAGATTCTGAACATCGTTCTGAAGCGTTAACTCGTTGCCGTACCTCTAAAGAATGTCGTCCAGGTAGGCCGACGTTACCGCAGACGAATGAGCTCGGAAATAGATCATTACCGAGTTCATTAACCGAGTGAAAGCCCAGGGTGCTAGATTCAATCTGAACCACATCGCCCGGAATTGATACACCACTCCTAGGACTGCGAAGCGTAGATACTTTCTGAATGTCAGATGTACCGTGACGTGAAAGTACGCATCTTTGAGATCTATGCTTGTTGCAAAATCGTTCACCCGAATACTCGCTACCGACCGAATCGTCTCCATATAAAACTTCGGAGCGACGATCAGCTTGTTTATCCAGCTCAAATCTATGACTGGACGGAACGAGCCGTCTGGTTTCGGAACCAGAAACAGATGGCTGTAGAATCCCGGAGTCTCCTGGTTTTCTACGACCTCTACCGCGTTCTTCATTAATAGAGACTGCACCTCTGATAATAGAGCGTCTCTTTTCTGCGAAGTTGAGTCCACTTTGGACTTCGAGTTAATGGAGGCTTTCGTTTGAAGGATATCTTTAGACCTTCCAAAGTCACTCCTCTCACCCAAGGGTCGTCCGTAATCGACGCCCATTCTTGTGAAAAGCTCGACAACCTTCCGCCAACCGGTACGCGATAGAGGTTTAAGCCATCACCTCCTGGACCTGCGAGGCCTGCGGTAGGAGAAACCACGTCCTCCCCGACCCGCACCTCGTCCCGTCGACCTCTGGGCGTCCGACCGGTTGTCCCGGCCCGAAGGACGTCCCGAACGTGAGTCGCTACCTTGACGGTCTCTCGAATAAGACCAAGAGGACGCACTGGAACCTCTATAGGAACCTCTCTTGGGCGCATTAGACCCAGAAGTGCCTGTCTTATTCTTGTCTGCCGTATCCGACTTCTTAGAAGCAGATTTGAACAACAGAGAATCCGAAGCTTTCTTTGTAATTTTATCATAAATAGCAGAAAGCTTGCCGTCAAAGAGAAGTTCTCCGGAGACCGAAGCGACTCTGAGAGAGTTCTTCACCTTAGTATCCACGAGTGTGGATGTAGCTAGGGCTGCGTCATGTCTAAACAACTCAAGGTTTGCCACTGAAAGGGCGGAGTTACACGTGGAATAAGCTACTGCCCTTGAAAGAAGTCTTAAAGAGGATTGTATATCCTGAAATTCTTTCCCTTGAAGGCGCAGTGATAACGCCTTAGTAAGGTGATCTGCGTAAGATAAGGCATCTAAACTGGCTCTGTTAGACGAAATAGCTGTTTCCAACACCGCGGTTGGAATAGAAGCCGACGACGGTAATGATAGCTCTAAGTCTTCAGCCTCGTCGTCCATATGCAGAGGAACTCTCGGAATACCCTGTCCTGCCGTGTCGAATTTATTCCTTGCATTAATGAAAGGCAGGTTGAGAGTATTGGCGGACAAGAAACCTGCTTTCCCCGTTTTGGAAGCAAGTTTAAATATAGCGTCGTTCAATAATTCAAATGTTCTTGCAACATTATTGGACTGCGACGGAAACTCGGGAGCGATGTCCCTGAACCGCTCAAAAAATTCAGAGTCCAATGACGCTATAATCCTCTTGTCCGGAAGCGCAGCAGTCTGGCCCGACGGAACAACTTGAGGGAGAAAGTGCCGGATGAAGTCCACGGCAGCTTTATGTTGTTCCGAAAGGGATAGCTCCAAATCATCCGTATCCCTTTCACCATCCGGTCGGACCTCATGATGCTCCCGGTCGTCCGCCCCCGATGCTTCGGCGGAGCGTACCGACCCAGCGCCGTTGGATAATTCCCGATCCGACACCGTTTCTGTCGGCTGCTGGGATGCTGCGATAAGTTGTGCTATCTGCACAAGTACGTCCGGCATCGAGACCTGCGGAGGCGCAGTCTTTCGCTGCTTCGCCGAGGGCAGCTCCGCATCTGATGGCTCCCGCATACTTTTTCTATGCGAACGTCCGGAGTCCATCGGCCTCGTGTCCCTGGCTGCCGGATGGTGTGACCTGGTCGCCGAAGAACCCCTGATCGGCGAAGCTGGTAAGATATCGGCGGTCACGCAGCCAAGGTGCGGTCGTGTGCGCTGACGAGAAGAAGAAGCCTGAGCAGTCTCCGCGGACTGCCTATACAACGGAGCATCCCGAGCGACGGACGTATGCTCCGCTTGCGACACATTTTGTACCTCAACATCTGGTCCCAGATGTTGTTGTACGAGAGAGGGGCCTCTCTCGCTCGCGGTCCGGCTGGACCTGGACGAGCTAGGAACCGGACTCAAAGGCTTCCTCTGATCTCGTCTACTATCCGCCGTCACTGGGTGTGCACGTTGAATGTTTATAGTGCTCGCATCACCCAACATTTCCTCCTGGACCGCATCGGACGAACCCGGCTACCGAACCATTCGGTGAATGGACGCTACACCGGGCGAGCTAGCGGACGACATTTGTTTAATCTCCATGAGCACTTTTGCCGCTAGCTCTGTATTCATTTGTGACGACGGAAGCGCACTTGCGGAGCATAACATGGAAACATCACCCTGTTCTTGTTCCTCTGAAATAGAAACTGAGAGAGTAGAGTGACCTTGCGGAGAAAGAGCCAGCATAGCCCTTTCTCCAGTAACAACATACCGTGACACGCGTTTCCAATGTTTGTCATCCCAATATTGACATATAGAACAGGGATTAGTGCGAGAACACTGACTACAATTAATACAATGATCATGAAAGTCAGAGGAAGATTTCTTCCCATTACAATTTGAACAATATCCTTTCATTGTGAAAAGTCAACAACAAGTCCTAGTTACTCGCACAAACCCCTGACACAAAGATACATAATAACATGATCCATTAATAATGAAAAAACAATTGCAAATCAAAATAATTTTTGAAAAATATTTTTTCAGCGAAGCCCAAGTTTCTGAAAAGTAACGTTGAGCCCCGATGGATCCGATGGCTAAGTGTGGTCAAAAATTTTAAATTTATATTAAATAATTAATGCGACACTTACAGATAATAATGAAAGTGTCAATGACACTGTAGCTCAATTTGACAAACTTGAACTTGGTAAGTTATAAATGAAATGGCAAAATTGAAGATCATTGGTACCAATGTCATTTTTTTTGCCAATGGCAACATTTTTTGACAGAAACCAAAGAAAATCGATAGCTCCCATCTAGAGGCCCCCGCAAACAAGCATGCCAGGTTTCAAAGCAATCCGATCATAAATGTGCCCTGTAGGGTGTATAAAAGGGAAATATTGTGGTCTGACTAGACTAAATTCTAAGAACGTTGGCCGTGGCAACATTTTTTGACAGAAATGGAAGAAAATCGATAGCTCCCATCTAGAGGTCACCGTAAATAAGCATACCAGGTTTCAAAGCAATCTAATCATAAATGTGCCCTGTAGGGTGAGCCAAAGGGAAATATTGTGGTCTGACTAAACTAAGTTCTAAGAATGTTGGCTGCGGGAACATTTTTGGATGGAAATTGAAGAAAATCGATAGCTCTCATCTAGAGGTCACCCCAAACAAGCATGAAAGGTTTCAAAGCAATCCGATCATAAATGTGCCCTGTAGGGTGTGCCAAAGGGAAATATTGAGTCTTCTGACTAAACTAAGTTCTAAGAACGTTGGCCGCGGCAACATTTTTTGACAGAAATTGCAGAAAATCGATAGCACCCATCTAGAGGTCTCCCCAAACAAGCATACCAGGTTTCAAAGCAATCTGATCATAAATGTGCCCTGTAGGGTGTGCCAAAGGGAAATATTGAGGTCTGACTAAACTAAGTTCTACGAACGTTGGCCGTGGCAACATTTTTTGCCGGAAATTGAAGAAAATCGATAGCTCCCATCTAGAGGTCACCCTAAATAAGCATACCAGGTTTCAAAGCAATCAAATCATAAATGTGCCCTGTAGGGTGTGCCAAAGGGAAATATTGTGGTTTGACTAAACTAAGTTCTAAGAGTGTTGGCCGCGGCAACATTTTTTGACGGAAATTGAAGAAAATCGATAGCTCCCATCTAGAGGTCACCCCAAACAAGCATGCCCAGTTTCAAAGTAATCTGATCATAAATGCGACCTGTGAGGTGTGCCAAAGGAAATTGTGGACGTACGTACTAACGTACTAATGTACGTACGTACGCCGACGGACGAGAAGTGATGGCAATAGCTCAGCTTGACTTTGTCAAGTTGAGCTAAAAATGTATCTTATAGTGAGATAAACTACACCAAAGGCAAACAGCCCCCCCTCAAAAGAGACTGTTGCCAATGTAAACAAACAGTGTAAAACACCAGAAAACATGACTCCAGGCACTGAAAAAACTGGCCCGAAATCAGTCATCAAAATTACACTCTATCTGATGCAAGACAGAGACTCCCAGGGGAGAATCTGCAGAACATCAGATGGAAGATGCAGAACACAACGTTTATACACCCATGGGTGAAAACGTAACTATGGGGAAAATAACAGAAAACATTCTGTAACCAAGCAACTCTCCCAAGAGAATTTTAGAAATGAACTTTCTCAAAAATATGCCAAAAGCGTGGGAGAATTGCAAGGGGGGACTTAGAAGGCCAGGGGAGAGGAAACACTGAATAAGCAGTGCAACTTTTTAGCAAGAATGACAACAAGAGGCCCATGCCTCGAAAATAGGCAACTTAACATAATTTCATAAAAAATTTTAAGTACAGCCCTGATTATTTTTTGTCACTCCTTTTTCCTCTCCTCCTTCTATATCCTCCTTAGAATCACCATTTCTCCAATAATTACGTGTCTGGCATCCTTTAAACTGAGATTTACAAGCACAAAGATCATTGAGATGTTGACTGATGAAGGGCCAAACAGAGAATGATAATTGGCGCCAATTTCGGAACGTCCTTGACACTGCGCATGCGCAGTAGGGGCGAAGTATGGAGGTCCTATAGGACATGATTTCTTTTGGTTTTGGATGCAAATTTTGGGGATTGGGGGGCAAAATTTGTGTTTGGCCCTGGTTTTGTTAGAGTTAGCACCAGCTAAGTCTGGGTCATTGGTACAGTATAAAAATATATTTTTTGCATGAGTCAAGTACTTATGACTCAATAATACCACATAACAAATTTGGTTCAAATCAGACCATTGGTTCAGAAAATAGAAATTTTGGGAGGGGCCAAAAATCTTGCCCCTACCATTACAAAGGCAAATATTGCTTGACAAACTTCTTTTGAACAAACTTGATTCTACACCTCAAAAAGGAAGCTACATACCAAATATCAATTCATTGTCCCCACTTGTTCATAAGGAGAAATTTTTTTTTAAATTTTGATGTATTTTCCCTCAACCCCTTCCTATGGGGCTGAGCAAGTTGATTTGAAAAAAAACAAAATGTGATGTCAGAACAAGCAATCACCTCAAATTTAACAAAAATTTCCTCCGTGGTTTAGGATGGACAGGTGCAAACACCATGTTCACATACGACGGATGACAGATGACGGGCGACAGATGGTGAGAGATCACTATAGCTCACCCTCACTTTCAGTCAGGTGAGCTAAAAACCAACATCACACCAAAGCTACATATAAAATTTGAAAAATACGGGATGAGAGGGGCGGCCTGTAGCGTGTGCTAATGGAATTGTTGACAATTTATATGCCAAATCGAAGATGACCACTGGTGGCCATGTGTTTCAATGAAATTCGGAAAAATTTGATAGCTCCCACCTAGAAGTTACTCCAAAGCAACATATGAAATCTGAAACTGATCGGATGAGCGATGTGGCCTGTAGGGTGTGCTAAAGAAATTGCAGATGGACAGAGGTATGGACAGATGGATGACAGATCGCTACCCATCCCAACACTTCATTCTTGATGTTGTCAAGGTGAGCTAATGATAAATAAATCACCAGCTCAATGATATGAATTAGACAAGATCAATTTTTGCCCTGATGATATGAAACTATAAATTTGGCAGTTATAGTACTTATAGAACAATGAATGGTGATTGTGTCATGCACAGCGTAAGAACGCAATGTGATGACGTTATGATCTTTATTCATAAAAAGTTAAAAAATTTATAGTAATTTATATATTTTTTATACTTACCAATGACCCAGACATAGCTGGTGCTAACTCTTAAAATATAGGGCCAAACACAAATTTTGCCCCCCAATCCCCAAAATTAGCATCTAAAACTAAAGAAAACATGTCCTGAAAGGCCCTCCACACTTCGCCCCTACTGCGCATGCGCAGTGTCAAGGACGTTCCGAAATTGGCGCCATTAATCATTCTAATAACCAGTGCCTGGTAAGCGCTATGTACTCAGCGGGGAGGCAAGAGTTCCCAACTCCTGGGAGGGCCATCCCCGTCTGGGTCATTGGTAAGTATAAAAAATATATAAATTACTATAAATTTTTTAACATTTTTATACTGTACCAATGACCCAGACATAGCTGAATAGTAAAAAGGCTGGAGGGCCAAGGACATAGAGCAAAATGGAATACGCTCAATAAAATAAAATAGAGTCATCCCCTGTAGGGAAAAAGAAGTAATAGGCCTTACATGTATCTTTCTTATTTATGATAAATTAGAAAGATACAACACCTTCCAAAATTGAGCTTCATACATCCATGTACTCTATTAATATCCAATATAATCCTTATACTAATAATTTTTAAAGTAAGCCAATAAATAAAGTAAGTCTAGAGAATAGAGACTCTTATACTCCTAAAAGTGTCTGAGGATTGCATAATCATGTCCGTTGACATATGCAATATTCAAAAGCTATACTTTAAAAACTAAGACTTGAATGAATTTTAAAAACCTAAACTTCTCACTAAACAACCATCCCAATAACAGCTCAGAATTACTAACTCCGGAGGAGGTATCCCCTTGTTTTCATAGTAAAACAGGTGACCCAAGGGAACACCCTCCCCCCCCCCCCCCCTTTTCTTGCCCTGGGTCAAATAGCCCAGAGCGAAGAGGGCAGCCGAACGGAGACACTGCCGAAACAGACAGCCTACCTAGCTATAGTAGCAACTGTTAAGTGAATGACATTCTGAGCAGTAGATAATAGACCTAACAATAGAGGCCTCCAGAAATGGACTCGATATTTCTGAGATAAAATTCATGAATGTGGATGGCTGAGCGCAATGAGCGGCCTTCAAAAATCTATAATAGCGACACTATTAATGTAAGCCCAAGAAGTAGAAGAACTCTTACTTCATGAGCCGAAATCTTAAGCACAACTGCTAAGTCAATGATATACCATAAGCAGTACCGATAGTTAATAGAATCCATTAACAATAAAATGGAGCGTAACGTCCTTCTACTAGACATCAAAGACAGAAGAAGCTTACGCCCTTTGTAATAAACAGATATCTGTTTATAAATACATAAACTGTACCCGGAAAGAGTAAAGGCCTATGCCCATACGAAGACGGAAGGACCTTAAAATAATAGGTTCCGGATAATAGGAGCCTAACTCTTATGCAACAATCCAACCTAAATAGTAACGGAAGTATTGATTCCGAAACTATGAAAGTGAAAATCATCCATCGATAGTGCATGAAACTCACTGACTCTACAGTAAAAGAGAAACCAACAGAATTACTGTCTAAAAGGTCAGAATTTGAAAACTACTGTTTCCAGAGGCTCAAATGATTACTTAGCTAAATAAGAACCGAAGTTAAAATCCGTATAGGAATTTAATCTAAAGATTCTAAGTCTATTTATCAAAAAGTTACTAACTGACTTAGATAAAGAGACAAAAGACTCAATTGTAAACTATCGTAGAGTGCATAGGTATGAGGTAACATAAACCTATAACCTAAATAATAACAGGTTGCAGTAGATCTTGTGAAACAAGTATACTAAAAAATAGCAATGAGTAGTATGGAGGGATCAACAATATAAACATAATGATCCCTACACCACGACGGAAGAGCCTCCACTTTAGCCGCATAGAATAGCGAAGAAGAGGATCTCCTATAGTAAGAAATCGCGTCCAAAGCTCGTCCAGTACAGTGCTTACAATGCAATACGGACCACACAACGGAATACATGAAGGTTGCGACCTTGCTGGTTGTGATAAAGATGACACGATTTACCCAGTGAAAAAGATCCTCACATAGAGGAAGATTTCACGTTAAGACCCACAGTAGACAAGAGAGTAAATTACTCATGATCTCTGTGAAGATAGAGATGCTATCAACAGAAATGTATTGTGGTTGTTTATCTTAGCAATACCTGCTAAAACAACAGCGCCGGAGGATACGCGTATCCTATCATTCCGTCCTATAGATCAATAGAGCGTTAACAATATTAGCTCAGAGATCTGGACAAGCCAACACATACGTCTGCAATAGATTAGCAAGCTGTGTCATAAATAAATCATCATTGGGCGCTCCCATAGATAGCAAATCTGATTGAATACTTGTTTGTTGAGAGTCCATTCTGAAGCAACAAGCGACCCGTAAGAGAACGGGAGTCCGATAAAACAATCAGACGACCCGGAATATGACGGACCAAAACTGAACTTGGTGTACTATAACCAACAGACGGATTCTTTCCATTAAATTGAATAACGGAAACGAAAGAGTGCCTCCCTGGTTCCGGAGATACGCCACTACTGTCGAATTAAAGGACAGGAATTTGGGCATGCGTTTCTGAATAATGTTCATGCAATGACATAAAGCAAGCCTAAAAAACATTATTCCGCGGAAGAAAACTGATTGCTAAAAGACTGCGGAACCCAAAGACCCTGGCACTTCGAATCCGTAGGGATCAGTATTATATCCCAATCTGTTTGACTGGCAACCGTCATAACAGCCACACTCGGGTCCGGCAACTGCGGCGGCACTCTCTGAGTCAACCACCGAATGTTTGCCCCAGTCTGAATCTCTTGTAACACTAGATAGACAAGAGAACGTGTAAATCGAGCAATTCATGGATTGCCGAAAAGTTGCCGTCGAAGAGAAGCTCCTCCGAGAACGAAGCGACTCTGAGAGAGTTCTTAACCTTACTATCCACACGTGTGGATGCAGCTAGGGCTGCGTCACGTCTAACTAACTCCAATCAGCCACTGAAGGGCGGAGTTATACGTGAACAAACTACTGCCCTCAAAAGAAATTACATTGAGAATAATATCCCGTAAATCTTTTCTTGAAGACGTAATGATAACGCCTCAGTAAGGCGGATTACGTATAATAAAGCGTCTAAGTTAAGTCTACTATACATAATGTCGTTCCCAACATTGAAATTGGAAAAGACATAAACGGCGAAAAAGAATATATGCAGTCTTTAATCACACCGTCTAGACGCATATGAACTCTCGGTATGCCCTGCTCTGCCAAAATAAACTATTTGTATAAATGATAAAATGGCAGAAATGAGCAACGCGGACAAGAAACTAAACTATCATGCTTAGTAGCAGGCTTGTATATATATATATATATAGCGTCGAAAAATAAAACACATGTTGTAATGACAATATTGGACTGCGTCGGTAAGTCAGGGACAATGTCCCTGAACCGATCGAAAAATCCGAGTCCAATGACGCTATAAGTCTCTTATCCAAGATCGCAGCAATGAAGTCCGAATAATAATCACTGGAAGATAATGCCAGAAGATATGAAAGGCATCTTCCGATACTACTAAAGGGAAAACTCGAAATCTTTCGAATCCCTTTCGCCATCCTGTCGGACCCTATAAAGCGTTCGGTCGTCCGTACCTGATGCAACCGCAGACCGCACCGACCCAGCGCCGTCGGATAATTCCTGATTCGACCGAGAAACTGTCAATTGCTGGGATGCTGCGAAACTGTGCTAACTCGGATAGCACGTCCATCACTGAGGCCTGAGGAGAAGCGGTCTTACGATGCATTGCCGCTGGAAGCTCCGTGATCGTTTCCCCGTGCATACTACCAATATGCGAGCGAACGGAGTGTATAGGCCTCGTGTCCCTTGGCTACCGGATGGCGCGACCTATTCGCCGTGGAATCACTGAATGCCGAAACTGATCGGATACTCGAGGTCACGTAGCCAATGTGCGGTTGTGTGCCCTGCTGTGAGGATGAGGAAGCATTAAAGACAGTCTCTCGGACTGTCAATATAACGGAGCGTCCCGACCAACGGACATATGCTCCGAATGTAAAATATCTGAACCACAACATGCGGTCCCCTATGTTGTTGGGCGAGAGAGGGACCTCTCTCGCTCACAGCCCGGACGGACCTGGACAAGCCAGGAACCGGACTAACAGGCTTCCTCCGATCTGTCCTCAATCTGCCGTCACTGGGTGAGTACTAAAGTAATTAAAGTGCTCGCATCACCCAAATCTCCTTCCTAGACCGCAACGGACGAACCCGGCAGCCGAACCATTCAATGAATGTACGCTACACCGGGTGAGCTAGCGAATGTCACTCCGTAGGCGATAGACATATTCCGTGAGCACTTAATGCCACTAACTCTTCATTAACTATGACGACAGAGGCACACTTTTGAAAGACATCTCATAACTCTTCGAACAAGAAACCAGAAATGCTTGGTTAGCAAGCATAAAATAATAATATATATAGCGTCGTTCAATAATTCGAAAGTTTGTGTGACATTATTGGACTATGTCGGAACTGAGGGACGATGTCCCTGAACCGAACCAAAATTTTCTAAGTCCACCGACGCTATCAGTTTCTTATCCGGCATCGCAGCATTCTGGTCCGACGAAAGAAGCTGTAGAAGACCAAGTCAGATGACATACACAACAGCATATGTTGTTCCGAAAGGGAAAGCTCGAAATCCTCCGAATCCCTTTCGGTATCCCGTCGGACCGGATGAAACTTTCGGACGTCCGTACCCGCTTCCGCGGAGCGTCCCGACCCAGCATCGTCGGATAAAATATATGCGACAGATTCAGTTGATGCTGGGATGCTGCGATAAACTGTGCTATTAAGGAAAGCACGTCCGTTCCCGAGGCCTGTGCAGTAGCGGTCTTACGATGCATTGCCGCCGGAAGCTCCGTGTACGTTGACTCCCGCACACTTCCTATGCGAACGTCCAGAGTCTGCAGGCCTCGTGTCCCTGGCTACCGGATGGTGTGACCTGGTCGCCGAAGAATCCTTGATCGGCGAAGCTGGAATATATCGGCGGTCACGCAGCCAAGGTGCGGTCGTGTGCGCTGACGAGAAGAGGAAGCCTTAGCAGTCTCAGCGGACTGCCTATACAACGGAGCGTCCCCAGCGACGGACGTATGCTCCGCTTGCGACACATTTTGTACCACAACATCTGGGGCCAGATGTTGTTAAACGAGAGAGGGGCCTCTCTCGCTTGCCGTCCGGATGGACCGGAACGAGCTATGAACCGGACTAAAAGGCTTCCTGCGTTCTCCCTCCGATCCGCCGTCACTGGGTGTGCATTAGGTTAATTTATAGTGCTCGCATCACCCCAAAATTCCTTCTAGACCGCAACGGACGAACCCGGCTGCCGAACCATTCGGTGAATGGACGCTACACCGGGCGAGCTAGCGGACGTCAAAGGCCGTCGAACCTACTAGGGTCCTCTTAGGCAATTGGCGTATTTACATGAGCACTTCTCCGCTAGCCCTTCATTAATTGTGACGACGGAGGCACACTGTTGGAAGACATCACAGATACATCACCCTAATCTTGATCGTCTGAAATAGAAATTGATAAAGTAGAGTGACCCTGCGGGGAAAGGACCGGAGTGTCCAAATCCCCAACAACATACCGTGACATACGCTTCCCATATTGTCATCGAAATCATACGATACAGAACAGGAGTTAATGCGAGTACACTGACCACATATAGAATGATAATAAAGTCAGAGGAAGACTTCCTCTTAAAACAATTGATCAATATCCTTTCAATGTGAAAAGAAAACAAGTCCTGGTACTCGCACTAACCCCTGGCAATCAAAATACATAATAATAATATGATCCATTAATATAGAAAAAATAATTGAAATCAAAATATTTTGAAAAAATATTTTTTCAGAACAGCCCAAGTTTCTGAAAAGTAACGTTGAGCCCCAATGGATCCCAAGCCTAAGTGTGGACAAAAATTTTAAAAATATTTTAAACAATTTATTCAACACTTACGAACAATAATAATGTATCTAGTTATGATTAAAATAACATCAAGATATTATTTTTTAGAAATCCCCCCCTCACACAGAGGGCTGTTGTAAATGTAAACAATGAGTGTAAAAACACTAAAATAAGACTCCAGGCACCCAGGCCCGAAATCAGTTACCAAAAATACACTATCTGATGCAAAACAGAGACTTCCAGGGAAGAAACTGCAGAACATCAGATGGTAGATGCAGAACACAACGCCTAACCACCCGTAGGTGAAGACGTAAACATGGGGAAAGAACAGAATTCATTCTGTTATTCAGCTAAAACTCCCAAGAAAATTTAGTAATAATAATTACAAAAACTATGCCAAAAGCATGGGAGAATAGCAAGGGGGAACTTAAAGGACAGGGAGAGAGGAAAACACTTAAAAAAACAGTGTAACTAAATAATCAGAATGACAACAAAATGGCTGCTGCCTTGAAAATAGGTAACTTAACATAATTTCATTAAAAAAGTTACAGCCCTGATAATATTCTGTCACACATTCTTTTCCTCTCCTCCTTCTCTATCCTCCTTAGAATCACCATTTCACTAATATTTATGTGTCTGGCATCATTTAAACTGAGATTTATAAGCACAAAGATCAGTCAGATGTTAACTGATGAAGGGCCAAACTTAGAAATGATTAATGGCGCCAATTTCGGAACGTCCTTGACACTGCGCATGCGCAGTAGGGGCGAAGTGTGGAGGGCCTTTCAGGACATGTTTTCTTTAGTTTTAGATGCAAATTTTGGGGATTGGGGGGCAAAATTTGTGTTTGGCCCTATATTTTAAGAGTTAGCACCAGCTATGTCTGGGTCATTGGTACAGTATAAAAATATCAATTCACAGACGTGGAATGATTGTCAAAACAGACGCCGTTAAAAACCGTAACCAATCCCTTCACTATATGAACAAGTCAACAAAGTGGGTAATGTTGTGAGATAAATTGTTTATTTCCACCATGTGGATTTCAGAGATGATTATTGAATTCTCGACCTCACCTCTGGGTAATAAATTGACTCGGGCTAATGGACTCATTGATATATGCCCCGAGATGAGCTCTTAACTTCAATACACCTTCTTGGAAAGCCAGAAAATAAGCAGACTGTCAACTGCAAAATGAGGTCCCCAGAGGGTGAATTTAGTGATGCTACCCTGCAAGCTGGGTAGCATCACTAAATTTACCCTCAGTGAACCTCAATCTGAATCAGGGTCTCAAAACTAAACAGAAAAAGGTTCCCAGAGGATAAATTGACCCACTGTATAGGATAGCATTATCAAATTCCCCCTCTGGGGACCTCATTTTGCAAACGTCAGACTACTTATTTTTAGGCCTGCTTCTTGGAAAGCCACATGGTGGTGATAACCTATATTTATTGCTATTTATTTATTTATTGGGGTCTGAGGTCACATACTTATGCACAATGGCTAATCGTGACCGTGACAGTTTTACGGGTAGAGGAAGTCGGAGAACCCGGAGAGAACCACCGGGCAACTACGAGCAACTGTCAGCTCCTCAACATTCTAACTCTGTTCAAGCTCTGCTCAAGCAGGGTTACAGCGGTTGGAGACATGTGCACCATCGACGTGCAGTACACCTTAGTACACGGCGTCATCGTGCCCCCATGTAGGCAACAGGGATAAAGTGCCTTGCCCAAGGACACAACGCAGGTCGTCCCGGACGGGGATCGAACTCGGCACCTCCAGCATAGAAGTCCAACAGTCTACCACTGAGCCACTGCGCTCCCATATTTATTGCTATTCTGAATAAACACATGCACATGTACAGTAATCAAAACAATGCAGAAACATGGAGATTTCAATTTTCATTTGAAATTAACTTGAACTTAAACTTCATTTATTTCATTTATTTGAAACTGTGAGATCAAATACGCAAATATTTATATTAAATGTTCTGTCATTTTTTAAATTTTTTAAAATTATTTGAGTGCAACTGATTTAAAATGCATCTCAGACTCTCCCCAACCCAAACTTTATCAAATCTACGGCAACACTTCTGTGGCAATTTCCTTCATCCATTAGATTTTATAATCAATTTTTCCCTGTTTTCAGGTTTGGGGACAGTTAAAAATTATTTAATTATTTTTTCATGATCAAAATAATGAATGAAATACATTAGTTGGAACCCAATAGAAATATTCTGCCTGTAATCATAGTATTGTATTTCAGTTGAAAATTGTATATATGCAACTCACCTTTGCAAAATCAGGATAATGTCGAACAGCATCATCCAACAAAGATTTTGCATTGTTTATTTCATTCAAACACCATTCCAACTTAACAGATTTCATAAACACCTGAAATAAAGCAACACAAGCCTACATCAATGTTCAAAAACTGCAGTTTTCATCATATATTTCTCCGTACAGGTGCAAACTGATTAAAGGGTTGCCCTAAAAAAGTTGAGGAAACTATTTTTCAGGTCATACTGATTTTTATTTTATACATTTTTTTATATAGTTTATATTTTCACTATATTACTACATAGTACAGTGGAGCTCACTTAATTGAATATCTCTTAACTGAATAACCCTGTTAATTGAATATAATTTCCCAACACAAAACCTCCAATACAATTTTCACTTGTTAATTAAATATTGGTTATCGAGTAAACTCCTGTTAATTGAATAAAAAAATTTGTAACCTGTCATGAAATTACCCGGACTCTCCCCAGTTTTCCTTTGTTTATAGACCTATTTGGCTTCAGTGCATCCAATACAGACATTTAATCTATTATATCTTGTTTGACAGAGCTCATGGAGCTCTGTCAAAGAAGGTATAATAGAATAAATGCTATGTTTATCTCTAGAATACAGGAAAGTGACACAATCCCTGTTAATAGAATATTCATGTTAATTGAATAATTTTTGTTGGCAAGATGGCTATTCAATTAGCAGGGTTCCACTGTAGTACATTTGCAGCTTAAGTTACTGAAACTTATGTACATGGTGCAGGTCAAATGGTTACAACTTTTTCAATTTTTTGTATCAAATTGTAAATTCATTTATTTTTCAAATAAGCTCTTATTTTTTCCAAGCCTCTGTCTTTAAGTAGTGAGTAACTGCGAACAATAATACTGTAGTCTTAAACACTGTTGGAGTGAAATAACAATGTCAGCATATTTTCAAGAGAGATGTATCTGTTTAAGATTTGATAGAGTCTGGTATTTTTTAATTCAGTTAACAAAGGTAACAAAAGGTAAAAAATGTTTTTGTATACAGTGGTGCCCACTGATATCTCTTAATTGAATAACCGTGAACTGAATAAAATATCAAACACAAAACCATTTACCATACCTTCAGCACAAATTTGACATGTTAATTATATGTATGTTAGAGGGAAGACTTGTGTTAACTGAATTAAAAAAAAGTGTATGTAATATGTCAAGAAATTGCCCTGAGAATCACCAAATTAGCCTTAACTACAGACCTATTTGGCCTCAGTCCATCCAAGAGCTCTATCAAACAAGATATAATAGATCAAATGCTCAGTTTATCTCTACAATACAGCAAAGTGACCATATCCAATTGAATAATATTGCTAATTGAATAATTTTCCTTGGCCAAGAGACTATTCAATTAACAGGGTTCTGCTGTACATATGCAACTCACTCTTGCAGTTGGGGCACTGGCTCTGGCCTTTTGCAGCAACTTTCTTGCTCTTTCAAATTCATTGTTCTCACTTTCAAGTTTAATAGCTGCCAACCAGATCTCCTCACTGTTTGGATTAGCCTGAAAAGCAAGTGCAAGGATCTTCCTGGCAGCTGGCACATCCCCCTGTAAATAAATAATTCATGAATCAAAGAATCACAAATATAAAAAGAACAAGAGGCCCCAAGGGGCCTTAATCGCTCACCTGACAAAGTGGTTCGAAGAACTATTTTGGATCACATTCAGTTAGTCATCGTTCATCAACACTACATATAGCACTGCCAAATATCCAAGGGTTGTTGTCACTGCCCTGTGATCAAATAGAGCATGAATATTAACCGAGGGATCCAATTTGAACAAACTTAAATCTCACACACACACCCTAACCCCCCCCCCCCCCCCCCCCTCCCCAGATGCTGTATACCAAATATGAAAGCATTCGGATGGTGGATCTGAAGATTTTCCATGAAATTTCATCATATTGCACTAAGTTAAATTTCAGGCTCAAACATTTACCCAGGGATGCAATTTGAACAAACTTGAATCTGACCCCCCCCCCCCCCCCCCCCCCCCCCTAAAGATATTGTATACCAAATATCAAAAGATTCTAACTGATGGTTCTACAGAAGAAGATTTGTAAAGAAATTCCTTCATATTGCATTTTTTTTCCTCCACTCAATTGACTTCCAGGGGTGGGAGTGGGGTTGGTTGTTAAAAGGTGATTATTTTTTGGAGGTTGCATAAAAATACTCTAAATCTTTCAAAATACATTTTGTTACATCTAACTGCACCCCCCCCCCCCCCTCCCCCCCCCCCCCCTGACAAGGAAGTGAGGGGAGGACATAGGGTAAAAACATTTTCGTATAAAACCACTCTAATTTATCTAGGAACTCAATTTTGAAAACAATCGGAAAATTTTGTTTTCGAAATTTGGTCCAAAATTTCAGGCTAGAGAAAAAAAACAACAAATTTTGTCTCAAAATTGAACAAAATGCATAAAAAATCAAAAAACATTTTTTTTCCGAACCAGACCCCAAATTTCCAGGCTAAAATGTTGGGGGCTTTTTGTCCCAAAATTGAACAAAATGTATAAAAAAACACAATTTTTTTTACCAAATTTTGGTCCAAAATTTCCAAGTCTGACCAGACCCAAAATTTTCAGGCAAAATTTTTTTTTTTTCGTCTCAAAATTCAACGAAAAGCAATCGTAAAAAAAGTATGATAAATTTTAGGTAATTTGTATATTTTTTATACTTACCAATGGCCCAGACTAGCTGGTGCTAACTCAAATTAATCCAGGGCCAAACACAAATTTTGCCCCCCAATCCCCCAAATTTGCACGCAAAACTGAAAAAATTAAATCCTAGATGGTCCTTCATAGTTTTGAGATCGCAGTATCCAGGAAGGTACCAAAATTGGTGCCAACCATCATTCTTTCTATTCCAGGGCCATCCCCGTCTGGGCCATTGGTAAGTATAAAAAATATACATATTAATTAAAATTTATTATATTTTTATACTACAACCAATGGCCCAGACTGGGTGAATCGAAAAAGGCTGGAGGGCCTAGGACTTAATGGAAAATCCAATCTCTCAATTACTTCAGTAAAGGATAGCCCCTAGAGGAGAAAAGGAGAAGATATAGGAATTATATATGTCTTTCTCTTTTATGAGAAAAGAGAAAGGCATAACACCAACAATGTAATTGAGAATTACATAATATATAATTTCTCCATTTAATGCCAGCATAACCCGTTATGCTAATTCGGTGAAGGAAACCAATATATAAAGATAGTCCAGAGAATGAGACTCTTCAAAACTCATTTAAAAGTGTCCGAGGATTTTATTATTAATGCTCGTTTGACACATAACAAAAACAAATGCTTCACAGTGAACTACACTTTAAAAACAGTACATAAATGAGACATAGTTATTGCTTCACACCGAGTTACGCATTAAAACTACCCAGCACCGATTCAGGACTACTGTCACTGGAGGAGGTATTCCCTTGCTTTTCACTACAAAGCCAGATAACCATAAGGGAAAAACCATCCACCCCCCTTCCCCTTGTTCTGAGGTAAAATTCCTCAAAACGAAGAGGGCAGCAGAATGGCATCAGTGCTCGAGCAGACTGCCTAAAGACCTTATAGATGTAACATTAATGAACGATATTCTGAGTAACAGAAAGAGGACCCAAAGATCTAAGGTCACAGGAGATGGACTCTAAATTTCTCAGGTAAAACTTGGTAAATGAAGAGGGTTGTGTCCAGTAAGCAGCTTTCATAAGATCAGTAATGGCTTTTACTGTTAGAATAAGCCCAAGAAGTGGACAGTGCTATAGCTACGTGCGCTGAAATCTTGTTGACAGAACGTTGATCCGAAGATAGAGTTTCGTAGGCAATACGTATTGCCAACTGAATACATCTAGCGACAGAATGAACAGAAATATCTTTTCTGTTAGGAATCAAAGAAAGGAAGAAACGTTTTCTTCCCTTTCTAATAAATCTGATCTTCGTCTATGAATGAGCACAGCTCTGACTGGGCACAGCAAAGGTCTACGGTTATCCAAGGACGGTAAAGCCTTAATGACAATAGGCTCCGGCTGCTTATCCGGAATCTGATTCTTAGCCAAAAACCCAACTTCCGTAGTGAGGGTAAAAGTAATACCCACACTACGGTAATGAGATTCATCAAAAGATAGTGCATGAAGTTCCCTGACTCTTTTAGCAGATGCAAAGGCTAAGAGAAATGCCGTTTTACAGGTCAAGAATTTGAACTCTACAATGTCTAACGGCTCAAAAGGAGCTTCTTGAAGCTTCAACAGCACCCAAGCCAAATTCCACTTAGGGATTATTCTGAGGGTTCTAGGTCTATTAATAGAAAATTTTTCAACTAGCTTGGATAAAGAAGTATCTGATCCAATAGCCAAGTTATCATGATGAGCGTAAGTATTTGATAACATATACCTACAGCCCTTAATAGTGACGGGCTGCAGTTTGAGTTCGTCAAACAGGTAGACCAAGAAATTGGCAATCTGTGGAATGGACCGATCATATACGTCGACAGACTGATTCGTACACCAACAGAAGAAAACCCTCCACTTTGCTGTGTAATTCAATCAAGAGGAGGCCAAGAGGAGGCCCTCCTAAGGTAGAAATTGCATCCACTGCTCGCCCTGTAAAATGTTTTCCGTGCAAGAAGGACGGCACAACAGAAATACGTGAAGGTTGAGACCTTCCGGGATGTGACGCAGTGTGCAGGACTTCCTCTGATACAGAAGGTCCTCTCATGGAGGAAGCTTCCGGGGAACGTCCCATAACAGACACCTGAGAAGATTGATTCAAGGTTTCTGTGATGACAGAGGTGCTACTAGCAATATTTTGCAGTAAGACTGTTTGATTTTTAACAGAATCTGCTGAATCAACGGAGCTGGAAGATATGCATATCCTATCATCCTGTCCCATGAGATCGAAAGAGCGTCTACTGCGTACACTCGATGATCTGGGCATGGCGACACAAACGTTGGTAACTGATTGTTTGGGTGTGTCGCAAAAAGATCTATCATGGGACGATCCCACTGGTAGCAAATCTGTCTGAATATTTGCTTGTTGAGAGTCCACTCCGATGGCAACGTGCGACCTTTTCGAGAGAGCGAGTCTGCTAATACATTCAGATGGCAGCAGTATATGATGGACTGAGAGATGAAACGTGATGATTCAGAACGAATAGGAAAATTTTCTCCATTAATTCGAATAACAGAATCGAGTGAGTGCTGCCTTGGTTCCTGAGGTAAGCAACCAAGACAGAAAATAAGCAGACTATCATCTGAAAATTGAGGTCCCCAGAGGGTGAATTTAGTGATGCTACCCTGCACAGCAGGGTAGCATCACTAAATTTACCCTCTGTGAACCTCAATCTGAATCAGGGTCTCAAAACTAAACAGAAAGAGGTACCTAGAGGATGAATTGGCCCACTGTATGGATAGCATTATCAAATTTACCCTCTGGGGACCTCATTCTGCAAATGTCAGACTGCTTATTTTCAGGCCTGTAAGCAACTACTGTCGAGTTATCCAACAGAATCTGAACATGAATATTCGCTATTTGATGAATCCAATGTTATAGTGGTAACCAGACTGACATCATCTCCTTGATGTTTATGTGTTTTTCCAGGAACCAAGAGTCCCAAACACCCTGGCACTTCAAGTCTGCGGGACTTAGGGACACGCTCCAGCCAGTCTGACTTGCATCCATCATAATCGTGAAAGCCGGATCCGGCAGTTGAAGCAGAACTCCTTGAGTTAACCACTGAAGATCTGCCCAAATCGGAACCTTTTGTTTTACTAGGTCCGTTAAAACAATACTGGTTTCGAGTGAATGCATCTTCACACTCCAATTCTGAGTAAAGAATATCTGGAGGGTACGCGTGCACAAGCGGCCCATTGGAATAAGATCTTCAGCTGCTCCGCACAGCCCCACCAGTGGCATAAACTCCCTCACTGTTATAGCGCCTGAGTTCAGACAAGCAAGCATAACAACTGACTAATTTCACTTTGGGTAACGGCAGACGAACCAGACTATTGTGAGTCTCAAATCTCATTCCCAAGTGAATGAAAGACTTTGACGGAGCTAGATCCGACTTTTTCTCGTTTACTATGAGCAGACGCTGAACATCATTTTGAAGAATAATTCTGTTGCAGTATCTCTGAAGAATGTCGACAAGTAAGCCGTTACCGCAGACGAATGAGCTCGGAAGTATGACATTACCAAGTTCATTATTTGAGTGAAAGCCCAAGGTGCCAGGTTCAGATCAAAGCACATTGCTCTGAACTGATAAAACTTTCCTTGCATGGCAAACTGCAGGTACTTTCTGAATGCCGGATGTACCAGGACATGAAAGTAGATCTATGCTTGCCACATAGTCGTCCACTCAAATGCTCGCCCTTACCCACCGAATGGTTTCCATATAGAACTTTAGAGCCACGATCAACTTGTTTATCCAGCTCAAGTCTATTACTGGTCGGAACGAGCCGTCTGGCTTCGGTATGAGGAACAAGTGATTGTAAAAACCTTGAGAATTTTGATTCTCGAAGACATCTATTGCTTCCTTTAATAAGAGAGCTTGTATCTGCTTGGAGAGACTCTCTTTTGAAAGAATCTGCCGGAAGATTTGTCCAACGCGGACCTCTTGTTAGTGGGGATTGTGCTCGGAATGATAGCCACAGGCCTTCCGAGACGACACTTCTCACCCACTGATCTCCTTCGCGAAGTTTGATAACCTTCCACCAACTGGCAAGCAATAGAGGTCTTGACCATCACCTGTACGACTTGAGAGGCTTACGGGAGGAGAAAACTACGTCCTCCCCGTGAAGATCCTTGTCCCGTCGGCTTAGGGGCGTCTGACCAATAATCATGATCAGACTTACGGCCCATTCCCAATTTGCTGTACTGACGACCTCCGAAGTAATTATAAGAGAGTTTCTTGAACCCTCGTGAGGAGTTCCCTTTAGGTGACTTTGATTTAGAATGTCCTCGCTTACCCCATCTGCTGAAGCATGTTGTTGAGACGCTGACTTCAAAAGCAGAGCACCGGAAGCTTTCTTAGTAGCCTGTTCATAGACTAACGAAAGCTTGTCGTCAAACAGAGTATGTCCAGAGACCGGAGAGATAAGGAGAGAGCTTTTCACCTTGTCATCTATAAGTGATGACGACGCAAGGACAGCATCACGTCTGATTAACTCCAAATTTGCCACTGTCAGGGCGGAGTTATACATGGCATACATGACTGCCCTGGAAAGAACTCTAAGTTAGGAACAAACGTCCTCAAATTCCTTCCCATTGAGATGTTGCACCCTAGCTCTGGTAAGGTGATCAGCGTAAGACATCGCGTCCAGATTCGATCTATTTGATGAAATAGCACATTCCATCACATCTGAGCGAATGTTGAATGAAGCAGGTAGGGACATATCTAAATCCCCAGCCTGCTCATCTAAATGCAGAGGAGCTCTCTGAACATCTTCTGCAACCGTTTTAAATGAATGTGGTCCAAGGAACAGTATATTTATGAAAGATGTTGATAAGAAACCATGTTTCCTCTTCACACTAAAGAGGTTAAATATGGTGTCGTCAACATGGCCGAAGGCCTGCGACACCTGTCTGGACTGTATCGGGAAGGAAATAAATTCCTCCTTCCTCTGCACGAAGTCTGTGTCTAAAGACGACAGTGGTTTCTCCCTTGTTATCGCAGCTTGCTGATCAGGTGGAACAAATTCAGGATAGTATTGATGGATAAATTCCATCTCGACCATATGCTGTTCCGAAAAGGAAGGGTAATCCTCTTCCTCATCCCTTTCACCATCTGACTGAATCAGCTGTGATTCTCGGTCCATCGCATCTGCATGTGCAGATGACTGGACCGACCCAGCACCATCCGACAGCTCACTACCGGAGTCTGCTCTCACACTTGCTGGGATGCTGCGATCAGCTGTGCAATCTGCGACAGAAAGTCCATCACCGAGGCTTGAGGAGCAGTGGTTTTCTGTTTTTTAGCCACTCATTGCTCCTGGGACAGAGTTCCGGAGATGGATCTTTTCTCCGAACATCCCGATGATCAAAGCCTCGGTTCCCAAGCTACAGGATTGTCTGATATCACGGACGAAGATTGGCTCCGTCTTTGTGCAGCTGGCTGGATATCGAAAGTTGGGTAGCTAGGATGCGGTCGTGTGTGCTTATGAATGAATCATAGCGGAGGAAGCCGTGACTGTAGCCGAGGCTGGCTGCAGTCTAGATGGAGCGTCCCGAGTGGCAGGTGTGGACGTATGCTCCAGCCCATGCAAGTTTCTCAAAACAACCTCTGGCCCCAGATGTTGTTGGGTTAGAGAGGGACCTGTCCCTTTCGCAACCTTATCAGACCTCGCCGAGCCTCCCGAAAAGAAACTTGCTGACTTCCTCCTTATTTCCGTCGTCACTGGTGAGCTTTTGATTTTAAGGTGCTCGCTCTACCCAAATTATTATTATTTAATGGTGTTTAAGGTCACATACTTATGCACAATGGCTAATCATGACCGTGACAGTTTTACGGGTGGAGGAAGCGGGAGTACCCGGAGAGAACCACCGAGCAACGATGAGCAGCTGCCAGCTCCCCAACATCCTAACTCCGAACTGCAGCACAGGCAGGGTTAGATTGGTTGAAGACATGCAGTATGCCTTAGTACACGGTGTCATCATGTCCCCATGTGGACAATTGGGGTTAAGTGCCTTGCCCAAGGACACAACGCGGCAGTCCGAATTGATCGCTCAGACGGTCACCCATCCGAAGACTAACCGGGCTCAACATTGCTTAACTTTGGTGATGTGACGAGAACCGGTTACCGCAATGCCACCATGCCCCCTTCTACCCACATCTACGCTTCCTTCAACCGCAACGGACTTACCCGGTGTCACGGCTCCCACGAATGGAGTAACCGCTTCACCGGTCGAGCCAGCTGCTTGCAAGAGATAAAGAACACTAACTAGAGGCCTTATCCCTTGCTTAATATTCATGAGCACCTTTGCAGTTAGCTCTGTTTGCTAATCAGAGTGTGACGATGGTAGCACACTTTTGGTAGGTGTCACAATACCATTACTATGTTTTTGTTTCTCTGAAAAAGAAACTGAAAAACTCGAATTATCCTGCGGTGAGAGCACCAGCATAGGCATCTCTCTGCCAACAATGTACTGTGACACCCGTCTCCAACATTTGTCATCCCAATTAACATATGTAGGACAAGAATCTGCAGGAGTACATCGACTACAGGCAACGCAACAAGCATGTAAATCCGAGGAAGACTTCATTGTCTTGCATTTAGAGCAGTAAGCTTTCATGATTCAATCAAAATAAAGTCAACAGTACTTCTTCAAACTCCAGAATAAATATATGGTAAAGATACATAAATAATTGCAATCAAAATCAAAATCGAAAAATTAAATCAAAAAAAATTTTTGAAAAAATGTTGAAAAAGCCTAAGTTCCCAAAGGGAAAATGGTCGGCTGGTCTCTGAATGCAATAGAGCTGAAATTGTTAACCGATTAATCGATTAACCAATGATCAACATCTTGATCGATCAAAAAAAGTAATTGATTGATTAACCATTGCCTTAAACTACTGTATTATATGGGTTAACAAAGGAACAAACTTGCTCTAAAACAGGCAAACATTTTCACACTGACTCATATCAATTTTTATGAGACAGATTAAAGCTTGCAAGTTACGTGCAGACAAACTTGTTCACTTGCATGATCATTGTACTGTATCAGTAGCTGGAAATGGTCATTCTGAACTCTTTGCCCATTACGGACAGCAGACGATACTTGCAAAATAAATTCTTGAATTATTAAAAAATTTCAATTTTTGTCTCAAAAACATAGCTTATGACCCCTCATTCCAATGAGGTGTCATAAGCTATGTTTTTGAGACAAAAATTGAAAACCTAATAAAATTTGAAGGAGATATTTATATATAGCGCTTGCCAGTTTTGTCTGTTACTTTGGGTAAAGGGTTAATGCTATAAATCATCAACGGAACGGCAATAATTCAACTACCTACTAAAACAAGTGATTAATCGGTTAACCAAGGTTAATCCATATGATTAATTGATCAAGAAAACCCTTTCACCATTTCAGCTCGAAAACGCAATGTGTTCAGTTGGTAGTCTACAGTGTGATTTCATGATGCAGACATCACAACACAATAGGAGAAGAAAATGGAGAAAAAAAAACTATATTAAAATCTTTTTTTCAATGGCTGATGATTTTGACTAATATTGCCCAGCACGAAATAGAAAGATTCACATGCCATTTAATTTATTACTTATCAACCGGCATCAGTAAATTGCACAAGTGGAGAAAAATATTCAACTGCAGAGGTATTGCTTGTTAACCCTGGCACAGAACGTAAGGTGCCGACAAGTCGACTTTGACTCGACTTTTGGGTGTCAACTTATCGAGTCCAGACTCACAGATTCATTTCAACACTAGGTATATATGTTGTGTAAGGTTCATTGTGATATCTTTTCCCATTTAAAAGTTATGGCACTGACATGAAACCAGAGGCTCAAGTGAACCTAAAATGCTCACCTGGCTCAAGTTGTCAAAAGAGATGAGTGTATCAGTAAGTGTTCAGCAGCAAGAGCAATGTTTTTATTTGCTATGACACAACCAAAAGGCAACTTTTTTGGCCATTCAATTCTGCTAGACCTAGGAAAGCTTTCTAGCAAGCTCTGTTCTGTGAATTTTTATTTTGTTTTCAACTTGTGGTTCTCTCTACCCCCTCCCCCCCCCCCAAAAAAAAAAAAAAACAACAACAAAATCTTGCATAAATGAAATACTTATGACCCAGATATGGTTCACATCTGCCCATTGAATCTGAAAGTTAAAAAATTTATAGTAATTTATATATTTTTTATACTTACCAATGACCCAGACTTAGCTGGTGCTAACTCTAAAATATTTAGGGCCAAACACAAATTTTACTCCCCAATCCCCAAAATTTGCATCTAAAACCGAAAATTACATTCCTGTAAGGTCCTCCATACTTTTACTCCACTGCACATGCGCAGTGTCAAGGAGGTCTCGAAATTGGCGCAATTATCATTCTTACAACCAGTGCCTGGTCAGCGTTATATACTCAGCGGGGAGGTATTAGTTCCCAACTCATGGGAGGGCCATCCCCGTCTGGGTCATTGGTAAGTATAAAAAATATATAAATTACTATAAATTTTTTAACATTTTTATACTGTACCAATGACCCAGACTTAGCTGAATAGTAAAAAGGTTGGAGGGCCAAGGACATAAAGAAAATCCAATAGACTCAACTACATATACAGAATTATCCCCTCGAGGAGAAAGGAGAAATAGGCTTTACATGTATCTTTCAATTTGCATCAAAATGAGAAAGACACAACACCATTCTGTATTTGAGCACAATAACATCAATGATCTCTATTAACCTCCAGTATAACCTGTTATGCTAATTATTTTTAAAGAAAAGCCAATAAATAAAGGAAGTCCAGAGAAATGAGACTATTTATACTCATTAAAAGTGTCTGAGGATTGTATATTAATGCCCGTATGATATGTGACATATACAAATGCTTTACACCGAGCTACACTTTAAAAATATTACATGAATGAGTAAACATTAGCTTTACACTTTAAAATCATCCCGGTACCGACTTGGAATTACTGACTCCAGGGGAGGTATTCCCTTACTTTTCACTATAAAGCAGGTGACCTAAGGGAACACCTGCCCCCCCCCCCCCCCCTTCTTCCCCCTTGCCCTGGATCAAATACTCCAGAGCGAAGAGGCGAAGAGGGCAGCAGGAAGAGTCACTGCCGGAACCGAAAGCCTACACAACTATAGCCGCAACTGTTAGTGGATGACATTCTGAGCAACAGATAATGGACCTAAACAATGCAGATCTCCACAAATGGATTCAAAATTTCTAAGGTACAGATTCGTAAAAGTGGAAGGCTGAAACTAATATGCAGCCCTCATTAGATCTGTAATAGCAACACTATTAGCGTAAGCCCATGAAGTAGAAAGAACTCTTACTTCGTCTTCAGCACAGACTGCTGAGTTGAAGATATTATCATAAGCAGTACTGATAGTTAATTGAATCCATCTAGCCATAGAATGGACTGAAATGTGGAGGAATCTTCCACGGCATGTCCCACAACAGACACCTGAGTAGATTAATCCACGGTCTATGTGGAGATAGAGATGCTACCAACAGAATTTTGCATTGAGATTATTTAACTTGAGCAATATCTGCTGAATCAATGGTGCTGGAGGATACGCATATTCTATTATTCCGTCTCACGAGATCGATAGAGCGTCCACTGCAAACGCTCGAGGATCCGAACATGGTGACACATACGTCTGCAACTGATTGTTGAGATGCGTTGCAAATAAGTCCATCATTGGCCGTTCTCGTTAGTAGCAAATCCGATTGAATACTCATTTGTTGAAAGTCCATTCTGACGTCAACAAGCGGTCCCTCCGTAAAAGGGAGTCCGCTAATACGTTCAGACGACCCGTAATATGATGGACCGATAGGAGAACTTGATGTTCTAGTACAAACAGAAGGATTCATTCCGTTAACTTGAATAACAGAATGGAATGAGTGCCACCCTGGTTCCGAATATATGCTAATACCATTGAATTGTCGGACAGAATTTGCATGTGAGCATTCTGAATAACGTTCATCCAATGACGTAGCGCAAGCCAAATTACATCATTTCTTGATGTTTATGTGCTTGATTAGGAACTGCAGATCCAAAAGATCCTGGCACTTCAAATCCGTTGGGCTCAATGTTGCATCCCAACCTGTTTGACTGGCATCCGTCAAAACTGTAAAACTCGGATCCGGCAATTGCAGTGGAACTCCTTGAGTTAACCACTGAATATCTGCCCAAGTCTGAATCCCTTGTTCACTTGATTTGACAAGAGGATGTCCATATCGAGCGAATGAATTTTCACCCTCCAATTCTGGGTCAGAAAAATTTGGAGAGGACGAGAGCGTAGCTGCCCTATTGGAATAAAATCCGCGGCAGCTCAGCACAAACCTAACAGTCTCATGAAATCTCTCGCTGTAACTTTGTCTGTGAAGACAATAGCGAGCGTAACAACTGATTAAATTTCGCTCTGGTTAACAGCAGACGAACGAGATTGTTGTGCGTCTCAAAGTTCATCCCGCGGCGGGTGAATGACTTGGATGACACCAGATCCGACTTCTCCTTGTTTACTTATGAAACCGAGACGTCGGAGCAATAGAAGCAGATTCTGCACATCGTTCTGAAGCGTTAACTCATTGCCAAACCTCTGAAGAATGTCGTCCAGGAAGGCTGACGTTACCGCAGACGAATGAGCTCGGAAATGAGTCATTACCGAGTTCATTATTCGAGTGAAAGCCCAGGGCGCTAGATTCAGACCGAAACACATTGCTCGGAGCTGATACACGACTCCTATAATGGCGAAGCGAAGATACTTTCTGAATGCCTGATGTACCATGACGTGAAAGTATGCATCTTGAGATCTATGCATATAGCATAGTCGTTCACCCGAATACTCGTTCTGACCGATCGGATGGTCTCCGTATAGAATCTTGGAGCCACGATCAGCTTGTTTATCCAGCTCAGATTTATGAGTGGACGGAACGAGCCATCTGGTTTTGGAACAAGAAAAGGATGGTTGTAGAAACCTGGAGATTCCTGGATTTCTACGATCTCTATCGCGATCTTGTCCAGAAGAGACTGGACTTCTGATGGAAGCGAGCCTCTTTCCTGTGGACTTGACGGAAGCTGAGTCCATCTTGGACTTCGAGTTAATGGAGGTTTTCATTTGAAGGACAATTTAGTCCTTCCGAAATCACCCCTCGAATCCATGGGATGCCCGTAATCTACTCCCAATTGATTGAGAAACTTGACAGTCTTCCGCTCACTGGTACACGATAGAAGTTAATACCATTACCTCCTGGTCTTGCGAGGCTTGCGGAAGGAGAAAACCATGTCCTCCATGGCCCGCACCTCACCCCGTCGACCTAGGGGCGTCTGACTGGATGTCTTGGCCAGTATTACGGCCCCTACCTGAGTCGCTACCCTGACGGTCTCTAGTGTAAGACCTAGAGGATGCATAGGAACCTCTATAGGAACTTCCCTTGGACGTATTCACCCTAGAAGTGCTTGTCCTACTTTTCTCCGCTGAATCCGACTCTATGGAAGCGGATTTGAATAGCAGAGAGCCTGAAGCTTTCTTAGTTATCTGATCATAGATTGCGGAAAGCTTGCCATTGAAGAGAAACTCTCCTGAGACCGGAGCGACTCTGAGAGAGTTTTTCACCTTACTATCCACATGCGTGGATGTAGCCAGGGCCGCGTCACGTCTAACCAACTCCATATCGCCACTAAAAGGGCAGAGTTATATGTGAGGCCCTTGAAAGAACTCTTAAGGAGGTTGTACATCCTGGAATTCTTTTTCCTTTGAGAAGTAATAACGCTCTGGTAAGGTGATCTGTGTACGATGATGTGTCTAAGCTAACCCTGCTAGACGATATTGTCGTTTCCAACATCGTGGTTGGAATTGACATTGACGACGGTATAGACAATACTAGGTCTTTGGCCTGGTCGTCTAGACGCAGAGAAACTCTCGGAATGCTCTGTCCTGCCATTTCGAAATTATTCCTTGAATTGATGAAAGGCAGATATAGAGCATTTGCCGATAAGAAACCTGACCTGCCCGTTTAGGTAGCAAGTTATATATAGCGTCATTCAATAGTTCTAATGTCCGTGAGACATTTCTGGACTATGTCGGAAACTGAGGGACGATGTCCCTAAACCGATAAGAATTCTGAGTCCAGTAGCGCTATCAGTCTCTTATCCGGCAACACAGCATTTTGGTCTGGAGGAACAACGTCAGAAGATAATGCCGGATGCACTCTACAGCAATTATGTTGTTCCGAAAGGGAAAAATACAACTCATCCGTATCCCTTTCACCATCCTGTCGGACCACTTGTAATTTTTGGTCATCCGTGCCTGAACCTGCAGCGGAATGTACCAACCCAGCTTCCTCAGATAATTCTTGATCCGACAGAGTTACTGTTGGTAGCTGGGATGCTGCGATAATTTGTGCTATCTGCGATAGCACGTCCATAACGGAGGCCTGTGGAGCTGCGGTCTTACAGGAATTAGCCACTGGAAGCTCCTTGGACGTTGACTCCTGTATATTTCTTATATGCAAATGTCCGGAGTATGAAGGCCTCGTATCCTTGGCTACCGGATGGCGTGACCTGGTCGCCATAGAATCCCTGGTCGGCAATGTTGGTTGAATATGACTGGTCACGTAGCCAAGGTGCGGTCATGTGTGTTGCCTTGAGGATGAGGAAGCCGAAAGAAGAGTCTCTCTGGACTGTCTATATAACGGAGCGTCCCGAGCGGTGGACGATTGCTCCGACTGAGGAACGTATTGTACCACAACATCTGGGCCCAGATGTTGTAGTACGAGAGAGGGACCTCTCTTGCTCGCAGCCCGGATGGACCTGGACGAGCTAGGAATCGGACAAATAGGCTTCCTACGTACCATCCTCGTATCCGTTATCACTGGGTGTGCACATTGTATTTTATAGTGCTCGCATCACCCAAATCTCCTTCCTGGACCGCAACGGACGAACCCGGGTGCTAAGCCATTCAGTGATTGGTCGCAACACCGGGCGAGCTATCGGACGCCAAAGCCATCGATCCTACTAGGAAACTCAAGGCAATTGACGTATCTACATGAGCACTTTTGCCACTAACTCTTCATTTGACTGTGACAACGGAAGCACACTTTACGAAGACATCACGGTAACAACACCTTGTTCATGTTACTCAATGAGACCTGTGGAGCCGCGGTCCTACGTAATTATCCGCTGGAAGCTCCAGGGACGTTCATTCCTGCATTTATATAATATGCGAACGTCCCATCTGGAAAGGCCTCGTGTCCTTGGCAAGCAGATAGAGTGACCTGGTCGACGTGAATTACTTGGTCGGCGAAGCAGGAGCACCAGGGACGTTCAATCCTGCATTTACAGTTTAAACTAGTAGTCCTGTCACGAATAGTGTGCTTATTTAGGCTTAATTGCGCACTGGAATTGCATGCAATTGCCATATAGAATGGCATGCAAAGCACGGCAGGTTCTCCTGGTTACTCATAGCAAACACATGCAATGTTTCTGCCAGTGCCAGAGGTCCATTGGCTGAAACATTGCTTGTGCACAGGCCATATGTACAGAATTTGATAGCTTTACTTGGGCCATAATGCATACATTAACGTGCATATCAACATGCTATTTGTGTGCATTTCATGACAGAACTTCTAGTTTTAACTGTATATAATATGCGAACGTCCCCTGGAAATCTGTGGTCACATAGCCAATGTGCGGTCATGTGTGTTGACGAGGATGAGGAAGCCAATATAACAGCCGCGTCGGACTGTCATGCGACGGAGCGTCCCAAGCAGGAGGAGTGGACGTAAGCTCCGACTAACGAACAAATATACAACATCGTGGCACAGATGTTGATGCAAGAGAGAGGGGGCCTCTCTCGCTCGCGGTCCAGGTGGACCTGGACGAGCTAGCTACCGGACTGACAGGCTTCCTCCGTACTATCCTCAGATCCATCGTTGCTGGGTGTGCACATTCGATGTTTTATAGTGCTCGCATCACCCAATCTGCTTCCCTGGACCGCGACGGACGAACCCGGGTGCTGAGCCATTCGGTGAATGGTCGCGACACCGGGCGGACTAGCAGGCGATCAATGCCTTTGATTTTACTAGGGAACTCCCGGCAATTGTTGTAATACCTTGAGCACTTTCCGCTAGCCCTAATATTGCAACGACGGAGACTCAGTTGTTGAAGACATCACAGAAACATCACTCTGAATTCTGAAAAAGAAACTGATAAAATAGAGTGAACCTGTGAAGAGAGGACCGTAACAAAATACTGTGACACACGTCTCCAACGTTGTCATACCAATCAACACACACAGAGCAAGAATTAGTGCAAATACATTGACTATAAGAAACACAATGAACCCGAGAATTAGCGGAAGATATCTTCGCATTACAATTTGAACAATATTATTTCATCAAGAAAAAATATACACAGTCATATTACTCGCACTAACCCTTGAAAAAAATATACATAATATAATATAATCCATTATAACATTTCGAAAGAAAATAATTTGAAAAAAAAAAATTTGGAAAAAATTTTCAGAAGAGCCCAAGTTCCCAATGGGAACAATGAGCCCAAATGGATCCCCAAAAAGCCTAAGTGTGGACAAAAATTTTAAAACCATCTCAAAAAATTAATGTAACACTTACGGACAATATTAATGTATCTTGCTATGAACTGAACTAAGCAAAGGACAAGTAATCACTATAAGAAGTAACCGTTGTCAACATAAACAAAAAGTGTACACAAACCGGAAACATGACTCCAGGCACTGGTAAACATGGCCTGAAATCAGTTACCAATTTAAACACTATCTGATGCAAAACAGAGACTTCCAGAGAAGAAACTACAGAACATCAGATGGTAGATGCAGACCAAAATGCCTAAACACCCAAGGGTGAGAACGTAAACATGGGAAAAAAAACAGAAAATTATTCTGTTTCCAAGCCAAAACTCTCAAGAAATTTTAGTAATAAACATTACAAAAAATAAGCCAAAAGCATGGGAGAATAGCTAGGGGGGAGTAAAGGAAAGGGAGAGAGGAAACACTGATCAAACAATAGAACATTCATAGCAAGAATGACCACAACAAGGTCATGCCTCGAAAGTTAAAAAATTTATAGTAATTTATATATTTTTTATACTTACCAATGACCCAGACATAGCTGGTGCTAACTCTTAAAAATCTAGGGCCAAACACAAATTTTGCCCCCCAATCCCCAAAATTTGCATCTAAAACCAAAGAAATCATGTCCTGAATGGCCCTCCATACTTCGCCTCTACTGCACATGCGCAGTATCAAGGAGGTCCCGAAATTGGCGCCATTTATCATTCTTACAATCAGTGCCTCGTCAGCGCTATGTACTCAGCGGGGAGGTATGAGTTCCCAACTCCTGGGAGGGCCATCCCCGTCTGGGTCATTCGTAAGTATAAAAAATATATAAATTACTATAAATTTTTTAACATTTTTATACTGTACCAATGACCCAGACATAGCTGAATAGTAAAAAGGCTGGAGGGCCTAGGACATATAGGAAAATCTAATAAGCTCAACTATATAAAATAGAGTCATCCCCTCGAGGAGAAAAGGAGTATTAGGCTTTACATGTATCTTTCTTATTTATGATAAATTAGAAAGACACAACACCCTCCATAATTGAGCATCATAACATTCATGTTCTCTATTAACATCCAGTATAATCCTTATACTAATTATTTTTAAAGTAAGCCAATAAATAAAGTTAGTCCAGAGAATTGAGACTCTTTATACTCTTTTAAAAGTGTCCGAGGATTGTATATTAACGCCCGTTTGACACGTGACATATTCAAATGCGACACTTTCAAAATATGACATGAATGAATTTTTAAAACATTAACTTTTCACTATAAAACCATCCCAGTAACAGCTCAGAATTACTGACTCTGGAGGTATCCCCTTGTTTTCATTATAAAACAGGTGACCCAAGGGAACACCCTCCCCCCCCCTTCCCCTTGCCCTGGGTCAAATAGCCCAGAGCGAAGAGGGCAACAAGATGGAGTCACTGCCTGAACAGAAAGCCTACATAACTATAGTTGCAACTGTTTAGTGAACGACATTCTGAACAGGAGATGATGGACCTAAACAATGCAGGTCTTGAGAAATGGACTCAATATTTCTGAGATAAAAATTCGTGAATGTGGATGGCTGAGACCAATATGCAGCCTTCATTAAATCTGTAATAGCAACACTATTTGCAGAAGCCCAAGATGAAGAAAGAGCTATTACTTCATGAGCCGAAATCTTAAGCACATACTGCTGATTTAAAGATAGATTATCATAAGCAGTACAGATAGTTAATTGAATCCATCTAGCAATAGAATGGACCGTAATGTCCTTTCTATTAGGCATCAGAGACAGAAGAAGCTTTTACGTCCTTTCTGATAAACTGAGATCTTGTTTATAAATACATAAAGCTCTAACCGGACAGAGTAAAGGCCTATGCCCGTCTGAAGACGGAAGGGCCTTAATAACAATAGGTTCCGGATATTTATTAGGAGCCTGATTCTTAGCCAAAAATCCAACATTAGTATAAAAGGTAATAGTGTTCCCGATACTACAAAAGTGAGAATCGTCCACCGATAGTGCATGAAGCTCACTGACTCTTCAGCAGAAGAGAAAGCTAAGAGAAATGCTGTCTTATAAGACCAGAATATGAAATCTACTGTCTCAAGAGGCTCAAATGGTTTTCTTTTAGTTTAAGAAAAACCCAAGCTAAATTCCATTTAGGAAATAATCTAAGGGTTCTAGGTCTATTTATCGAAAAGTTTCTAACTAATTTAGATAAAGAGACATTAGATCCAATTGTAAACTATCATGGTGTGCATAGGTATCAGATAACATAGACATATAACCTTTAATAGTAACAGGCTGCAGTTGATCTCGTCAAACAAGTATACTAGAAAATTTGCAATGTCTGGTATGGAGGGATCAAAAATATCAACATAATGATCCCTACACCAACGACGAAAGACCTTCCACTTTAGCCGCATAGTATAGCGAAGAGGTCCTCTTACAGTTAGAAATCGCGTCCACTGCTCGTCCTGTACAATGCTTGCCGTGCAAGAAGGACCGCACAACGGAATACGTGAAGGTTGAGACCTTGCAGGTTGTGATGAAGTTGACACGATTTCCCCAGCGAAAGAAGATCCTCTCGTGGAGGAAGTTTTTGCGGTAAGTCCCACAGCAGACACCTGAGTAAATTTATCCACGGTCTCTGTGGAGACAGAGATGCTACCAACAGAATTGTATTGTGATTGTTTTATCTTAGCAATATTTGCCGAATCAACGGCGCTGGAGGATACGCATATCCTATCATTCCGTCCCACGAGATCGATAGAGCGTTTACTGCATATGCTCGGGGATCCGGACATGGTGACACATACGTCTGCAATTGATTGTTGAGTTGTGTTGCAAATAAGTCTATCATTGGCCGCTCCCATTGGTAGCAAATCTGATTGAATACCTATTTGTTGAGAGTCCATTCTGACGGCAACAAGCGACCCTTCCGTGAAAGGGAGTCTGCTAATACATTCAGACGACCCGGAATATGACGGACCGAAGCAGAGCTTGGTGTTCTAGAACAAACAGAAGGATTCTTTCCGTTAAATTGAATAACAGAACGGAATGAGTGCCTCCCTGGTTCCGGATATACGCAACTACTGTCGTATTGTCGGACAGGATTTGGACATGGGCTTTCTGAATAATGTTCATCCAATGACATAGTGCAAGCCAAATTGACATCATTTCTTGGGATGTTTATGTGCTTGCCTAGAAACTGCGGAACTCAAAGACCCTGGCACTTCGAATCCGTTGGGATCAATGTTGTACCCCAACCTGTTTGACTGGCATCCGTCATAATCGTAAAACTCGGATCCGGCAACTGCAGTGGAACTCCCTGAGTCAACCACTGAATGTTTGCCCAAGTCTGAATCTCTTGTTACACTTGATTGACAAGAGAACGTCTATATCGAGCAAATCATAGATTGCTGAAAGGTTGCCGTCGAAGAGAAGCTTCTCTGAGACCGAAGCGACTCTGAGAGAGTTCTTCACCTTACTATCCACGCGCGTGGATGTAGCTAGGGCTGCGTCACGTCTAACCAACTCCAGGTCTGCCACTGAAGGGCGGAGTTATACGTTGAAAAGCTGCTGCCCTTGAAAGAAATCTCATTGAGGATCATATCCTGGAATTCTTTCCCTTGAAGACGTAATGATAACGCCTTAGTAAGGTGGTCTGCGTATGATAAAGCGTCTAAGTTAAGTCTGTTAGACATTATTGTCGTTTCCAATGTCGTGGTTGGAATTGACATAGACGGAGATACAGACAATTCCCAGTCTTCAGCCTCATCGTCTAGACGCAGAGGAACTCTCGGTATGCCCTGTCCTGCCATTTCAAATTTATTCCTTGAATTGATGAAAGGCAGATTTAGAGCATTTGCGGACAAGAAACTAGACTTGCCTGTTTTGGTAGCAAGCATATATATAGCGTCGTTCAATAATTCGAATGTTCTTGTGACATTATTGGACTGTGTCGGCAACTCAGGGACAATGTCCCTGAACCGATCAAAAACTCTGTGTCCAATGATGCTATTAGTCTCTTATCCAGCATCGCAGCATTCTAGTTCGACGGAACAACCTCTGGAAGATAATGCCGGAAGAAATATATGGCAGCTTCTGTTGTTCCGAAAGGGAAAGCTCGAAATCCTCCGAATCCCTTTCGTCATCCTGTCAAGCCCTATGAAGTGCTCGGTCGTCCGTACCTGATGCTTCAGCGGAGCGAACCGACCCAGCATCGTCGGATTATTCCAGATCCGACAGAGATTCTGTCGTTTGCTGAGATGCTGCGATAAGTTGTGCTATTTTGGATAGCACGTCCGTCACTGAGGCCTGTGGAGAAGCGGTCTTACGTTGCTTTGCCGCTGGAAGCTCCGTGTACGTTGCCCCGTGCACACTTCTATTATGCGAGCGTCCGGAGTCTACAGGCCTCGTGTCCCTTGGCTACCAGATGGCGTGACCTGTTCACCGTGGAATCCCTGATTGGCGAAGCTGGCAGGATATTCGAGGTCACGTAGCCAAGGTGCGGTCATGTGCGCTGCGGCTGCCGTGAGGATGAGGAAGCCTTATCAACAGTCTCTCGGACTGTCTATATAACAGAGTGTCCCGAGCGGCGGACATATGCTCCGAATGCGAAACGTTTGTACCACAACATCTGGTCCCAGATGTTGTTGTACGAGAGAGGGACCTCTCTCACTTGCAGCCTGGATGGACCTGGATGGACCTGGACGAGCTAGGAACCAGACTAATAGGCTTCCTCCGATCTCTCCTCTGATCCGTCGTCACTGGGTGTGTACTTTTGTCTTATTATAGTGCTCGCATCACCCAAATCTCCTTCCTGGACCACAACGGACGAACCCGGCTGCCGAGCCATTCGATGAATGGACGCTACACCAGGCGAGCTAGCGGATGTCAACGCCGTTGATCCTACTAGGGACCTCTTAGGCGATTGACATATTTCCATGAGCACTTATTGCCGCTAGCTCTTCATTTAACTATGACGACAGAGGCACACTTTTGGAAGACATCACGGTAACTTTTGCGAACAAGAAAACAAACTTGCTTGTTTAATAGCAAGCATATATATAGTGTCGTTCAATAATTCAAAAGTTCCTGTGACATTATTGGACTGTGTCGGAAACTCAGGGACGGTGTCCCTAAACCGATCAAAAAATTCTTGTGTCCACAGACGCTATCAGTCTCTTATCCGGCATCGCAGCATTCTGGTCTGACGAAACAACCTCTAGAAGATAAAGCCGGATGAAATGTACAGCAGCTTATGTTGTTCCGAACGGGAAAGCTCGAAATCCTCCGAATCCCTTTCGCCATCCTGTCGGACCCTATGAAGTTTTTGGACGTCCGTACCTGATGCTTCAGCGGAGCGTACCGACCCAGCATCGTCGGATATTACCTGATCCGACAAAGATTCTGTCGTTGCTGGGATGCTGCGATAAGTTGTGCTATTTTGGATAGCAAGTCCGTCACTGAGGCCTGTGGAGTAGCGGTCTTACGATGCTTTGCTGCTGGAAGCTCCGTGTACGTTGACTCCTGCATACTTTTCTTATGCGAACGTCCGGAGTCTACAGGCCTCGTGTTCCTGGCTACCGGATGGCATGACCTGGTCGCCGTGGATTCTCTGATTGGCGAAGCTGGCTGGATATCCGAGGTTACGTAGCCAAGGCGTGGTCGTGTGCGCTGCCGTGAGGATGAGGAAGCCTTATTGACAGTCTCTCCGGACTGTCTATATAACGGAGCGTCCCGAGCGATGGACGTAAGCTCCGAATGCGAAACATTTTGTACCACAACATCTGGTCCCAGATGTTGTTGTATGAGAGAGGGGCCTCTCTCGCTCACAGCCCGGATGGACCTGGACGAGCTAGGAACCGGACTAATAGGCTTCCTCCGTTCTCTCCTCTGATCCGCCGTCACTGGGTGTGCACTTAGTTGATTTAAAATGCTTGCATCACCCAAAACTCCTTTCTGGACCGCAACGGAAGAACCCCGCTGCCGAACCATTCGATGAATGGACGCTACACCGGGCGAGCTAGCGGACGTCAATGCCCGTCGATCCTACTAGGGACCTCTTAGGCAATTGACATATTTCCATGAGCACTTTGCCGCTAGCTCTTCATTTAATTGTGACCATGGAGGCACACTTTTGGAAGACATCGCGGATACATCACCCTGTTCTTGTTCGTCTGAAATAGAGATTGATAAACTAGAGTGACCCTGCGGAGAAAGGACCGGCATGGCCATTTCCCCGCTAACATACCGTGACACACGCTTCCCATGTTGTCATCCTAATTGACACATACTGAACAAGAGTTAGTGTGAGTACACAGACTACAATTAATACAATGATTATGAAAGTCAGAGGAAGATTTCCTCTTATTACAATTGAACAATATCCTTTCATTGTGAAAAGAATACAAAAAGTTCTAGTACTCGCACCAACCCCTGAAAACAAAGATACATAATAACAAGATCCATTAACATAGAAAAAATAATTGAAATCAAAAAATTTTGTTGAAAAAGTTAAAAAATTTATAGTAAGAAGAACAGGTAAAAAAGTTTTTGTCATGGTTTCAGTCTTCAAAGGGGCGGTCTCTCAAGACAGGTCAATTGAACAATATCCTTTCATTGTGAAAAGAATACAAAAAGTTCTAGTACTCGCACCAACCCCTGAAAACAAAGATACATAATAACAAGATCCATTAACATAGAAAAAATAATTGAAATCAAAAAATTTTGTTGAAAAAGTTAAAAAATTTATAGTAAGAAGAACAGGTAAAAAAGTTTTTGTCATGGTTTCAGTCTTCAAAGGGGCGGTCTCTCAAGACAGGTCCATTATGGCATAAAAGTTAAAAAATTTATAGTAATTTATATATTTTTTATACTTACCAATGACCCAGACTTAGCTGGTGCTAACTCCAACAAAACCAGGGCCAAACACAAATTTTGCCCCCCAATCCCCAAAATTTGCATCCAAAACAAAAAGAAATCATGTCCTAAAGGACCTCCATACTACGCCTCTACTGCGCATGCGCAGTGACGCAGTCGTCCCGAAATTGGCGCCAATTATCATTCTTACTGGCAGTGCCTGGTCAGCGCTATGTACTCAGCGGGGAGGCAAGAGTTCCCAACTCCAGGGAGGGCCATCCCCGTCTGGGTCATTGGTAAGTATAAAAAATATATAAATTACTATAAATTTTTTAACATTTTTATACTGTACCAATGACCCAGACTTAGCTGAATAGTAAACAGGCTCGAGGGCCTAGGACATAGAGGAAAATCCAATAAGCTCAACTATATAGTAAAGAGGTAACCCCTTAAGGAGAAAAGGAGTATTAGGCTTTACATGTATCTTTCTTATTTAATATTAAATTAGAAAGATACACTACCCTTAATAATTGAGCACAATAACATTCATGTTCTCTATTAACATCCAGTATAACCCTTATACTAATTATTTTTAAAGCAAGCCAATAAATAAAGTAGTCCAGAGAATTGAGACTCTTTATAATCATTTAAAAGTGTCCGAGTATTGTATATTAAAGCCCGTTTGACACTTGACATATACAAATGCTTCACACCGAGCTACACTTTAAAAATAAGACATGAATGAATTTAAACATTAATATTACACTTTAAAACCATCCCGGAAGCGACTCAGAAATACTGACTTGGAGGAGGCATTCCCTTGCTTTTCACTATAAAGCAGGTGACCTAAGGGAACACCCGCCCCCCCCCCCCCCCCCCCTCACCCGCCCTTCCCTTTGCCCTGGGTCAAATAGCCCAGAGCGAAGAGGGCAGCCGGACGGAGTCACTGCCGGAACAGAAAGCCTGCATAACTATAGTTGCAACTGTTTAGTGGACGACATTCTGAGCAACAGATAACGGACCTAAACAATGCAGGTCTCCAGAAATGGACTCAATATTTCTGAGATAAAAATTCGTAAATGTGGATGGCTGAGACCAATAAGCAGCCTTCATTAAATCTGTAATAGCAACACTATTAGCATAAGCCCAGGAAGTAGAAAGAGCTCTTACTTCATGAGCAGAAATCTTAAGCACAGACTGCTGAGAAGAAGATAAATCTTCATAAGCAGTACGGATAGTTAACTGAATCCATCTAGCAATAGAATGGACTGAAATGTCCTTTCTATTAGGCATCAAAGACAAAAAGAAACGTTTCTGTCCCTTTCTGATAAACTGAGATCTCTGTTTATAGATACGTAGTGCTCTAACAGGACAGAGTAAAGGCCTACGCCCGTCTGAAGACGGAAGAGCCTTAATAACAATAGGTTCCGGATATTTATTAGGAGCCTGATTCTTAGCTAAAAAACCCACATTAGTAGTGAAGGTGATAGTGTTCCCAACACTACGATAATGAGAATCATCCACCGATAGTGCATGAAGCTCACTGACTCTTCTGGCAGAAGAGAAAGCTAAGAGAAAAGCTGTCTTATAAGATAAGAATTTGAAATCTACTGTCCCAAGAGGTTCAAATGGCTTTTCCTTCAATTTAAGGAGAACCCAAGCTAAATTCCACTTAGGAATTAATCTAAGAGTTCTGGGTCTATTTATCGAAAAGTTTCTAACCAACTTCGATAAAGAGACATTAGTTCCAATTTGTAAACTATCATGATGTGCATAGGTATCAGATAACATAGATCTATAACCCTTTATAGTAACAGGCTGCAGTTTGATTTCGTCAAACAAGTATACTAGAAAGTTTGCAATGTCTGGTATAGAGGGATCAAATATATCTACAGAATGATCCCTACACCAACGACGAAAAACCTTCCACTTAGCCGCATAGTTTAGCAAAGAGGAGGTCCTCCTACAGTTAGAAATCGCGTCCACTGCTCGTCCTGTAAAGTGCTTGCCATGCAAGAAGGACCGCACAACAGAAAAACGTGAAGGTTGAGACCTTGCGGGTTGTGATGGAGTTGGCGCGATTTCCCCTGCGAAAGAAGATCCTCTCGTGGAGGAAGCTTCCGCGGTAGGTCCCACAACAGACACCTGAGTAGATTTATCCACGGTCTCTGTGGCGACAGAGATGCTACCAACAGAATCTTGCATTGAGATTGTTTTATCTTTAGCAATACTTGTTGAATTAACGGCGCTGGAGGATACGCATATCCTATCATTCCGTCCCAAGGGATCGACAGAGCGTCTACTGCAAATGCTCTTGGATCCGGACACGGAGACACATACGTCTGCAACTGATTGTTGAGATGTGTCGCAAATAAGTCTATCATTGGCCGTTCCCATTGGTAGCAAATCTGATTGAATACTTGTTTGTTGAGAGTCCACTCTGACGGCAACAAGCGACCCTTTCGTGAAAGGGAGTCTGCTAGCACATTCAGACGACCCGGTATGTGACGGACCGAAAGAAGAACGTGATGTTCTAACGCAAACAGAAGGATTCTTTCCGTTAGATTGAACAACGGAACTGAATGAGTGCCTCCCTGATTCCATATATACGCCACTACTGTCGTATTGTCGGATAGGATTTGGACATGAGCATCGTGAATAATGTCCATCCAGTGACGTAATGCAAGCCAAATTGACATCATTTCCTTGATGTTTATGTGTTTGCACAGGAATTGTGGATCCCAAAGACCCTGGCATCTCGAATCCATTGGGATTAATGATGCACCCCAACCTGTTTGACTGGCATCCGTCATAACGGTAAAACTCGGATCCGGCAACTGCAGCGGAACTCCTTGAGTTAACCACTGAATGTTTGCCCAAGTCTGAATCTCTTGTTTCACTTGATCTGACAAGAGAACGTCAACATCGAGCGAATGAATTTTCACACTCCAATTCTGAGTCAGGAAAATTTGAAGAGGACGTGTGCGTAGCCGCCCCATCGGAATGAGATCCGCGGCGGCTCCGCACAGACCTATCAGTCTCATAAATTCTCTCGCCGTGACTTTGTCTGCGTGCAGACAATAGCGAGCGTAACAACTGACTAATTTCGCTCTGGTTAACGGCAGACGAACGAGATTGTTGTGCGTCTCGAAGCTCATTCCCAGATGAGTGAATGACTTGGACGGCACCAGATCCGACTTCTCCTCGTTTACTATAAAACCGAGACGTCGGAGCAATAGAAGAAGATTCTGAACATCGTTCTGAAGCGTTAACTCGTTGCCGTACCTCTGAAGAATGTCGTCCAGGTAGGCCGACGTTACCGCAGACGAATGAGCTCGGAAGTAGATCATTACCGAGTTCATTACCCGAGTGAAAGCCCAGGGTGCTAGATTCAATCCGAAGCACATCGCCCGGAATTGATACACCACTCCCAGGACTGCAAAGCGTAGATACTTTCGGAATGTCGGATGTACCATGACGTGAAAGTACGCATCTTTGAGATCTATGCTTGTTGCATAATCGTTCACCCGAATACTCGCTCTGACCAATCGAATCGTCTCCATATAAAACTTCGGAGCGACGATCAGCTTGTTTATCCAGCTCAAATCTATGACTGGACGGAACGAGCCGTCTGGTTTCGGAACCAGAAACAGATGGCTGTAGAATCCCAGAGATTCCTGGTTTTCTATGACCTCTACTGCGTTCTTCATTAAAAGAGACTGCACCTCTGATAACAGAGCGTCTCTTTTCTGTGGATTTGACGGAAGATGAGTCCACTTTGGACTCCGAGTTAATGGAGGCTTTCGTTTGAAGGATATCTTTAGACCTTCCGAAGTCACTCCTCTCACCCAAGGGTCGTCCGTAATCGACGCCCACTCTTGTGAAAAACTCGACAACCTTCCGCCAACCGGAACGCGATAGAGGTTTAAGCCATCACCTCCTGGACCTGCGAGGCCTGCGGTAGGAGAAACCACGTCTTCCACGACCCGCACCTCGCCTCGTCGACCTCGGGGCGTCCGACCGATTGTCCCGGCCTGAAGGACGTCCCGAACGAGAGTCGCTATCCTGACGGTCTCTCGAATAAGACCAAGAGGACGCACCGGAACCTCTATAGGAACCTCTCTTGGGCGCATTAGACCCAGAAGTGCCTGTCTTATTCGTGTCTGCTGTATCCGACTTCTTAGGAGCCGATCTGAACAACAGAGAATCATTAGCTTTCTTTTTAATTTTATCATAAATAGCGGAAAGCTTGCCGTCAAAGAGAAGTTCTCCTGAGACCGAAGCGACTCTAAGAGAGTTCTTCACCTTAGAATCCACTAGTGTGGATGTAGCTAGGGCTGCGTCACGTCTAACCAACTCGAGATTTGCCACTGAAAGGGCGGAGTTACACGTGGAATAAGCTACTGCCCTTGAAAGAAGTCTTAAAGAGGATTGTATATCCTGAAACTCTTCCCCTTGAAGGCGCAGTGATAACGCCTTAGTAAGGTGATCTGCGTAAGATAAGGCATCTAAATTGGCTCTGTTAGACGCAATAGCTGTTTCCAACACCGCGGTTGGAATAGAAGCTGACGACGGTAATGATAGCTCTAAGTCTTCCGCCTCGTCGTCCATACGCAGAGGAACTCTCGGTATACCCTGTCCTGCCGTATCGAATTTATTCCTTGCATTAATGAAAGGCAGGTTGAGAGTATTAGCGGACAAGAAACCTGCTTTCCCCGTCCTGGAAGCAAGTTTAAATATAGCGTCGTTCAATAATTCAAATGTTCTAGCAACATTATTGGACTGCGACGGAAACTCGGGAGCGATGTCCCTGAACCGCACAAAAAATTCAGAGTCCAATGACGCTATAATTCTCTTGTCCAGAAGCGCAGCAGTCTGGCCCGACGGAACAACTTGAGGGAGAAAGTGTTGGATGAAGTCCACGGCAGCTTTATGTTGTTCCGAAAGGGATAGCTTCAAGTCATCCGTATCCCTTTCACCATCCGGTCGGACCTCACGATGTTCCCGGTCGTCCGCCCCCGATGCTTCGGCGGAGCGTACCGACCCAGCGCCGTCGGATAATTCTCGATCCGACACCGTTTCTGTCGGCTGCTGGGATGCTGCGATAAGCTGTGCTATCTGTACAAGAATGTCCGGCGTCGAGACCTGCGGAGGCGCAGTCTTTCGCTGCTTCGCCGAGGGCAGCTCCGCATCAGATGGCTCCCGCATACTTTTCCTATGCGAACGTCCGGAGTCCATCGGTCTCGAATCCCTGGCTGCCGGATGGTGTGACCTGGTCGCCGAAGAATCCTTCATCGGCGAAGCTGGTAATATATCGGCGGTCACGCAGCCAAGGTGCGGTCGTGTGCGCTGACGAGAAGAGGAAGCCTTAACAGTCTCTGCGGACTGCTTATACAACGGAGCGTCCCGAGCGACGGACGTATGCTCCGCTAAAGACACATTTTGTACCACAACATCTGGTCCCAGATGTTGTTGTACGAGAGAGGGACCTCTCTCGCTCGCGGCCCGGCTGGACCTGGACGAGCTAGGAACCGGACTAAAAGGCTTCCTCCGTTCTCGCTTACTATCCGCCGTCACTGGGTGTGCATCTATTATGTTTATAGTGCTCGCATCACCCAAAATTTCCTCTTGGACCGCATCGGACGAACCCGGCTGCCGAACCATTCGGTGAATGGACGCTACACCGGGCGAGCTAGCAGACGACATTTGTCTAATCTCCATGAGCACTTTTGCCGCTAGCTCTGAATTCATTTGTGACGACGGACGCACACTTGAAGAAGATAACATGGAAACATCACCCTGTTCTGGTTCCTCTGAAATAGAAACTGAGAGAGTAGAGTGACCTTGCGGAGAAAGAGCCGGCATCGCTCTTTCTCCAGAAACAACATATCGTGACACACGTTTCCAATGTTTCTCATCCCAATGTTCACATATAGGACAGGGATTAATGCGAGAACACTGACTACAATTAATACAATGATCATGAAAGTCAGAGGAAGATTTCTTCCTATTACAATTTGAACAACGTCCCTTCATTGTGAAAGAACAACAATAAGTCCTAGTTACTCGCAAAAACCCCTGACACAAACATACATAATAACATGATCCATTAATAAATGAAAAAACAATTGCAAAACAAAATAATTTTGAAAAAATATTTTTTCAGAGAAGCCCAAGTTGCTGAAAAGTAACGTTGAGCCCCGATGGATCCGATGGCAAAGTGTGGTCAAAAATTTTAAATTTATATAAAATAATTAATGAGACACTTTCGGATAATATAAATGTATCTTATAATGAGATAAACTACCACAAAGGCAAACAGCCCCCCTCAAAAAAGGCTGTTGCCAATGAAAACAAACAGTGTAAACACACTAGAAAACATGACTCCAGGCACTGAAAAAACTGGCCCGGAATCAGTCATCAATTACACTCTATCTGATGCAAAACAGAGACTCCCAGGGGAGAATCTGTAGAACATCAGATGGAAGATGCAGAACACAAACGTTATACACCCATGGGTGAAAACGTAACTATGGGGAAAATAACAGAAAACATTCTGTAACCAAGCAACTCTCCCAGGAAATTTTAGAAATGAAATTTCTCAAAAATATGCCAAAAGCATGGGAGAATTGCCAGGGGGGACTTTAGAAGGCTAGGGGAGAGGAAACACTGAATAAGCAGTGCAACAATTAGCAAGAATGACAACAAGAGGCCCATGCCTCGAAAATAGGCAACTTAACATAATTTCATCAAAAAATTTTAAGTACACCCCTGATTATTTTTTGCCACTTCTTTTTCCTCTCCTCCTTCTATCCTCCTTAGAATCACATTTTCTCCAAAAATTACGTGTCTGGCATCCTTTAAACTGAGATTTACAAGCACAAAGATCAGTGAGATGTTGACTGATGAAGGGCCAAACAGAGAATGATAATTGGCGCCAATTTCGGGACGACTGCGTCACTGCGCATGCGCAGTAGAGGCGTAGTATGGAGGTCCTTTAGGACATGATTTCTTTTTGTTTTGGATGCAAATTTTGGGGATTGGGAGGCAAAATTTGTGTTTGGCCCTGGTTTTGTTAGAGTTAGCACCAGCTAAGTCTGGGTCATTGGTACAGTATAAAAATATATTTTTTCAGAAAAGCCCAAGTTTCTGAAAAGTAACGTTGAGCCCCAATGGATCCCAAGCCTAAGTGTGGACAAAAATTTTAAAACTATTTTTAAAAATTAATGCAACACTTACTAATAATAATAATGTATCTTGTTATGATTAAACTAACACAAAGACAAGAAATCCCCCTCCACAGAGACAGCTGTCAATGTAAACAAGAAGTGTAAACACACCAGAAACATGACTCCAGGCACTGATAACCATGGCCCGAAATCAGTTACCAATAATACACTATCTGATGCAAAACAGAGACTTCCAGGGAAGAAACTGCAGAACATCAGATGGTAGATGCAGAACAATATGCCTAAACACCCATGGGTGAGGACGTAAACATGGGGAAAAGAACAGAATTCATTCTGTTATTCAGCTAAAACGCCCAAGAAATTTTAGTAATAATATTACAGAAAATATGCCAAAAGCATGGGAGAATAGCAAGGGGGGACTTAAAGGAAAGGGAGAGAGGAAAACACTGAACAAGCAGTGTAACTTTATAGCAAGAATGACCACAACAGGCCCATGCCTCGAAAATAGGTAACTTAACATAATTTCATTAAAAAATTTTAAGTTACAGCCCTGATTATTTTCTGTCACTCATTTTTCCTCTCCTCCTTCTATTTCCTCTTTAGATCCACCATTTCTCTAATATTTATGTGCCTGGCATCATTTAAACTGAGATTTACAAGCACAATGATCAGTCAGATGTGAACTGATGAAGGGCCAAACAAAGAATGATAAATGGTGCCAATTTCGGGACCTCCTTGACAATGCGCATGTGCAGTAGAGGCGAAGTATGGAGGGCCATTCAGGACATGATTTCTTTGGTTTTAGATCCAAATTTTGGGGATTGGGGGGCAAAATTTGTGTTTGGCCCTAGATTTTTAAGAGTTAGCACCAGCTATGTCTGGGTCATTGGTACAGTATAAAAATATAGGTAACATGAAATAATTTCGTAAAAAAATTATAAGTTACAGCCCTGAACATTTCCTTCCACTGTTTCTTCCTCTCCTCCTTCTATTTCCTCCATATATCCACCATTTCTCTCATAATTATGTGTCTGGCATCATTTAAACTGAGATTTACAAGCACAAATATCAGTCAGATGTAACTGAATTGAGGGCCAAACAAAGAATGATAATTGCGCCAATTTCGAGACCTCCTTGACACTGCGCATGTGCAGTGGAGTAAAAGTATGGAGGACCTTATAGGACATGTAATTTTCGGTTTTAGATACAAATTTTGGGGATTGGGGGGTAAAATTTGTGTTTGGCCCTAAATATTTTAGAGTTAGCACCAGCTAAGTCTGGGTCATTGGTACAGTATAAAAATATTGAAATATTGAGTGTAGCCCAAAATTTGGGAGCTCATATTTTGACTTACTGAGTTTCTTTGAAAAAAAGTGAGTCTGCATCACTAAAGTAAGTTCCAAACAAGAAATCTAAGCATTTTTACAAGTGGCTTATAAAAAGAGGATATTAAAAGCATATTAGGCTTATGGAGCATTAACCCCACCCTAAGGGATACAGTAATTTGGAGGTAAAAATCAGAAAAGTAAATTCCACAAGCATGAAGATGGGAGCAGCATCATTAGAACAAAGGAGAAAAGGTTTACTCCAAAGATGGTCTGTGCCATAAATGAATGAATCTGGCCCAGTGGTTTTAAAGAATAAGAAAGATTTCAAACTAGAGAAACAGAATTTTACTGCCACCAGTAAATTAAAGTCTGTGTGAAAATGGTTAAGGCATCAAAAATACACAAAACAGAAAGAGAATTTATGGAGGCTTATTTTGGAGGGTAAAATATTTTTAAAGAAATCAGAATTCGGTTTTCATTAAGAGTATTACATGAAATAAAATCTTTGGAACCCACATTGAAGCCTTGAGAGGGTTAAATTATAGATATTCAGATTCTTTTTTTTCAAGGAACCAAAAAAAAACATATATAGCATTGAAAGGTTTGTTCATGGCATCAATAAAATCTTTTGAACCCACACTGCAGTCTTGAGAGGGTTAAATTTTTGACATACATACAGGAATCAGATAAATGTTTCCAGCATTGAAAGGGTTCATTCAGCATGAAATAAAATCTTTGGAAAACACATTGAAGTCAAATTTTCTATACAATTTTCTGATTACAAGAATAAGATTACCCCGTGCCTGGATCAATTTGTTATTTTAAGAACAATATGTTATTCTAGATGTAAATCAAGGTTCTCAGTGAATGAAAATTTTTGTCCAGGATAAACAAATGCAAAAATGCTGACTCATCATTTTTTCAATACCCTCTACGTGGCACCCGGATTGAACCAGTGGCAATTTTTTAACCAATCCATTCTACCAGTTCTAAGGATGCTTCAGACCAAATAACAGTTCTCTGTTCATTGTGGTTTGGGATATATGGGCTTTTGAATTTTTTTTGGATTTTAGCCCCTGGGGTTGCCACAGGGCTGTGAAAATATTTTATTTTTTTTTTGGAGGGGGAGGGGGGGTGGCATCTATCAATTACTTAGGACCCACTTATACTACAAAACAAATTTGGTTGAAATTGGCCCACCGGTTCTTGAAACAGAAATTTGGAGCAGAGCCCAAAACGGATATGCCCCCACAGAGAGCCCAGATATTGACCTATCAACTTCCCTTGAACAAACTTTAATCTTCTACACCAAAGGATGTTCCATACCAAATATCAAGGAATTCCCTCCGGTGGTTCATGAGAAGAAGATTTTTAAAGGTTTTTAAGCTTTTGGGGCATAAACCACAGCCTGAATATGGCAGCTGCTTCATTTAAACAAAATAGAAAGGGTATACTCCATAGATGGTCTGTGCAATATATGTTTGAATTTGGCCTCGTGGTTGTGAAGAATATGTCAAGTTTACAAAAAGTTAACAGACGACAGACACCGGACAAAAGTGATGGCAATAGCTCCCACTGACTGGCAGTCAGGTGAGCTAAAAATCAAAGGACAAATGCCCGGCAAGACAGCTGGATAGATGGATGAACAAAGGTCAAACAGACAGCACCATGATATAATACTCCCATTTTTTTTAAAAAATGGGTGCATAAAAAGGGGCAGTTCTGGAGAAAAAACCTATAAAATTTAACTTGAATGAGAGGATTCATTAAAGGATTAACCTCTGAGGCTGAACTTCACCCAATTTCCACTTCACCACAGCCATGTAGATAATAAAACTATGTACTTTATATTTTGTCGAGGGAAAAATTATCAATAGTATAGCATCCTCAGTAGAGCTTGTGGTTTTAGGTTTTCCAGTTTGGTTTCCGTTTTTTTAGGCAAACCAGTAAACCGAACTGCAAGGCTGGGCAGAAACTCGCCAAATGGTTTTACTGTGATTGTGCATAAACATATCAAACTATCTTACTGGGAGGGAACTGGCCTAGTGGCACATATGGACTCTTGTCACTTAGTCTATCTGGCAATCTCACTGTCACATTTTTTCCCTTATTGACTCATCCACCGGACGAGTCAATAAGGGAGAAAATGTAACAATGCGATCACAACATCAACAAGTGTTTGACCACCGAGGTGGTATTAATCCCCTACAGCACTTTTGTGACATAAGGTGTTTTTGTCACATAAGACATGACCACAGTCAGCAGGAGTATCAGACCTGGGGGGGGGGGCAGTTTTGGTAAAATAATTGGGGACGATTTGGCCTGGGGACGGTTCGGCTTGGGAACAATTCGGGTTTCATGGCAACAGTCAACAGGAGTGTCTGACCTGGGGTGTGGTTTGGGTAAAATACAGGTTATCAGACAGGATTTCAAATGTGAATGGAATCTAAAAGTTAAAAAATTTATAGTAATTTATATATTTTTTATACTTACCAATGACCCAGACATAGCTGGTGCTAACTCTTAAAATATAGGGCCAAACACAAATTTTGCCCCCCAATCCCCAAAATTTGCATCTAAAACCAAAGAAAACATGTCCTGAATGGCCCTCCACACTTCACCTCTACTGCGCATGCGCAGTGTCAAGGATGTTCCGAAATTGGCGCCATTATTCATTCTTATAACCAGTGCCTGGTAAGCACTATGTACTCAGCGGGGAGGTAAGAGTTCCCAACTCCTGGGAGGGCCATCCCCGTCTGGGTCATTGGTAAGTATAAAAAATATATAAATTACTATAAATTTTTTAACATTTTTATACTGTACCAATGACCCAGACATAGCTGAATAGTAAAAAGGCTGGAGGGCCAAGGACATAGAGCAAGATGAAATATGCTCAATTATATAAAATAGAGTCATCCCCTCTAGGGAAAAAGAAGTATTAGGCCTTACATGTATCTTTCTTATTTATGATAAATTAGAAAGATACAACACCTTCCAAAATTGAGCATCATACATCCATGTACTCTATTAATATCTAGTATAATCCTTATACTAATAATTTTTAAAGTAAGCTAATAAATAAAGTAAGTCTAGAGAATAGAGACTCTTAATACTCCTTAAAAGTGTCTGAGGATTGTATAATAATGTCCGTTGACACGTGCTATATTCAAAAGCTATACTTTAAAAACTAAGACCTGAATGAATTTTTAAAACATAAACTTCTCACTAAACAACCATCCCAATAACAGCTCAGAATTACTAACTCCGGAGGAGGTATCCCCTTGTTTTCATAGTAAAACAGGTGACCCAAGGGAACACCCTCCCCCCCCCCCCCCCCCCCCCCCCCCCCCCCCACTTTTTCTTGCCCTGGGTCAAATAGCCCAGAGCGAAGAGGGCAGCAGAACGGAGTCACTGCCGAAACAGACAGCCTACCTAGCTATAGTAGCAACTGTTAAGCGAATGACATTCTGAGCAGCAGATAATAGACATAACAATAGAGGCCTCCAGAAATGGACTCGATATTTCCGAGATAAAAATTCATGAATGTGGATGGCTGAGTGCAATGAGCAGCCTTCAAAAATCATTAATAGCAACACTATTAATGTAAGCCCAAGATGTAGAAGAACTCTTACTTCATGAGCCGAAAGCTCAAACACAACTGCTGAGTGAATGATATACCATAAGCAGTATTGATAGTTAATTGAATCCATTAGCAATAGAATGGAGTGTAACGTCCTTCTATTAGGCATCAAAGACAGAAGAAGCTTATGCCCGTAGTAATAAACAGATATCTGTTTATAAATACATAAACTCTAACCGGACAGAGTAAAGGCCTATGCCCGTACGAAGACGGAAGGACCTTAATAACAATAGGCTCCGGATATTAATTAGGAGCCTGACTCTTATGCGAAGATCCAACCTAAATAGTAAAGGAAGTAGTGATTCCGAAACTACGAAACTGAAAATCATCCACCGATAGTGCATGAAACTCACTGACTCTTCAGTAAAAGAGAAGCCAACAGAATTACTGTCTAAAAGGTCAGAATTTGAAAAGTTAATAAATTTATAGTAATTTATATATTTTTTATACTTACCAATGACCCAGACTTAGCTGGTGCTAACTCGAACAAAACCAGGGCCAAACACAAATTTTGCCCCCCAATCCCAAAAATTTGCATCCAAAACAAAAAGAAATCATGTCCTAAAGGACCTCCATACTACGCCCACACTGCGCATGCGCAGTGTCACAGACGTCCCGAAATTGGCGCCAATTATCATTCTTACTGGCAGAGCCTGGTCAGCGCTATGTACTCAGCGGGGAGGCAAGAGTTCCCAACTCCTGGGAGGGCCATCCCCGTCTGGGTCATTGGTAAGTATAAAAAATATATAAATTACTATAAATTTTTTAACATTTTTATACTGTACCAATGACCCAGACTTAGCTGAATAGTAAACAGGCTGGAGGGCCTAGGACATAGAGGAAAATCCAATAAGCTCAACTATATAATAAAGAGGTAACCCCTTAAGGAGAAAAGGAGTATTAGGCTTTACATGTATCTTTCTTATTTAATATTAAATTAGAAAGATACAATACCCTTAATAATTGAGCACAATAATATTCATGTTCTCTATTAACATCCAGTATATCCCTTATACTAATTATTTTTAAAGTAAGCCAATAAATAAAGTAGTCCAGAGAATTGAGACTCTTTATAGTCATTTAAAAGTGTCCGAGTATTGTATATTAAAGCCCGTTTGACACTTGACATATACAAATGCTTCACACCGAGCTACACTTTAAAAATAAGACATGAATGAATTTTAACATTAATATTACACTTTAAAACCATCCCGGAAGCGACTCAGAAAAACTGACTTGGAGGAGGCATTCCCTTGCTTTTCACTATAAAGCAGGTGACCTAAGGGAACACCTGCCCCCCCCCCCCCCCCCCCCCCCTTCCTCTTGCCCTGGGTCAAATAGCCCAGAGCGAAGAGGGCAGCCGGACGGAGTCACTGCCGGAACAGAAAGCCTGCATAACTATAGTTGCAACTGTTTAGTGGACGACATTCTGAGCAACAGATAACGGACCTAAACAATGCAGGTCTCCAGAAATGGACTCAATATTTCTGAGATAAAAATTCGTGAATGTGGATGGCTGAGACCAATAAGAAGCCTTCATTAAATCTGTAATAGCAACACTATTAGCATAAGCCCAAGAAGTAGCAAGAGCTCTTACTTCATGAGCGGAAATCTTAAGCACAGACTGCTGAGAAGAAGATAAACTCTCATAAGCAGTACGGATAGTTAATTGAATCCATCTAGCAATAGAATGGACTGAAATGTCCTTTCTATTAGGCATCAAAGACAGAAAGAAACGTTTCCGTCCCTTTCTGATAAACTGAGATCTCTGTTTATAGATACGTAACGCTCTAACAGGACAGAGTAAAGGCCTACGCCCGTCTGAAGACGGAAGAGCCTTAATAACAATAGGTTCCGGATATTTATTAGGAGCCTGATTCTTAGCTAAAAAACCCACATTAGTAGTGAAGGTGATAGTGTTCCCGACACTACGATAGTGAGAATCATCCACCGACAGTGCATGAAGCTCACTGACTCTTCTAGCAGAAGAGAAAGCTAAGAGAAAAGCTGTCTTATAAGATAAGAATTTGAAATCTACTGTCCCAAGAGGTTCAAATGGCTTTTCCTTCAATTTAAGAAGAACCCAAGCTAAATTCCATTTAGGAATTAATCTAAGAGTTCTGGGTCTATTTATCGACAAGTTTCTAACCAACTTAGATAAAGAGACATTAGAACCAATTTGTAAACTATCATGATGTGCATAGGTATCAGATAACATAGACCTATAACCCTTAATAGTAACAGGCTGCAGTTTGATTTCGTCAAACAAGTATACTAGAAAGTTTGCAATGTCTGGTATAGAGGGATCGAATATATCTACAGAATGATCCCTACACCAACGACGAAAAACCTTCCACTTAGCCGCATAGTTTAGCGAAGAGGAGGTCCTCCTACAGTTAGAAATCGCGTCCACTGCTCGTCCTGTAAAGTGCTTGCCATGCAAAAAGGACCGCACAACGGAAAAACGTGAAGGTTGAGACCTTGCGGGTTGTGATGGAGTTGGCGCGATTTCCCCTGCGAAAGAAGATCCTCCCGTGGAGGAAGCTTTCGCGGTAGGTCCCACAACAGACACCTGAGTAGATTTATCCACGGTCTCTGTGGCGACAGAGATGCTACCAACAGAATCTTGCATTGAGATTGTTTTATCTTTAGCAATACTTGTTGAATTAATGGCGCTGGAGGATACGCATATCCTATTATTCCATCCCAAGGGATCGACAGGGCGTCTACTGCAAATGCTCTTGGATCCGGACACGGAGACACATACGTCTGCAACTGATTGTTGAGATGTGTCACAAATAAGTCTATCATTGGCCGTTCCCATTGGTAGCAAATCTGATTGAATACTTGTTTGTTGAGAGTCCACTCCGACGGCAACAAGCGACCCTTTCGTGAAAGGGAGTCTGCTAGCACATTCAGACGACCCGGTACGTGACGGACCGAAAGAAGAACGTGATGTTCTAGCGCAAACAGAAGGATTCTTTCAGTTAGATTGAACAACGGAACTGAATGAGTGCCTCCCTGATTCCGTATATACGCCACTACTGTCGTATTGTCGGATAGGATTTGGACATGAGCATTGTGAATAATGTTCATCCAATGACGTAACGCAAGCCAAATTGACATCATTTCCTTGATGTTTATGTGCTTGCACAGGAATTGCGGATCCCAAAGACCCTGGCATCACGAATCCGTTGGGATTAATGATGCACCCCAACCTGTTTGACTGGCATCCGTCATAATGGTAAAACTCGGATCCAGCAACTGCAGCGGAACTCCCTGAGTTAACCACTGAATGTTTGCCCAAGTCTGAATCTCTTGTTTCACTTGATCTGACAAGAGAACGTCTACGTCGAGCGAATGAATTTTCACACTCCAATTCTGAGTCAAGAAAATTTGGAGAGGACGTGTGCGTAACTGCCCCATCGGAATGAGATCCGCAGCGGCTCCGCACAGACCTATCAGTCTCATAAATTCTCTCGCTGTGACTTTGTCTGCGTGCAGAAAATAGCGAGCGTAACAACTGACTAATTTCGCTCTGGTTAACGGCAGACGAACGAGATTGTTGTGCGTCTCGAAGCTCATTCCCAGATGAGTGAATGACTTGGACGGCACCAGATCCGACTTCTCCTCGTTTACTATAAAACCGAGACGTCGGAGCAATAGAAGTAGATTCTGAACATCGTTCTGAAGCGTTAACTCGTTGCCGTACCTCTGAAGAATGTCGTCCAGGTAGGCCGACGTTACCGCAGACGAATGAGCTCGGAAATAGATCATTACCGAGTTCATTACCCGAGTGAAAGCCCAGGGTGCTAGATTCAATCCGAAGCACATCGCCCGAAATTGATACACCACTCCTAGGACTGCGAAGCGTAGATACTTTCTGAATGTCGGATGTACCATGACGTGAAAGTACGCATCTTTGAGATCTATGCTTGTTGCATAATCGTTCACCCGAATACTCGCTCTGACCGATCGAATCGTCTCCATATAAAATTTCGGAGCGACGATCAGCTTGTTTATCCAGCTCAAATCTATGACTGGACGGAACGAGCCGTCTGGTTTCGGAACCAGAAACAGATGGCTGTAGAATCCCGGAGTTTCCTGGTTTTCTACGACCTCTACCGCGTTCTTCATTAAAAGAGACTGCACCTCTGATAACAGAGCGTCTCTTTTCTGCGGATTTGACGGAAGTTGAGTCCACTTTGGACTTCGAGTTAATGGAGGCTTTCCTTTGAAGGATATCTTTAGACCTTCCGAAGCTCGACAACCTTCCGCCAACCGGTACGCGATAGAGGTTTAAGCCATCACCTCCTGGACCTGCGAGGCCTGCGGTAGGAGAAACCACGTCCTCCACGACCCGCACCTCGTCCCGTCGACCTCGGGGCGTCCGACCGGTTGTCCCGGCCCGAAGGACGTCCCGAACGAGAGTCGCTACCCTGACGGTCTCTCGAATAAGACCAAGAGGACGCACCGGAACCTCTATAGGAACCTCTCTTGGGCGCATTAGACCCAGAAGTGCCTGTCTTATTCTTGTCTGCTGTATCCGACTTCTTAGAAGCAGATTTGAACAACAGAGAATCCGAAGCTTTCTTTGTAATTTTATCATAAATAGCAGAAAGCTTGCCGTCAAAGAGAAGTTCTCCGGAGACCGAAGCGACTCTAAGAGAGTTCTTCACCTTAGTATCCACGAGTGTGGATGTAGCTAGGGCTGCGTCACGTCTAACCAACTCCAGGTTTGCCACTGAAAGGGCGGAGTTACACGTGGAATAAGCTACTGCCCTTGAAAGAAGTCTTAAAGAGGATTGTATATCCTGAAACTCTTTCCCTTGAAGGCGCAGTGATAACGCCTTAGTAAGGTGATCCGCGTAAGATAAGAAACCTAAATTGGCTCTGTTGGACGCAATAGCTGTTTCCAACACCGCGGTTGGAATAGAAGCCGACGACGGTAATGATAGCTCTAAGTCTTCCGCCTCGTCGTCCATACGCAGAGGAACTCTCGGAATACCCTGTCCTGCCGTGTCGAATTTATTCCTTGCATTAATGAAAGGCAGGGTGAGAGTATTAGCGGACAAGAAACCTGCTTTCCCCGTCTTGGAAGCAAGTTTAAATATAGCGTCGTTCAATAATTCAAATGTTCTTGCAACATTATTGGACTGCGACGGAAACTCGGGAGCGATGTCCCTGAACCGCTCAAAAAATTCAGAGTCCAAAGACGCTATAATCCTCTTGTCTGGAACCGCAGCAGTCTGGCCCGACGGAACAACTTGAGGGAGAAAGTGCCGGATGAAGTCCACGGCAGCTTTATGTTGTTCCGAAAGGGATAGCTCCAAATCATCCGTATCCCTTTCACCATCCGGTCGGACCTCATGATGTTCCCGGTCATCCGCCCCCGATGCTTCGGCGCAGCGTACCGACCCAGCGCCGTCGGATAATTCTCAATCCGACACCGTTTCTGTCGGCTGCTGGGATGCTGCGATAAGCTGTGCTATCTGCACAAGAATGTCCGGCGTCGAGACCTGCGGAGGCGCAGTCTTTCGCTGCTTCGCCGAGGGCAGCTCCGCATCAGATGGCTCCCGCATACTTTTTCTATGCGAACGTCCGGAGTCCATCGGTCTCGAATCCCTGGCTGCCGGATGGTGTGACCTGGTCGCCGAAGAATCCTTGATCGGCGAAGCTGGTAAGATATCGGCGGTCACGCAGCCAAGGTGCGGTCGTGTGCGCTGACGAGAAGAAGAAGCCTTAGCGGTCTCCGCGGACTGCCTATACAACGGAGCGTCCCGAGCGACGGACGTATGCTCCGCTTGCGACACATTTTGTACCACAACATCTGGTCCCAGATGTTGTTGTACGAGAGAGGGGCCTCTCTCGCTCGTGGCCCGGCTGGACCTGGACGAGCTAGGAACCGGACTCAAAGGCTTCCTCCGTTCTCGCTTACTATCCGCCGTCACTGGGTGTGCACCTTGTATGTTTAGAGTGCTCGCATCACCCAAAATTTCCTCCTGGACCACATCGGACGACCCGGCTGCCGAACCATTCGGTGAATGGATGCTACACCGGGCGAGCTAGCGGACAACATTTGTCTAATCTCCATGAGCACTTTTGCCACTAGCTCTGAATTCATTTGTGACGACGGACGCACACTTGTAGAAGATAACATGGAAACATCACCCTGTTCTTGTTCCTCTGAAATAGAAACTGAGAGAGTAGAGTGACCTTGCGGAGAAAGAGCCGGCATAGCCCTTTCTCCAGAAACAACATACCGTGACACACGTTTCCAATGTTTCTCATCCCAATATTGACATATAGGACAGGGATTAGTGCGAGAACACTGACTACAATTAATACAATGATCATGAAAGTCAGAGGAAGATTTCTTCCTATTACAATTTGAACAACGTCCCTTCATTGTGAAAGAACAATAAGTCCTAGTTACTCGCACAAACCCCTGACACAAAGATACATAATAACATGATCCATTAATAAATGAAAAAACAATTGCAAATCAAAATAATTTTGAAAAAATATTTTTTCAGCGAAGCCCAAGTTGCTGAAAAGTAACGTTGAGCCCCAATGGATCCGATGGCAAAGTGTGGTCAAAAATTTTAAATTTATATTAAATAATTAATGAGACACTTACGGATAATATAAATGTATCTTATAGTGAGATAAACTACACCAAAGGCAAACAGCTCCCCTCAAAAAAGGCTGTTGCCAATGTAAACAAACAGTGTAAAATACCAGAAAACATGACTCCAGGCACTGAAAAAACTGGCCCGAAATCAGTCATCAAAATTACACTCTATCTGATGCAAGACAGAGACTCCCAGGGGAGAATGTGCAGAACATCAGATGGAAGATGCAGAACACAACGTTTATACACCCATGGGTGAAAACGTAACTATGGGGAAAATAACAGAAAACATTCTGTATCCAAGCAACTCTCCCAGGAAAATTTTAGAAATGAACTTTCTCAAAAATATGCCAAAAGCATGGGAGAATTGCAAGGGCGGACTTAGAAGGCTAGGGGAGAGGAAACACTGAATAAGCAGTGCAACATTTAGCAAGAATGACAACAAGAGGCCCATGCCTCGAAAATAGGCAACTTAACATAATTTCATCAAAAAAATTTTAAGTACAGCCCTGATTATTTTTTGTCACTTCTTTTTCCTCTCCTCCTTCTATATCCTCCTTAGAACCACCATTTCTCCAAAAATTACGTGTCTGGCATCCTTTAAACTGAGATTTACAAGCACAAAGATCAGTGAGATGTTGACTGATGAAGGGCCAAACTGAGAATGATAATTGGCGCCAATTTCGGGACGTCCGTGACACTGTGCATGCGCAGTGGGGGCGTAGTATGGAAGTCCTTTAGGACATGATTTCTTTTTGTTTTGGATGCAAATTTTGGGGATTGGGGGGCAAAATTTGTGTTTGGCCCTGGTTTTGTTAGAGTTAGCACCAGCTAAGTCTGGGTCATTGGTACAGTATAAAAATCTACTGTTTCCAGAGACTCAAATGATTACTTAGCTAAATAAGAACCGAAGTTAAATTCCGTATAGGAATTTAATCTAATGATTCTAAGTCTATTTATCGAAAAGTTACTAACTGACTTAGATAAAGAGACATAAGACTTAATTGTAAACTATCATAGAGTGCATAGGTATGAGGTAACATAAACCTATAACCTTAATAATAACAGGCTGCAGTAGATCTTGTGAAACAAGTATACTAAAAAGTTGCAATGACTAGTATGGAGGAATCAACAATATCAACATAGTGATCCCTACACCAACGGCGGAAGAGCCTCCACTTTAGCCGCATAATATAGCGAAGAAGAGGTTCTCCTATAGTAAGAAATCGCGTCCAAAGCTCGTCCAATACAATGCTTACAATGCAATAAGGACCACACAACGGAATACGTGAAGGTTGAGACCTTGCGGGTTGTGATAAAGATGACACGATTTTACCCAGCGAAAAAAGATCCTCTCATGGAGGAAGATTTCGCGTTAAGTCCCACAGTAGACATCAGAGTAAATTTACCCACGGTCTCTGTGAAGACAGAGATGCTATCAACAGAAATGTATTGTGGTTGTTTATCTTAGCAATACTTGCTGAAACAACAGCGCAGGAGGATACGCATATCCTATCATTCCGTCCTATTAGATCAATAGAGCGTTAACAACATAAGCTCAGAGATCCGGACAAGCAAACACATACGTCTGCAATTGATTAGCAAGTTGTGTCATAAATAAATTATCATTGGGCGCTCCCATTGATAGCAAATCTGATTGAATACTTGTTTGTTAAGAGTCCATTCTGACGGCAACAAGCGACCCATAAGTGAACGGGAGTCTGGTAATCCAATCAGATGACCCGGAATATGACGGACCGAAGCAGAACTTGGTGTACTATAACAAACAGAAGGATTCTTTCCATTAAATGAATAACGGAAACGAATGAGTGCCTCCCTGGTTCCGGAGATACGCCACTACTGTCGAATTAACGGACAGGATTTGGACATGCGTTTCTGAATAATGTTCATCCAATGACATAAAGCAAGCCTAAAAAAACATTATTCCGTGGAAGATAAGTACTTGCTTAGAGACTGCGGAACCCAAAGACCCTGGCACTTCGAATCTGTTGGGATCAATATTATATCCCAACCTGTTTGACTGGCAACCGTCATAATTATAAAACTCGGATCCGGCAACTGCAGAGGCACTCTCTGAGTCAACCACCGAATGTTTGCCCCAGTCTGAATCTCTTGCTACACTAGATAGACAAGAGAACGTGTAAATCGAGCAATTCATGGATTGCTGAAAAGTTGCCATCGAAGAGAAGCTTCTCCGAGAACGAAGCGACTCTGAGAGAGTTCTTCACCTTACTATCCACGCGCGTGGATGTAGCTAGGGCTGCGTCACGTCTAACCAACTCCAAGCAGCCACTGAAGGGCAGAGTTATACGTGAACAAACTACTGCCCTCAAAAGAAATCACATTGAGGATCATATCCCGGAATTCTTTCTCTTGAAGACGTAATGATAACGCCTCAGTAAAGTGGATTACGTATGATAAAGCGTCTAAGTTAAGTCTATTAGACATCATTGTCGTTTCCAACATTGTGGTTGGAAAAGACATAGACGGCGAAAAAGATTATTTCCAGTCTTTAACCACGCCGTCTAGATGCATATGAACTCTCGGTATGCCCTGTTCTGCCAAAATAAATTATTCGTATAAATGATAAAAGGCAGAAATGAGCATTGCAGACAAGAAACTAAACTATCATGCTTAGTAGCAGGCTTATATATATATAGCGTCGATAAATAATACACATGTTCTAATGACATTATTGGACTGTGTCGGTAAGTCAGGGACAATGTCCCTGAACCGATCCAAAATTCCGTGTCCAATGACGCTATAAGTCTCTTATCCAACATCGCAGCAATGTAGTCCGAAATAATAATCACTGGAAGATAATGCCGGAAGATATGTATGGCAGCTTCCGATGCTACGAAAGGGAAAACTCGAAATCTTTCGAATCCCTTTCGCCATCCTGTCGGACCCTATAAAGCGTTCGGTCGTCCGTACCTGATGCAACTGTGGACCGCACCGACCCAGCGCCGTCGGATAATTCCTGATTCGACCAAGAAACTGTAGATTGCTGGGATGCTGCGAAAAAACTGTGCTAACTCGGATAGCACGTCCGTCACTGAGGCCTGTGGAGAAGCGGTCCTACGATGCATTGCCGCTGGAAGCTCCGTGATCGTTACCACGTGCATACTACTAATATGCAAGCGAACAGAGTGTATAGGCCTCGTGTCCCTTGGCTACCGGATGGCGTGACCTGTTCGCCGTGGAATCACTGAATGACGAAACTAATCGGATACTCGAGGTCACGTAGCCAATGTGCGGTCGTGTGCACTGCTGTGAGGATGAGGAAGCATTATCGACAGTCTCTCGGACTGTCAATATAACGGAGCGTCCCGAGCGACGGACATATGCTCCGAATGTAAAATATCTGAACCACAACATGCGGTCCCCTATGTTGTTGGACGAGAGAGGGACCTCTCTCTCTCACAGCCCGGACGGACCTTGACAAGCCAGGAACCGGACTAACAGGCTTCCTCCGATCTGTCCTCAATCCGCCGTCACTGGGTGAGTACTAAAGTAATTATAGTGCTCGCATCACCCAAATCTCCTTCCTAGACCGCAACGGACGAACCCGGCAGCCGAACCATTCGATGAATGTACGCTACACCGGGTGAGCTAGCAAATGTCACTCCGTCGATCCTACAAGGGACCTCTTAGGCGATAGACATATTCCATGAGCACTTATTGCCGCTAGCTCTTCATTAACTATGATGACAGAGGCACACTTTTGAAAGACATCTCCGTAACTTTGCGAACAAGAAACCAGAAATGCTTGGTAATAGCAAGCATATAATAATAAATATATAGCGTTGTTCAATAATTCGAAAGTTTGTGTGACATTATTGGACTATGTCGGAACTGAGGGATGATGTCCCTGAACCGAATCAAAAATTTCTAAGTCCACCGACACTATCAGTTTCTTATCCGGCATCGCAGCATTCTGGTCCGACGAAAGAACCTGTAGAAGATCAAGTCAGATGACATACACAACAGCATATGTTGTTCCGAAAGGGAAAGCTCGAAATCCTCCGAATCCCTTTCGGAATCCCGTCGGACCGGATGAAATTTTCGGACGTCCGTACCCGCTTCTGTGGAGCGGCCCGACCCAGCATCGTTGGATAAAACATTATGCGACAGATTCAGTTGTTGCTGGGATGCTGCGATAAGCTGTGCTAATTAGGATAGCACATCCGTCCCCGAGGCCTGTGCAGTAGCGGTCTTACGATGCATTGCCGCCGGAAGCTCCGTGTACGTTGACTCCCGCACACTTTCCTATGCGAAGGTCCGGAGTCTGCAGGCCTCGTGTCCCTGGCTACCGGATGGTGTGACCTGGTCGCCGATGATTCTCTGACTGGCGAAGCTGACTGGATATCCGAGGTCACGTAGCCAAGAGCGGTCGTGTGCACTACCATGAGAATGAGGAAGCCTTATTGACAGTCTCTCCGGACTGACTATATGTCGGAGCGTCCCGAGCGCCGGACGTATGCTCCGAATGCGAAACATTTTGTACCACAACATCTGGGGCCAGATGTTGTTGTACGAGAGAGGGGCCTCTCTCGCTCGCCGTCCGGATGGACCAGAACGAGCTATGAACCGGACTAAAAGGCTTCCTCCGTTCTCCCTCTAATCCGCCGTCACTGGGTGTGCATTTGGTTGATTTATAGTGCTCGCAATGCCTCGCATCACCCCAAAACTCCTTCTAGACCGCAACGGACGAACCCGGCTGCCGAACCATTCGATGAATGGACGCTACACCGGGCGAGCTAGTGGACGTCAAAGGCCGTCGAACCTACTAGGGTCCTCATAGGCAATTGGCGTATTTACATGAGCACTTTTCCGCTAGCCCTTCATTAATTGTGACGACGGAGGCACACTGTTGGAAGACATCACAGATACATCACCCTAATCTTGATCGTCTGAAATAGAAATTGATAAAGTAGAGTGACCCTGCGGGGAAAGGACCGGAATGTCCAATTCCCCACTAACATACCGTGACATACGCTTCCCATGTTGTCATCGAAATCATCAGATACAGAACAGGAGTTAATGCGAGTACACTGACTACATATAGAATGATTATAAAAGTCAGAGGAAGACTTCCTCTTATTACAATTGATCAAAATCCTTTCAATGTGAAAAGAAAACAAAGTCCTGGTACTCGCACCAACCCCTGACAATCAAAATACATAATAATAATATGATCCATTACCATAGAAAAAATAATTGAAATCAAAATATTTTGAAAAAATATTTTTTCAGAACAGCCCAAGTTTCTGAAAAGTAACGTTGAGCCCCAATGGATCCCAAGCCTAAGTGTGGACAAAAAATTTAAAAATATTTTAAACAATTTATGCAGCACTTACGAACAATAATAAAATATCTAGTTATGATTAAATTAACATCAAGATATTATTTTCAAGAAATCCCCCCCTCACACAGAGGGCTGTTGTAAATGTAAACAATGAGTGTAAAAACACTAAAATAAGACTCCAGGCACCCAGGCCCGAAATCAGTTACCAAAAATACACTATCTGATGCAAAACAGAGACTTCCAGGGAAGAAACTGCAGAACATCAGATGGTAGATGCAGAACACAACGCCTAACCACCCATAGGTGAAGACGTAAACATGGGGAAAAGAACAGAATTCAATCTGTTATTCAGCTAAAACTCCCAAGAAATTTTAGTAATAGTAATTACAGAAACTATGCCAAAAGCATGGGAGAATAGCAAGAGGGGACTTAAAGGAAAGGGAGAGAGGAAAACACTGAAAAATCAGTGTAACTAAATAACAAGAATGACAACAAAATGGCTGCTGCCTCAAAAATAGGTAACTTAACATAATTTCATTAAAAAATTTTAAGTTACAGCCCTGATAATATTCTGTCACACATTTTTCCTCTCCTTCTTCTATATCCTCCTTAGAATCACCATTTCACTAATATTTATGTGTCTGGCATCATTTAAACTGAGATTTACAAGCACAAAGATCAGTCAGATGTTAACTGATGAAGGGCCAAACTAAGAAATGAATAATGGCGCCAATTTCGGAACGTCCTTGACACTGCGCATGCGCAGTAGAGGTGAAGTGTGGAGGGCCATTAAGGACATGTTTTCTTTGGTTTTAGATGCAAATTTTGGGGATTGGGGGGCAAAATTTGTGTTTGGCCCTATATTTTAAGAGTTAGCACCAGCTATGTCTGGGTCATTGGTACAGTATAAAAATATTGAGAATTGAGAGAAGTGTAGCTTGAACCATGTTGGAGGGAGGGGTGGTAACACAAAATAGAGAAAAAAAAGCTTAAAAAACACAGCAAAAATGGTCGCCATTCCGCCATCTTGGATTTTGAAAAAAAAAAAATTAAGCGTGCATCATCCCTTCAGAACTGTTTATCCATGTACCAAATATGAAAGGTGTAGCTTAAAGCATGTTGGAGGGAGAGGTGGTAACATAAAAACAGACAGACAGACAGACGAACAGACAGATCTTAGACTTTGAAAAAAAAAAAATATTGAGCGTGCATAATCCCCTCACAACCCTTTATCCATGAACCATATTTGAAAGGGGTAGCTTGAACCATGTTGGAGGGAGGGGTGGTAACATAAAATAAAGAAAAAAGCTTAAAAAACACAAAAATGGCTGCCATGGCGCCATCTTAAAGTTTGAAAAAAAAATATTGAACGTGCATCATCCCATCACAACCCTCTTTCCATGTGCCAAATATGAAAAGTGTAGCTTGAACCATGTTGCAGTGAGAGGTGGTAACATAAAATAGAAAAAAATGCTTAAAAAAACACAACAAAAATGGCCACCACGCCGCCATCTTGGATTTTGAAAAAAGAATATTGAACGTGCATCATCCCCTCCCAACCCTCTATCCATGTGTCAAATATGCAAAGTGTAGCTTGAATCATGTTGAAGGGAAGGGTGGTAACATGAAAATAGAGAAGAAAGCTTAAAAAAACACAACAAAACTGGCCGCCATTCCGCCATCTTAGATTTTGAAACACAGATTTTGAGCGTGCATCATCCCCTCAGAACAATTTATCCATGTATCAAATATGAAAGGTGTAGCGTAAAGCATGTTGGAGGGAGAGATGGTAACATAAAAACAGACAGACAGACAGACGGACAGATGGACAGACAGACGGACGGAGTGCGATCCTATAGTCCCCTTACAGTTCCCGTAGTGGACTAATTAGATAACTTTCTTCATTTGCTACCCTAAATTATGTGTTCTTCAGTCTCAATGAGCTTAGCAACTGATCCCCTAGAATCCCTAAGAATGGTCAAAGAGGGGTAGGATGAACCCCCAATAAATATTATATTTACAGAGAGGACATTTTATAGCGAACAGTGTCATACAAACTATTGCATTTCTCTTCCAAGTTAACCCTTTACCTAACCTGAAAAGCAGACGACACTTGCAAAAATAATTCTTGAATAACTCATTTTTTTCATTTTTTTGTCTCAAAAACATAGGTTATGACCCCTCGTTGGAATGAGCTCGATGAGCTCGTTCCAACGAGGGGCCATAACCTATGTTTTTGAGACAAAAAATGAAAAAAATAATGAAAATTAACTGGCGATTTTTGAGAATAGCGCTGGCCGGTTTTGGCCGTTACGTTAGGTAAAGGGTTAAGGAGCCTGAGATGTTGTTTACTGTATGTTCATAGTCTTAACACACAGAAAAACTGAAGCGAAACCAAGGTTTTTTCCTGAAACTGAAACAGATTTGAGAAAACAAAACCTCACAGTTCTAATCCTCAGTAAATCAAAAAAGGAAGAAGTGAGAAAAGACTCACTGCTAGCCACTTGGACTTTGCACCCATCAACCATAACACTTCAGCTTTTGGACAATGTGCAACAGCTCTTTGCAGTAATGCTTCAAGTGAGTCCCTGAAAAAGAATTAACAAATTAGGAGCTCAGTAATTCTTTGAAAAGCATGGTTTTCACAAGAAAATGACAGAGTTCAGATAGCCATTTAGCTTGTTTTTGTCATGAAAGACCCACAAATTTTAACCATACAAATCTGGAACATAATAATAACTGCATACGTGTATTACTACCTTATCATTTTTGAATTAAGTCATGTGCACTATAAGACTGAAAATGTCATTCCAATCAGTACCGATATTATAAAATCACTGAAGACAATAAATGAAAGAGTCAATGACTCTGTAGCTCAACTTGGATATGACAGGAATTAGTACTTGCTGTGACCAAGACAACTGAATAATGAATATGACAGGAATTAGTATTTGTTTTGGCCCAGTCAACAATAATAAAAGAATTACAAGGTGACTGTAATGGACTACAGATTAAGACCAATCATTGTAGATAATTATTTTTGTGTGGAAATTTTCAGTCCCAAACAAAATATTTTCAGACTAAAATTTTTTCTTCTTCTTCTTAAAATTGACCAAAATGCATCAAAACACAAAAAACTAATTTCCGGATTTTGGTCCAAAATTTTCTTAGTCCCACCCGGACCCCTAATTTGCATAATTTATTCACGAGAAAAACTCTGTATTATATGTAATGTATCCCATGGTACTAAACATTCATACAAAAATTTATTCAAATCAGATCTTTCATTTGGAAGTTCTGCGCAAAAATCTGATTGCACTTAATTTTGAACAAAATGGCTGCTAGCGGGCATCTTGAATTTCAGACTGGACCCAAAAAACACTCCTTCTCGTCCCACAGTGATAACAAAGGTACCCAAGAAGTTTCGTGAAGATCGGTTCATAAATACAGCCTCTAGCCCGAGCCGTATTGGGATTTGCACTCACAGTGCTGAAAGTAACACTAAATAAATCAAAGTTAGCCTAATTTGCATAATTTACGCACAAGAAAAAAACCTGTAATATATGTAATGTATCCCATGGTACTAAACATTCATACAAAAAATTATTCAAATCAGAGCTTTCATATGGAAGTTCTGTACAAAAAACAGATTTCGGCATCGTCGGTACAAAATGGCTGCTGGCAGCCATCTGGAATTTGGGACTGCACCCAAAAACACTCATTCTCGTTCCACGGTCATAACAAAGGTACCCAAGAAGTTTCGTAAAGATTGGTTCATAAATACGGCCTCTAGCCCGAGCCATAGCAGCTTGGCACTTACAGCTCTAAAAGTAACACTAAATAAATCAAAGTTAGTCTAATTTGCATAATTTACGCACGAGAAAAAAACCCGTATTATATGTGATGTATCCCATTGTACTGTACATTTATACAAAACTTTATTCAAATCAGAACTTTCATACATAAGTTCTGTACAAAAAACTGATTTTTGCATCATCGGTACAAAATGGCCACTGGCAGCCATCTTGAATTTCAGACCACACCCAAAAACACTCGTTCCTGTCCCAGGGTCATAACAAAGGTACCCAAGAAGTTTCGTAAAGATTGGTTCATAAATACGGCCTCTAGCCCGAGCCATAACAGCTTGGCACTTACAGCTCTGAAAGTAACACTAAATAAATCAAAGTCAGTCTAATTTGCATAATTTAGGCACGAGAAAAAAATCTGTATTATATGTGATGTATCCCATGGTACTAAACATTTATACAAAACTTTATTCAAATCAGAACTTTCATACAGAAGTTCTGTACAAAAAACTGATTTTTGCATCATCGGTACAAAATGGCCACTGGTAGCCATCTTGAATTTCGGACCACACCTAAAAACACTCGTTCCCGTCCCAGGGTCATAACAAAGGTACACAAGAAGTTTCGTAAAGATCGGTTCATAAATACGACCTCTAGCCCGAGCCATAGCCAATTGTTGACGTACGGACAGACGGACAGACGGACGGACGGACAGACAGATGGACGGATGGACAGACGGACGACGGGCCATGACAATAGCTCAAATTTGACTTCGTCAAAGTTGAGCTAAAAAATAAGAGGCCCCAGGGAACCTGAGGGCGCTCACATGGTAGCCTAAATATCAACCCAGGGAAATGATTTCGACAAGTTGCATCAGCCCCTCCTAAGAAAAGCTTATACCAATATCCAAAGATTCTTACCACTGGATCTAAAAAAAAGATTTTTAAAGAATATCCCTCATATTGAACTAAGTAATAATTCAGGCTCCCACAGGGAGCCCAAATATGAGCCCAGGGACTTGACTTGAACAAACTTGAATCTCACCTCCAGTGGGATGCTGTATACCAAACATCAAAAGATTCTGACTGGTGGATGTGAAGAAGAAGATTTTTTAAGAATATTCCTCATATTGAACTAAGTTATAATTCGGGCTCCCACAGGGCGCCCAAATATCAACCCAGGGACTTGGCTTGAACAAACTTGAATCTTACCCCCATAAGGATGCTGCATACCAAATATCAAAAGCATTCTGTCTGCTGGATCTGAAGAAGAAGATTTTTAAAGAAAATTCCTCATTTTGAACTAAGTTATCATTCGGGCTCCCACAGTGAGCCCAAATATAAACCCAGGGACTTGGTTTGAACAAACTTGAATCTCACCCCCTAAGGATGCTGCATGCCAAATATCAAAACATTCTGACCGCTGAATCTGAAGAAGAAGATTTTTAAAGAAAAATTCCTCATATTGAACTAAGTTATAATTCGTGCTCCCACGGGGAGCCCAAATATGAATCCAGGGACTTGGCTTTAACAAACTTGAATCCCACCCACCTAAGGATGCAGCACACCAAATATCAAAACATTCTGACTGCTGGATCTGAAGAAGAAGATTTTTTAAGAAAATTCCTCATTTTGAACTAAGTTACAATTCGAGCTCCCACAGTGAGCCCAAATATAGACCTAGGGACATGGCTTGAACAAACTTGAATCTCCCCCCCCCCCCCCCCCCCCCCAAGCATGCTTCATACCAAATATCAAAATATTCTGATTGGTAGATCTGAAGAAGAAGATTTTTAAAGAATATTCCTCATACTGCACTAATTTAAACATTTGGGCTCCCATAGAGAGCCCAAGTATGGACCCAGGGATTTGATTTCAATAAACTTGTGAAACAATCTTCCAAAGATGTTATATGTGAAATTTGAAAGCTTTTGGAGCAGTGGTTTGGGAGAAAAGTAGTCTTAAATGTTTTTTCCATTACCCACAGTGTTAAAAAATGCTGACTCAGCACTTTTTCAAAGTCCCCAAAAAGTACCCCATGATAAAACCGATACCAAATTTTTTTTACCTTTCCATTCTGTTGGTCCTAAGGAAGCTTCACACCAAATAAGAATTCTCAGTGCTTGTAAGTACTGATGACCCAATAAGCCCTCATATCAAATTTGGTTCAAATCTGCCTCTCGGTTTGGAAAGTTAAAAAATTTATAGTAATTTCTATATTTTTTATACTTACCAATGACCCAGACTTAGCTGGTGCTAACTCTTAAAATATAGGGCCAAACACAAATTTTGCCCCCCAATCCCCAAAATTTGCATCTAAAACCAAAGAAAACATGTCCTTAAAGGCCCTCCACACTTCGCCTCTACTGCGCATGCGCAGTGTCAAGGACGTTCCGAAATTGGCGCCATTAATCATTCTAAAAACCAGTGCCTGGTAAGCGCTATGTACTCAGCGGGGAGGCAAGAGTTCCCAACTCCTGGGAGGGCCATCCCCGTCTGGGTCATTGGTAAGTATAAAAAGTATAGAAATTACTATAAATTTTTTAACATTTTTATACTGTACCAATGACCCAGACATAGCTGAATAGTAAAAAGGCTGGAGGGCCAAGGACATAGAGCAAAATGGAATACGCTCAATAATATAAAATAGAGTCATCCCCTGTAGGGAAAAAGAAGTAATAGGCCTTACATGTATCTTTCTTATTTATGATAAATTAGAAAGATACAACACCTTCCAAAATTGAGCTTCATACATCCATGTACTCTATTAATATCCAATATAATCCTTATACTAATAATTTTTAAAGTAAGCCAATAAATAAAGTAAGTCTAGAGAATAGAGACTCTTATACTCCTTAAAAGTGTCTGAGGATTGCATAATCATGTCCGCTGACATATGCAATATTCAAAAGCTATACTTTAAAAACTAAGACTTGAATGAATTTTTAAAACATAAACTTCTCACTAAACAACCATCCCAATAACAGCTCAGAATTACTAACTCCGGAGGAGGTATCCCCTTGTTTTCATAGTAAAACAGGTGACCCAAGGGAACACCCTCCCCCCCCCCCCTTTTTCTTGCCCTGGGTCAAATAGCCCAGAGCGAAGAGGGCAGCAGAACGGAGACACTGCCGAAATAGACAGCCTACATAGCTATAGTAGCAACTGTTAAGTGAATGACATTCTGAGCAGTAGATAACAGACCTAACAATAGAGGCCTCCAGAAATGGACTCGATATTTCTGAGATAGAAATTCATGAATGTGGATGGCTGAGCGCAATGAGCAGCCTTCAAAAATCTATAATAGCGACACTATTAATGTAAGCCTAAGATGTAGAAGAACTCCTACTTCATGAGCCGAAATCTTAAGCACAACTGCTAAGTCAATGATATACCACAAGCAGTACCGATAGTTAATAGAATCCATTAACAATAAAATGGAGCGTAACGTTCTTCTACTAGGCATCAAAGACAGAAGAAGCTTACGCCCATAGTAATAAACAGATATCTGTTTATAAATACATAAACTCTACCCAGAAAGAGTAAAGGCCTATGCCCATACGGAGACGGAAGGACCTTAAAAATAATAGGTTCCGGATAATAGGAGCCTAACTCTTATGCAAAAATCCAACCTAAATAGTAATGGAAGTAGTGATTCCGAAACTACGAAAGTGAAAATCATCCATCGATAGTGCATGAAACTCACTGACTCTACAGTAAAAGAGAAACCAACAGAATTACTGTCTAAAAGGTCAGAATTTGAAAACTAATGTTTCCAGAGGCTCAAATGATTACTTAGCTAAATAAGAACCGAAGTTAAAATCCATATAGGAATTTAATCTAAAGATTCTAAGTCTATATATCAAAAAGTTACTAACTGACTTAGATAAAGAGACATAAGACTCAATTGTAAACTATCGTAGAGTGCATAGGTATGAGGTAATATAAACCTATAACCTTAATAATAACAGGCTGCAGTAGATCTTGTGAAACAAGTATACTAAAAAATTGCAATGAGTAGTATGGAGGGATCAACAATATGAACATAATGATCCCTACACCAACGACGGAAGAGCCTCCACTTTAGCCGCATAGAATAGCGAAGAAGAGGACCTCCTATAGTAAGAAATCGCGTCCAAAGCTCGTCCAGTACAATGCTTACAATGCAATACGGACCACACAACGGAATACATGAAGGTTGAGACCTTGCGGGTTGTGATAAAGATGACACGATTTACCCAGTGTAAAAAGATCCTCACATTGCGGAAGATTTTACGTTAAGACCCACAGTAGACAAGAGAGTAAATTACCCATGATCTCTGTGAAGATAGAGATGCTATCAACAGAAATGTATTGTGATTGTTTATCTTAGCAATACCTGCTGAAACAACAGCGCCGGAGGATACGCGTATCCGATTTTTCCGTCCTATAGATCAATAGAGCGTTAACAACATTAGCTCAGAGATCTGGACAAGCCAACACATACGTCGGCAATTGATTGGCAAGCTGTGTCGTAAATAAATCATCATTGGGCGCTCCCATAGATAGCAAATCTGATTGAATACTTGTTTGTTGAGAGTCCATTCTGACAGCAACAAGCGACCCGTAAGTGAACGGGAGTCCGGTAAAACAATCAGACGACCCGGAATATGACGGACCAAAACAGAACTTGGTGTATTATAACCAACAGACGGATTCTTTCCATTAAATTGAATAACGGAAAAGAAAGAGTGCCTCCCTGGTTCCGGAGATACGCCAGTACTGTCGAATTAACGGACAGGATTTGGGCATGCGTTTCTGAATAATGTTCATGCAATGACATAAAGCAAGCCTAAAAAACATTATTCCGCGGAAGAAAATTGGTTGCTAAGAGACTGCGGAACCCAAAGACCCTGGCACTTCGAATCCGTTAGGATCAGTATTATATCCCAATCTGCTTGACTGGCAACCGTCATAACAGCCACACTCGGGTCCGGCAACTGCAGTGGCACTCTTTGAGTCAACCACCGAATGTTTGCCCCAGTCTGAATCTCTTGTAACACTAGATAGACAAGAGAACGTGTAAATCGAGCAATTCATGGACTGCCGAAAAGTTGCCGTCGAAGAGAAGCTCCTCCGAGAACGAAGCGACTCTGAGAGAGTTCTTAACCTTACTATCCACGCGTATGGATGTAGCTAGGGCTGCGTCACGTCAACCAACTTCAATCAGCCACTGAAGGGCGGAGTTATACGTGAACAAACTACTGCCCCCAAAAGAAATTACATTGAGAATAATATCCCGTAAATCTTTTCTTGAAAACGTAATGATAACGCCTCCGTAAGGCGGATTACGTATGATAAAGCGTCTAAGTTAAGTCTACTATACATCATGTCGTTTTCAACATCGAAGTTGGAAAAGACATAAACGACGAAAAAGAATATTTCCCGTCTTTAACCACACCGTCTAGACGCATATGAACTCTCGGTATGCCCTGCTCTGCCAAATAAACTAATCGTGTAAATGATAAAACGGCAGAAATGAGCAACGCGGACAAGAAACTAAACTATCATGCCTGGTAGCAGGCTTGTATGCATATATAGCGTCGAAAAATAAAACACATATTGTAATGACATTATTGGACTGCGTCGGTAAGTCAGGGACAATGTCCCTGAACCGATCGAAAAATCCGAGTCCAATGACGCTATAAGTCTCTTATTCAAGATCGCAGCAATGAAGTCCGAAATAACAATCACTGGAAGATAATGCCAGAAGATATGAAAGGCAGCTTCCGATACTACTAAAGGGAAAACTCGAAATCTTTCGAATCCCTTTCGCCATCCTGTCGGACCCTATAAAGCGTTCGGTCGTCCGTACCTGATGCAACTGCGGACCGCACCGACCCAGCACCGTCGGATAATTCCTGATTCGACCAAGAAACTGTCAATTGCTGGGATGCTGCGAAACAACTGTGCTAACTCGGATAGCACGTCCGTCACTGAGGCCTGAGGAGAAGCGGTCCTACAATGCATTGCCGCTGGAAGCTCCGTGAACGTTACCCCGTGCATACTACCAATATGCGAGCGAACGGAGTGTATAGGCCTCGTGTCCCTTGGCTACCGGATGGCGCGACCTATTCGCCGTGGAATCACTGAATGACGAAACTGATCGGATACTCGAGGTCACGTAGCCAATGTGCAGTCGTGTGCCCTGCTGTGAGGATGAGGAAGCATTAAGGACAGTCTCTCGGACTGTCAATATAACGGAGCGTCCCGACCTACAGACATATGCTCTGAATGTAAAATATCTGAACCACAACATGCGGTCCCCTATGTTGTTGGACGAGAGAGGGACCTCTCTCGCTCACAGCCCGGACGGACCTGGACAAGCCAGGAACCGGACTAACAGGCTTCCTCCGATCTGTCCTCAATCTGCCGTCACTGGGTGAGTACTAAAGTAATTAAAGTGCTCGCATCACCCAAATCTCCTTCCTAGACCGCAACGGACGAACCCGGCAGCCGAACCATTCGATGAATGTACGCTACACCGGGTGAGCTAGCGAATGTCACTCCGTAGGTGATAGACATATTCTATGAGCACTTATTGCCGCTAGCTCTTCATTAACTATGACGACAGAGGCACACTTTTGAAAGACATCTCCGTAACTTTGCGAACAAGAAACCAGAAATGCTTGGTTATAGCAAGCATATAATAATAATATATATAGCGTCGTTCAATAATTCAAAAGTTTGCGTGACATTATTGGACTATGTCGGAACTGAGGGACGATGTCCCTGAACCGAACAAAAATTTCTAAGTCCTCCGACGCTATCAGTTTCTTATCCGGCATCACAGCATTCTGGTCCGACGAAAGAAGCTGTAGAAGACCAAATCAGAAGACATACACAACAGCATATGTTGTTCCGAAAGGGAAAGCTCGAAATCCTCCAAATCCCTTTCGGTATCCCGTCGGACCGGATGAAATTTTCGGACGTCCGTACCCGCTTCCGCGGAGCGTCTCAACCCAGCATCGTCGGATAAAAAATATGCGACAGATTCAGTTGATGCTGGGATGCTGCGATAAACTGTGCTATTTAGGAAAGCACGTCCGTTCCCGAGGCCTGTGCAGTAGCGGTCTTACGATGCATTGCCGCCGGAAGCTCCGTGTACGTTGACTCCCGCACACTTCCTATGCGAACGTCCGGAGTCTGCAGGCCTCGTGTCCCTGGCTACCGGATGGTTTGACCTGGTCGCCGATGAATCTCTGACTGGCGAAGCTGACTGGATATCCGTGGTCACGTAGCCAAGAGCGGTCGTGTGCGCAACTATGAGAATGAGGAAGCCTTATTGACAGTCTACTCCGGACTGACTATATGTCGGAGCGTCCCGAGCGACGGACGTATGCTCCGAATGCGAAACATTTTGTACCACAACATCTGGGGCCAGATGTTGTGAACGAGAGAGGGGCCTCTCTCGCTTGCCGTCCGGATGGACCGGGACGAGCTATGAACCGGACTAAAAGGCTTCCTCCGTTCTCCCTCCGATCCGCCGTCACTGGGTGTGCATTAGGTTGATTTATAGTGCTTGCATCACCCCAAAATTCCTTCTAGACTGCAACGGACGAACCATTCGGTGAATGGACGCTACACCAGGCGAGCTAGCGGACGTCAAAGGCCGTCGAACCTACTAGGGTCCTCTTAGGCAATTGGCGTATTTACATGAGCACTTTTCCGCTAGCCCTTCATTAATTGTGACGATGGAGGCACACTGTTGGAAGACATCACAGATAAATCACCCTAATCTTGATCGTCTGAAAATAGAAATTGATAAAGTAGAGTGACCCTGCGGGGAAAGGACCGGAGTGTCCATTTCCCCAATAACATACCGTGACATACGTTTCCCATATTGTCATCGAAATCATACGATACAGAACAGGAGTTAATGCGTGTACACTGACCACATATAGAATGATTATAAAGTCAGAGGAAGACTTCCTCTTATTACCATTGATCAATATCCTTTCAATGTGAAAAGAAAACAAGTCCTGGTACTCGCACTAACCCCTGGCAATAAAATACATAATAATAATATGATCCATTAATATTGAAAAAATAATTGAAATCAAAATATTTTGAAAAAATATTTTTTCAGAACAGCCCAAGTTTCTGAAAAGCAACGTTGAGCCCCAATGGATCCCAAGCCTAAGTGTGGACAAAAATTTTAAAAATATTTTAAACAATTTATTCAACACTTACGAACAATAATAATGTATCTAGTTATGATTAAAATAACATCAAGATATTATTTTCCAGAAATCCCCCCCTCACACAGAGGGCTGTTGTAAATGTAAACAATGAATGTAAAAACACTAAAATAAGACTCCAGGCACCCAGGCCCGGAATCAGTTACCAAAAATACACTATCTGATGCAAAACAGAGACTTCCAGGGAAGAAACTGCAGAACATCAGATGGAAGATGCAGAACACAACGCCTAACCACCTGTAGGTGAAGACGTAAACATGGGGAAAAGAACAGAATTCATTCTGTTATTCAGCTAAAACTCCCAACAAAATTTAGTAATAATAATTACAAAAACTATGCCAAAAGCATGGGAGAATAGCAAGGGGGGACTTAAAGGACAGGGAGAGAGGAAAACACTAAAAAAACAGTGTAACTAAATAATCAGAATGACAACAAAATGGCTGTTGCCTCGAAAATAGGTAACTTAACATAATTTCATTAAAAAATTTTAAGTTACAGCCCTGATAATATTCTGTCACACATTTTTCCTCTCCTCCTTCTCTATCCTCCTTAGAATCGCCATTTCACTAATATTTATGTGTCTGGCATCATTTAAACTGAGATTTACAAGCACAAAGATCAGTCAGATGTTAACTGATGAAGGGCCAAACTTAGAATGATTAATGGCGCCAATTTCGGAACATCCTTGACACTGCGCATGTGCAGTAGAGGCGAAGTGTGGAGGGCCTTTAAGGACATGTTTTCTTTGGTTTTAGATGCAAATTTTGGGGATTGGGGGGCAAAATTTGTGTTTGGCCCTATATTTTAAGAGTTAGCACCAGCTATGTCTGGGTCATTGGTACAGTATAAAAGTTAAAAAATTTATAGTAATTTATATATTTTTTATACTTACCAATGACCCAGACTTAGCTGGTGCTAACTCTAACAAAACCAGGGCCAAACACAAATTTTGCCCCCCAATCCCCAAAATTTGCATCCAAAACAAAAAGAAATCATGTCCTAAAGGACCTCCATACTACGCCTCTACTGCGCATGCGCAGTGACGCAGTCGTCCCGAAATTGGCGCCAATTATCATTCTTACTGGCAGTGCCTGGTCAGCGCTATGTACTCAGCGGGGAGGCAAGAGTTCCCAACTCCAGGGAGGGCCATCCCCGTCTGGGTCATTGGTAAGTATAAAAAATATATAAATTACTATAAATTTTTTAACATTTTTATACTGTACCAATGACCCAGACTTAGCTGAATAGTAAACAGGCTGGAGGGCCTAGGACATAGAGGAAAATCCAATAAGCTCAACTATATAGTAAAGAGGTAACCCCTTAAGGAGAAAAGGAGTATTAGGCTTTACATGTATCTTTCTTATTTAATATTAAATTAGAAAGATACACTACCCTTAATAATTGAGCACAATAACATTCATGTTCTCTATTAACATCCAGTATAACCCTTATACTAATTATTTTTAAAGCAAGCCAATAAATAAAGTAGTCCAGAGAATTGAGACTCTTTATAATCATTTAAAAGTGTCCGAGTATTGTATATTAAAGCCCGTTTGACACTTGACATATACAAATGCTTCACACCGAGCTACACTTTAAAAATAAGACATGAATGAATTTAAACATTAATATTACACTTTAAAACCATCCCGGAAGCGACTCAGAAATACTGACTTGGAGGAGGCATTCCCTTGCTTTTCACTATAAAGCAGGTGACCTAAGGGAACACCCGCCACCCCTCCCCCCCCTTTCCCCTTGCCCTGGGTCAAATAGCCCAGAGCGAAGAGGGCAGCCGGACGGAGTCACTGCCGGAACAGAAAGCCTGCATAACTATAGTTGCAACTGTTGAGTGGACGACATTCTGAGCAACAGATAACAGACCTAAACAATGCAGGTCTCCAGAAATGGACTCAATATTTCTGAGATAAAAATTCGTAAATGTGGATGGCTGAGACCAATAAGCAGCCTTCATTAAATCTGTAATAGCAACACTATTAGCATAAGCCCAGGAAGTAGAAAGAGCTCTTACTTCATGAGCAGAAATCTTAAGCACAGACTGCTGAGAAGAAGATAAATCTTCATAAGCAGTACGGATAGTTAACTGAATCCATCTAGCAATAGAATGGACTGAAATGTCCTTTCTATTAGGCATCAAAGACAGAAAGAAACGTTTCCGTCCCTTTCTGATAAACTGAGATCTCTGTTTATAGATACGTAGTGCTCTAACAGGACAGAGTAAAGGCCTACGCCCATCTGAAGACGGAAGAGCCTTAATAACAATAGGTTCCGGATATTTATTAGGAGCCTGATTCTTAGCTAAAAAACCCACATTAGTAGTGAAGGTGATAGTGTTCCCAACACTACGATAATGAGAATCATCCACCGATAGTGCATGAAGCTCACTGACTCTTCTGGCAGAAGAGAAAGCTAAGAGAAAAGCTGTCTTATAAGATAAGAATTTGAAATCTACTGTCCCAAGAGGTTCAAATGGCTTTTCCTTCAATTTAAGGAGAACCCAAGCTAAATTCCATTTAGGAATTAATCCAAGAGTTCTGGGTCTATTTATCGAAAAGTTTCTAACCAACTTCGATAAAGAGACATTAGATCCAATTTGTAAACTATCATGATGTGCATAGGTATCAGATAACATAGATCTATAACCCTTTATAGTAACAGGCTGCAGTTTGATTTCGTCAAACAAGTATACTAGAAAGTTTGCAATGTCTGGTATAGAGGGATCAAATATATCTACAGAATGATCCCTACACCAACGACGAAAAACCTTCCACTTAGCCGCATAGTTTAGCGAAGAGGAGGTCCTCCTACAGTTAGAAATCGCGTCCACTGCTCGTCCTGTAAAGTGCTTGCCATGCAAGAAGGACCGCACAACGGAAAAACGTGAAGGTTGAGACCTTGCGGGTTGTGATGGAGTTGGCGCGATTTCCCCTGCGAAAGAAGATCCTCTCGTGGAGGAAGCTTCCGCGGTAGGTCCCACAACAGACACCTGAGTAGATTTATCCACGGTCTCTGTGGCGACAGAGATGCTACCAACAGAATCTTGCATTGAGATTGTTTTATCTTTAGCAATACTTGTTGAATTAACGGCGCTGGAGGATACGCATATCCTATCATTCCGTCCCAAGGGATCGACAGAGCGTCTACTGCAAATGCTCTTGGATCCGGACACGGAGACACATACGTCTGCAACTGATTGTTGAGATGTGTCGCAAATAAGTCTATCATTGGCCGTTCCCATTGGTAGCAAATCTGATTGAATACTTGTTTGTTGAGAGTCCACTCTGACGGCAACAAGCGACCCTTCCGTGAAAGGGAGTCTGCTAGCACATTCAGACGACCCGGTATGTGACGGACCGAAAGAAGAACGTGATGTTCTAACGCAAACAGAAGGATTCTTTCCATTAGATTGAACAACGGAACTGAATGAGTGCCTCCCTGATTCCGTATATACGCCACTACTGTCGTATTGTCGGATAGGATTTGGACATGAGCATCGTGAATAATGTCCATCCAGTGACGTAACGCAAGCCAAATTGACATCATTTCCTTGATGTTTATGTGCTCGCACAGGAATTGCGGATCCCAAAGACCCTGGCATCTCGAATCCGTTGGGATTAATGATGCACCCCAACCTGTTTGACTGGCATCCGTCATAACGGTAAAACTCGGATCCGGCAACTGCAGCGGAACTCCTTGAGTTAACCACTGAATGTTTGCCCAAGTCTGAATCTCTTGTTTCACTTGATCTGACAAGAGAACGTCTACATCGAGCGAATGAATTTTCACACTCCAATTCTGAGTCAGGAAAATTTGAAGAGGACGTGTGCGTAGCCGCCCCATCGGAATGAGATCCGCGGCGGCTCCGCACAGACCTATCAGTCTCATAAATTCTCTCGCCGTGACTTTGTCTGCGTGCAGACAATAGCGAGCGTAACAACTGACTAATTTCGCTCTGGTTAACGGCAGACGAACGAGATTGTTGTGCGTCTCGAAGCTCATTCCCAGATGAGTGAATGACTTGGACCGCACCAGATCCGACTTCTCCTCGTTTACTATAAAACCGAGACGTCGGAGCAATAGAAGAAGATTCTGAACATCGTTCTGAAGCGTTAACTCGTTGCCAGACCTCTGAAGAATGTCGTCCAGGTAGGCCGACGTTACCGCAGACGAATGAGCTCGGAAGTAGATCATTACCGAGTTCATTACCCGAGTGAAAGCCCAGGGTGCTAGATTCAATCCGAAGCACATCGCCCGGAATTGATACACCACTCCCAGGACTGCAAAGCGTAGATACTTTCGGAATGTCGGATGTACCATGACGTGAAAGTACGCATCTTTGAGATCTATGCTCGTTGCATAATCGTTCACCCGAATACTCGCTCTGACCGATCGAATCGTCTCCATATAAAACTTCGGAGCGACGATCAGCTTGTTTATCCAGCTCAAATCTATGACTGGATGGAACGAGCCGTCTGGTTTCGGAACCAGAAACAGATGGCTGTAGAATCCCAGAGATTCCTGGTTTTCTACGACCTCTACCGCGTTCTTCATTAAAAGAGACTGCACCTCTGATAACAGAGCGTCTCTTTTCTGTGGATTTGACGGAAGATGAGTCCACTTTGGACTTCGAGTTAATGGAGGCTTTCGTTTGAAGGATATCTTTAGACCTTCCGAAGTCACTCCTCTCACCCAAGGGTCGTCCGTAATCGACGCCCACTCTTGTGAAAAACTCGACAACCTTCCGCCAACCGGAACGCAATAAAGGTTTAAGCCATCACCTCCTGGACCTGCGAGGCCTGCGGTAGGAGAAACCACGTCTTCCACGACCCGCACCTCGCCTCGTCGACCTCGGGGCGTCTGACCGATTGTCCCGGCCTGAAGGACGTCCCGAACGAGAGTCGCTATCCTGACGGTCTCTCGAATAAGACCAAGAGGACGCACCGGAACCTCTATAGGAACCTCTCTTGGGCGCATTAGACCCAGAAGTGCCTGTCTTATTCGTGTCTGCTGTATCCGACTTCTTAGGAGCCGATCTGAACAACAGAGAATCATTAGCTTTCTTTTTAATTTTATCATAAATAGCGGAAAGCTTGCCGTCAAAGAGAAGTTCTCCTGAGACCGAAGCGACTCTAAGAGAGTTCTTCACCTTAGAATCCACTAGTGTGGATGTAGCTAGGGCTGCATCACGTCTAACCAACTCCAGATTTGCCACTGAAAGGGCGGAGTTACACGTGGAATAAGCTACTGCCCTTGAAAGAAGTCTTAAAGAGGATTGTATATCCTGAAACTCTTCCCCTTGAAGGCGCAGTGATAACGCCTTAGTAAGGTGATCTGCGTAAGATAAGGCATCTAAATTGGCTCTGTTAGACGCAATAGCTGTTTCCAACACCGCGGTTGGAATAGAAGCTGACGACGGTAATGATAGCTCTAAGTCTTCCGCCTCGTCGTCCATACGCAGAGGAACTCTCGGTATACCCTGTCCTGCCGTATCGAATTTATTCCTTGCATTAATGAAAGGCAGGTTGAGAGTATTAGCGGACAAGAAACCTGCTTTCCCCGTCCTGGAAGCAAGTTTAAATATAGCGTCGTTCAATAATTCAAATGTTCTAGTAACATTATTGGACTGCGACGGAAACTCGGGAGCGATGTCCCTGAACCGCTCAAAAAATTCAGAGTCCAATGACGCTATAATTCTCTTGTCCGGAAGCGCAGCAGTCTGGCCCGACGGAACAACTTGAGGGAGAAAGTGCCGGATGAAGTCCACGGCAGCTTTATGTTGTTCCGAAAGGGATAGCTCCAAGTCATCCGTATCCCTTTCACCATCCGGTCGGACCTCACGATGTTCCCGGTCGTCCGCCCCCGATGCTTCGGTGGAGCGTACCGACCCAGCGCCGTCGGATAATTCTCGATCCGACACCGTTTCTGTCGGCTGCTGGGATGCTGCGATAAGCTGTGCTATCTGCACAAGAATGTCCGGCGTCGAGACCTGCGGAGGCGCAGTCTTTCGCTGCTTTGCCGAGGGCCGCTCCGCATCAGATGGCTCCCGCATACTTTTCCTATGCGAACGTCCGGAGTCCATCGGTCTCGAATCCCTGGCTGCCGGATGGTGTGACCTGGTCGCCGAAGAATCCTTCATCGGCGAAGCTGGTAATATATCGGCGGTCACGCAGCCAAGGTGCGGTCGTGTGCGCTGACGAGAAGAGGGAGCCTTAACAGTCTCTGCGGACTGCTTATACAACGGAGCGTCCCGAGCGACGGACGTATGCTCCGCTAAAGACACATTTTGTACCACAACATCTGGTCCCAGATGTTGTTGTACGAGAGAGGGACCTCTCTCGCTCGCGGCCCGGCTGGACCTGGACGAGCTAGGAACCGGACTAAAAGGCTTCCTCCGTTCTCGCTTACTATCCGCCGTCACTGGGTGTGCATCTATTATGTTTATAGTGCTCGCATCACCCAAAATTTCCTCTTGGACCGCATCGGACGAACCCGGCTGCCGAACCATTCGGTGAATGGACGCTACACCGGGCGAGCTAGCGGACGACATTTGTCTAATCTCCATGAGCACTTTTGCCGCTAGCTCTGAATTCATTTGTGACGACGGACGCACACTTGAAGAAGATAACATGGAAACATCACCCTGTTCTGGTTCCTCTGAAATAGAAACTGAGAGAGTAGAGTGACCTTGCGGAGAAAGAGCCGGCATCGCTCTTTCTCCAGAAACAACATATCGTGACACACGTTTCCAATGTTTCTCATCCCAATGTTCACATACAGGACAGGGATTAATGCGAGAACACTGACTACAATTAATACAATGATCATGAAAGTCAGAGGAAGATTTCTTCCTATTACAATTTGAACAACGTCCCTTCATTGTGAAAGAACAACAATAAGTCCTAGTTACTCGCAAAAACCCCTGACACAAAGATACATAATAACATGATCCATTAATAAATGAAAAAACAATTGCAAAACAAAATAATTTTGAAAAAATATTTTTTCAGAGAAGCCCAAAATGCTGAAAAGTAACGTTGAGCCCCGATGGATCCGATGGCAAAGTGTGGTCAAAAATTTTAAATTTATATAAAATAATTAATGAGACACTTTCGGATAATATAAATGTATCTTATAATGAGATAAACTACCACAAAGGCAAACAGCCCCCCTCAAAAAAGGCTGTTGCCAATGAAAACAAACAGTGTAAACACACTAGAAAACATGACTCCAGGCACTGAAAAAACTGGCCCGGAATCAGTCATCAATTACACTCTATCTGATGCAAAACAGAGACTCCCAGGGGAGAATCTGTAGAACATCAGATGGAAGATGCAGAACACAAACGTTCTACACCCATGGGTGAAAACGTAACTATGGGGAAAATAACAGAAAACATTCTGTAACCAAGCAACTCTCCCAGGAAATTTTAGAAATGAAATTTCTCAAAAATATGCCAAAAGCATGGGAGAATTGCCAGGGGGGACTTTAGAAGGCTAGGGGAGAGGAAACACTGAATAAGCAGTGCAACAATTAGCAAGAATGACAACAAGAGGCCCATGCCTCGAAAATAGGCAACTTAACATAATTTCATCAAAAAATTTTAAGTACAGCCCTGATTATTTTTTGCCACTTCTTTTTCCTCTCCTCCTTCTATCCTCCTTAGAATCACATTTTCTCCAAAAATTACGTGTCTGGCATCCTTTAAACTGAGATTTACAAGCACAAAGATCAGTGAGATGTTGACTGATGAAGGGCCAAACAGAGAATGATAATTGGCGCCAATTTCGGGACGACTGCGTCACTGCGCATGCGCAGTAGAGGCGTAGTATGGAGGTCCTTTAGGACATGATTTCTTTTTGTTTTGGATGCAAATTTTGGGGATTGGGGGGCAAAATTTGTGTTTGGCCCTGGTTTTGTTAGAGTTAGCACCAGCTAAGTCTGGGTCATTGGTACAGTATAAAAATATATAGAAATTTTGGGTGGGGCGAAAATTCTTGCCCCTCCCATAATGAAGGCAAATATAGCTCCTCGAACTTCTCTTGAACAAATCGGAGTCTACACCTCAAAAGAAAGCTGCACACCAAATATCAAGTCTCTGCTACTGCCAGTTCATAAGAAGATTTTTTAAGATTTAAGCACACTTTTTGGGCGTGGCCCTACCAAGGGGCGAGGCAACTTGATTTGAACAAAATCAAATTGCGATGTCATAACAAACTATTATCTCAACAGCAAGTTCTTATATTGGACATACTGAAGACTAAAATAACAAATTTACAACGTTGAACAAATGGAAAAAGGTCCATAACTCAGCCAAAATTGGTCAGACCGAACCCAAATTAGAATTTCCTCCGCATTCATGAGACAAACCTATGTACATACACAGAACGACATGCAGGTGTGAATGGGCTAATTGGTATGGCATGAGTGCCAGCACAGAAGGATAAAATGAGAGGCCCCTGTCTCGAGTTTTATCCTTCTGCGATGGCACGAGTGCCATATCGATTAACCCGTACACACGTGTGTGTCGATAAACCATAACCACGCTCGTGTCGTTCTGTATTTATTACATGCCTTCAGTTCTATAAAAACAATTATTAAGAAGGACACCACTCTGCATCATTGTCCAAAATAGTCTGTCAAAGATTTCTGTTCGGTACATGTGTGTGGAATGGATTTTCATTTTATGCATGGTTTAGTGTTGCTATAGATGGGAAATTCATAGAACAGGCGTGTAATAAAAAATTTGGTGTTGATTCAATAACTCAAACTAAAGTTATCATCCAGACTTCCAATTTTTAAAGTCGAAAAAATGGGAAAAGGGCCAGAACTCAGCAAAAATTGGTCGGACCAAACCCAAATTCAAACTTGATCTGTGTATTCATCAGACAAACCTATGCATAAAATTTGGTGTTGATTCAATAACTCAAACAGACGTTATCATCCGGACACCAAATTTACAAAGTTGCAAAATTGGGCGGAAAAGCATCAAAAAAGGGGCATAACTTCAACAAAAATTATTGGATCCATCCAATATTCGGAATTCACCTAATCATTGGGGTAAGGGACATATACAACAAATTTGGTTTTTAATCAATGACCCAAACTTTAGTTTTCACTCCGGATGGACACATGGACGGACGTACACATGGATGCAGCCATTTACAATAGTCCTCTGACAAAATGTCGGGGGACAATTAAATTTCCTGGTGCATCCCAACCTCATCAATAGATTTTGTCCTCATTTCAATGTGCAAAGTTTGATGAGAATGCTTGTTTCCTTCGCGTGGTGGTTACGCAAATTTAAATCTATGCGAAAGGATGACCTGTTAGCCAAAAGCTGTATCTTGAATGGTAAAGAGTGAGTAACTTAACTGGTAGAGTGCTAATTTTTTTCTCAGCTTCAAGATTTGTTCACACATTTTTGTCTTGTTACAATTTATGGGAGAGTGCCTATAGGCACTCTCCTATAAATTGTAACAAAGCAAATCGATGGAGATGAAGTAATTTTACTTCCAAGAGAATAAGAAGGACATCCACAGAATATGAAGCCTTTAACTTTAACTTTGGGAACCTGCAGTTCACAATAAAGCCCCAATATGGCCTTCTAGCACTCTACCAGCCTTTCTCGTGTCTTGATAGATTTTTAAACTTTTGCCTTGAGAAAGTTAAAAAATTTATAGTAATTTATATATTTTTTATACTTACCAATGACCCAGACATAGCTGGTGCTAACTCTTAAAATATAGGGCCAAACACAAATTTTGCCCCCCAATCCCCAAAATTTGCATCTAAAACTAAAGAAAACATGTCCTGAAAGGCCCTCCACACTTCGCCCCTACTGCGCATGCGCAGTGTCAAGGACGTTCCGAAATTGGCGCCATTTATCATTCTAATAACCAGTGCCTGGTAAGCGCTATGTACTCAGCGGGGAGGCAAGAGTTCCCAACTCCTGGGAGGGCCATCCCCGTCTGGGTCATTGGTAAGTATAAAAAATATATAAATTACTATAAATTTTTTAACATTTTTATACTGTACCAATGACCCAGACATAGCTGAATAGTAAAAAGGCTGGAGGGCCAAGGACATAGAGCAAAATGGAATACGCTCAATAAAATAAAATAGAGTCATCCCCTGTAGGGAAAAGAAGTAATAGGCCTTACATGTATCTTTCTTATTTATGATAAATTAGAAAGATACAACACCTTCCAAAAATTGAGCTTCATACATCCATGTACTCTATTAATATCCAATAATCCTTATACTAATAATTTTTAAAGTAAGCCAATAATAAAGTAAGTCTAGAGAATAGAGACTCTTATACTCCTAAAAGTGTGTGAGAATTGCATAATCATGTCCGTTGACATATGCAATATTCAAAAGCTATACTTTAAAAACTAAGACTTGAATGAATTTTATAAACTTAAACTTCTCACTAAACAACCATCCCAATAACAGCTCAGAATTACTAACTCCGGAGGAGGTATCCCCTTGTTTTCATAGTAAAAACAGGTGACCCAAGGGAACACCCTCCCCCCCCCCCCCCCTTTTTCTTGCCCTGGGTCAAATAGCCCAGAGCGAAGAGGGCAGCCGAACGGAGACACTGCCGAAACAGACAGCCTACCTAGCTATAGTAGCAACTGTTAAGTGAATGACATTCTGAGCAGTAGATAATAGACCTAACAATAGAGGCCTCCAGAAATGGACTCGATATTTCTGAGATAAAATTCATGAATGGATGGCTGAGCGCAATGAGCAGCCTTCAAAAATCTATAATAGCAACACTATTAATGTAAGCCCAAGAAGTAGAAGAACTCTTACTTCATGAGCCGAAATCTTAAGCACAACTGCTAAGCCAATGATATACCATAAGCAGTACGCTAGTTAATAGAATCCATTAACAATAAAATGGAGCGTAACGTCCTTCTACTAGACAACAAAGACAGAAGAAGCTTACGCCCTTGTAATAAACAGATATCTGTTTATAAATACATAAACTGTACCCGGAAAGAGTAAAGGCCTATGCCCATACGAAGACGGAAGGACCTTAAAATAATAGGTTCCGGATAATAGGAGCCTAACTCTTATGCAACAATCCAACCTAAATAGTAACGGAAGTATTGATTCCGAAACTATGAAAGTGAAAATCATCCATTGATAGTGCATGAAACTCACTGACTCTACAGTAAAAGAGAAACCAACAGAATTACTGTCTAAAAGGTCAGAATTTGAAAACTACTGTTTCCAGAGGCTCAAATGATTACTTAGCTAAATAAGAACCTGAAGTTAAAATCCGTATAGGAATTTAATCTAAAGATTCTAAGTCTATTTATCAAAAAGTTACTAACTGACTTAGATAAAGAGACAAAAGACTCAATTGTAAACTATCGTAGAGTGCATAGGTATGAGGTAACATAAACCTATAACCTAAATAACAACAGGCTGCAGTAGATCTTGTGAAACAAGTATACTAAAAAATAGCAATGAGTAGTATGGAGGGATCAACCATATGAACATAATGATCCCTACACCACGACGGAAGAGCCTCCACTTTAGTCGCATAGAATAGCGAAGAAGAGGATCTCCTATAGTAAGAAATCGCGTCCAAAGCTCGTCCAGTACAGTGCTTACAATGCAATACGGACCACACAACGGAATACATGAAGGTTGCGACCTTGCTGGTTGTGATAAAGATGACACGATTTACCTAGTGAAAAAAGATCCTCACATAGAGGAAGATTTCACGTTAAGATCCACAGTAGACAAGAGAGTAAATTACTCATGATCTCTGTGAAGATAGAGATGCTATCAACAGAAATGTATTGTGGTTGTTTATCTTAGCAATACCTGCTAAAACAACAGCGCCGGAGGATACGCGTATCCTATCATTCCGTCCTATAGATCAATAGAGCGTTAACAGTAATAGCTCAGAGATCTGGACAAGCCAACACATACGTCTGCAATTGATTAGCAAGCTGTGTCATAAATAAAACATCATTGGGCGCTCCCATAGATAGCAAATCTGATTGAATACTTGTTTGTTGAGAGTCCATTCTGACAGCAACAAGCGACCCGTAAGAGAACGGGAGTGCGATAAAACAATCAGACGACCCAGAATATGACGGACCAAAACTGAACTTGGTGTACTATAACCAACAGACGGATTCTTTCCATTAAATTGAATAACGGAAACGAAAGAGTGCCTCCCTGGTTCCGGAGATACGCCACTACTGTCGAATTAAAGGACAGGAATTTGGGCATGCATTTCTGAATAATGTTCATGCAATGACATAAAGCAAGCCTAAAAAACATTATTCCGCGGAAGTTAAACTGATAGCTAAAAGACTGCGGAACCCAAAGACCCTGGCACTTCGAATCCGTAGGGATCAGTATATATCCCAATCTGTTTGACTGGCAACCGTCATAACAGCCACACTCGGGTCCGGCAACTGCGGCGGCACTCTCTGAGTCAACCACCGAATGTTTGCCCCAGTCTGAATCTCTTGTAACACTAGATAGACAAGAGAATGTATAAATCAAGCAATTCATGGATTGCCGGAAAGTTGCCGTCGAAGAGAAGCTCCTCCGAGAACGAAGCGACTCTGAGAGAGTTCTTAACCTACTATCCACGCGCGGATGTAGCTAGGGCTGCATCACGTCTAACCAACTCCAATCAGCCACTGAAGGGCGGAGTTATACGTGAACAAACTACTGCCCTCAAAAGAAATTACATTGAGAATAATATCCCGTAAATCTTTTCTTGAAGACGTAATGATAACGCCTCAGTAAGGCGGATTACGTATAATAAAGCGTCTAAGTTAAGTCTACTATACATAATGTCGTTCCCAACATTGAAATTGGAAAAGACATAAACGGCGAAAAAGAATATATGCAGTCTTTAATCACACCGTCTAGACGCATATGAACTCTCGGTATGCCCTGCTCTGCCAAAATAAACTATATGTAAAAAAGATAAAATGGCAGAAATGAGCCACGCGGACAAGAAACTAAACTATCATGCTTAGTAGCAGGCTTGTATATATATATAAATATATAGCGTCGAAAAATAAAACACATGTTGTAATGACAATATTGGACTGCGTCGGTAAGTCAGGGACAAAGTCCCTGTACCGATCGAAAAATCCGAGTCCAATGACGCTATAAGTCTCTTATCCAAGATCGCAGCAATGAAGTCCGAAAAATAATCACTGGAAGAAATGCCATAAGATATGAAAGGCATCTTCCGATACTACTAAAGGGAAAACTCGAAATCTTTCGAATCCCTTTCGCCATCCTGTCGGACCCTATAAAGCGTTCGGTCGTCCGTAGCTTGATGCAACCGCGGACCGCACCGACCCAGCGCCGTCGGATAATTCCTGATTCGACCGAGAAACCGACAATTGCTGGGATGCTGCGAAACAACTGTGCTAACTCGGATAGCACGTCCGTCACTGAGGCCTGAGGAGCAGCGGTCTTACGATGCATTGCCGCAGGAAGCTCCGAGATCGTTACCCCGTGCATACTTCCAATATGCGAGCGAACGGAGTGTATAGGCCTCGTGTCCCTTGGCTACCGGATGGCGCGACCTATTCGCTGTGGAATCACTGAATGCCGAAACTGATCGGATACTCGAGGTCACGTAGCCAATGTGCGGTCGTGTGCCCTGCTGTGAGGATGAGGAAGCATTAAAGACAGTCTCTCGGACTGTCAATATAACGGAGCGTCCCGAGCAACGGACATATGCTCCGAATGTAAAATATCTGAACCACAACAAGCGGTCCCCTATGTTGTTGGCTTCCTCCGATCTGTCCTCAATCTGCCGTCACTGGGTGAGTACTAAAGTAATTAACGTGCTCGCATCACCCAAATCTCCTTCCTAGACCGCAACGGACGAACCCGGCAGCCGAACCATTCGATGAATGTACGCTACACCGGGTGAGCTAGCGAATGTCACTCCGTAAGCGATAGACATATTCCATGAGCACTTATTGCCGCTAACTCTTCATTAACTATGACGACAGAGGCACACTTTTGAAAAACATCTCCATAACTCTTCGAACAAGAAACCAGAAATGCTTGGATAGCAAGCATAAAATAATAATATATATAGCGTCGTTCAATAATTCGAAAGTTTGTGTGACATTATTGGACTATGTCGGAACTGAGGGACGATGTCCCTGAACCGAACCAAAAATTTCTAAGTCCACCGACGCTATCAGTTTCTTATCCGGCATCGAGGCATATGTTGTTCCGAAAGGGAAAGCTTGAAATCCACCGAATCCCTTTCGGTATCCCGTCGGACCGGATGAAACTTTCGGACGTCCGTACCCGCTTCCACGGAGCGTCCCGACCCAGCATCGTCGGATAAAATATATGCGACAGATTCAGTTGATGCTGGGATGCTGCGATAAACTGTGCTATTAAGGAAAGCACGTCCGTTCCCGAGGCCTGTGCAGTAGCGGACTTACGATGCATTGCCGCTGGAAGCTCCGTGTACGTTGACTCCCGCACACTTCCTATGCGAACGTCCGGAGTCTGCAGGCCTCGAGTCCCCGGCTACCGACCCAGCGCTGTCGGATAATTCTCGATCCGACACCGTTTCTATCGGCTGCTGGGATGCTGCGATAAGCTGTGCTATGTGCACAAGAATGTCCGGCGTCGAGACCTGCGGAGGCGTAGTCTATCGCTGCTTCGCCGAGGGCAGCTCCGCATCAGATGGCTCCCGCATACTTTTCCTATGCGAACGTCCGGAGTCCATCGGTCTCGAATCCCTGGCTGCCGGATGGTGTGACCTGGTCGCCGAAGAATCCTTGATCGGCGAAGCTGGTAATATATCGGCGGTCACGCAGCCAAGGTGCGGTCGTGTGCGCTGACGAGAAGAGGAAGCCTTAGCAGTCTCAGCGGACTGCCTATACAACGGAGCGTCCCGAGCGACGGACGTATGCTCCGCTAACGACACATTTGTACCACAACATCTGGGGCCAGATGTTGTTGAACGAGAGAGGGGCCTCTCTCGCTTGCCGTCCGGATGGACCGGAACGAGCTATGAACCGGACTAAAAGGCTTCCTCCGTTCTCCCTCCGATCCGCCGTCACTGGGTGCGCATTAAGTTAATTTTATAGTGCTCGCATCACCCCAAAATTCCTTCTAGACCGCAACGGACGAACCCGGCTGCCGAACCATTCGGTGAATGGACGCTACACCGGGCGAGCTAGCGGACGTCAAAGGCCGTCGAACCTACTAGGGTCCCCTTAGGCAATTGGCGTATTACATGAGCACTTTTCCGCTAGCCCTTCATTAATTGTGTCGACGGAGGCACACTGTTGGAAGACATCACAGATACATCACCCTAATCTTGATCGTCTGAAATAGAAATTGATAAAGTAGAGTGACCCTGCGGGGAAAGGACCGGAGTGTCCAAATCCCCAACAACATACCGTGACATACGCTTCCCATATTGTCATCAAAATCATACGATACAGAACAGGAGCTAATGCGAGTACACTGACCACATATAGAATGATAATAAGGTCAGAGGAAGACTTCCTCTTAAAACAATTGATCAATATCCTTTCAATGAAAACAAGTCCTGGTACTCGCACTAACCCCTGGCAATCAAAATACATAATAATAATATGATCCATTAATATAGAAAAAATAATTGAAATCAAAATATTTTGAAAAAATATTTTTTCAGAACAGCCCAAGTTTCTGAAAAGTAACGTTGAGCCCCAATGGATCCCAAGCCTAAGTGTGGACAAAAATTTTAAAAATATTTTAAACAATTTATTCAACACTTACGAACAATAATAATGTATCTAGTTATGATTAAAATAACATAAAGATATTATTATTTAGAAATCCCCCCCTCACACAGAGGGCTGTTGTAAATGTAAACAATGAGTGTAAAAACACTAAAATAAGACTCCAGGCACCCAGGCCCGAAATCAGTTACCAAAAATACACCATCTGATGCAAAACAGAGACTTCCAGGGAAGAAACTGCAGAACATCAGATGGTAGATGCAGAACACAACGCCTAACCACCCGTAGGTGAAGACGTAAACATGGGGAAAGAACAGAATTCATTCTGTTATTCAGCTAAAACTCCCAAGAAATTTTAGTAATAATAATTACAGAAATTATGCCAAAAGCATGGGAGAATAGCAAGGGGGAACTTAAAGGACAGGGAGAGAGGAAAAACACTTGAAAAAACAGTGTAACTAAATAATCAGAATGACAACAAAATGGCTGCTGCCTTGAAAATAGGTAACTTAACATAATTTCATTAAAAAATTTTAAGTTACAGCCCTGATAATATTCTGTCACACATTCTTTTCCTCTCCTCCTTTTCTATCCTCCTTAGAATCACCATTTCACTAATATTTATGTGTCTGGCATCATTTAAACTGAGATTTAAAAGCACAAAGATCAGTCAGATGTTAACTGATGAAGGGCCAAACTTAGAATGATAAATGGCGCCAATTTCGGAACGTCCTTGACACTGCGCATGCGCAGTAGGGGCGAAGTGTGGAGGGCCTTTCAGGACATGTTTTCTTTAGTTTTAGATGCAAATTTTGGGGATTGGGGGGCAAAATTTGTGTTTGGCCCTATATTTTAAGAGTTAGCACCAGCTATGTCTGGGTCATTGGTACAGTATAAAAATATACAATGGCCCAGACTAGCTGGTGTTAACTCAAAAATTAATCCAGGGCCAAACACAAATTTGCATGGAAAACCGAAAAATTTATATCCTATCTGGTCCTCCATACTTTTCAGATCTGGGCATGCGCAGTATCGAGGAAGGAACCAAAATTGGCTGCAACCATCGTTCTTTCTACAGATTGCCTGTTAAATGTTATAAACAGCGGGGAGGTATGAGTGCCCACTCATGGGAGGGCCATACACATCTGGGCCATTGGTAAGTATAAAACATATACAAATTACTTAAAATTTATAATATTTTTATACAACAACCAATGCCAAGACTAGCTGAAACGTAAAAAAGCTGGAGGGCCTAGGACATAAAGGAAAATCCAATCTCTCAATTACTTCAGTAAAGGATAGCTCCTACAGGAGAATAGGAGAAGATAGAAATTATATATGTCTTTCACCCTTACGAGAAAAGAGAAAGGCATAACACCAACAATATAATTGAGTATAACATAATATATAATTCTCCATTTAATGCCAGCATAACCCACTATGCTAATTCGGTGAAGGGAAGCCAAAATATAAGACAGTCCAGAGAATGAGACTCTTTATACTCATTTAAAAGTGTCCGAGAATTGTATATTAACGCCTGTTTGACACGTGACATATACAAATGCTTCACAGTGAGCTACACTTTAAAAACAGTATATAAATGAGACATAGTTATTGCTTCACACCGAGCTACACATTAAAACCATCTCAGCACCGACTCAGAACTACTGACACTGGAGGAGGTCTTCCCTTGCTTTTCACTATTATTATTATTATTATTATTTATTGGTGTTTAAGGTCACATACTTATGCACAATGGCTAATCGTGACCGTGACAGTTTTACGGGTGAAGGAAGCCGGAGTACCCGGAGAGAACCACCGAGCAACGACGAGCAGCTGTCAGCTCTCCAACATCGTAACTCTGAACTCTGCACCGCAGCACAGGCAGGGTTAGATTGGTTGAAGACATGCGCACCATCGACGTGCAGTACGCCTCAGTACACAGCGTCATCGTGCCCCCATGTAGGCAATCGGGGTGAAGTGTCTTGCCCAAGGACACAACGTGGTTGCCGCAGGTGGGATTCGAACCGAGGACCTCTCGGCTTCTTTTCACTATAAAGCCAGATGATCAAAGGGACCCCCCCCCCCCTTCCCCTTGTACTGAGGTAAATAAACTCATAACGAAGAGGGCAGCGGAACGGCATCAATGCTGGAACGGATAGTCTAAATACCTATAGATGTAACCATTACCGTACTGACACGTGTCGAAGCCCATACTCGTGCCAAAGCCCCCCCCCCCCCCCCCCTCACTTTTCCAGATTTGTGAACCAGGGTGCCCTACTCAAGTCAAAGCCCACCCCCAAGTTTCAAATTGGACGAAAGTTGTTTGAGACAAGACGTTAAATTTACCGGAATCAAATGGAAAAATAGGTGACTTGTTGTAACACTGTACTTACCAAATAGAACTGTAATACTGTATTATGTATATTTTATGGAGTTGAGATTTTTGTGTTGTTAAATTCGTCTTTTGTGCAATACATTATGTCTGTGTTCAGTGTAATAAGTCTTTATTAAAAAATTATCCCAAGCAAAATTGACTTGTTCATTTTTTTGTCGACCTCGTTTTTGGAAGCTGTCACTTGTTTCAAATGAGTGTGCAGGCTGTTGTCTGAAACACGCCCACAAAATATAGTTTTCACAGTTTTCACAGTGGTTGAATATCATCAGGAAGATACTGATTGAACACTGCCACTTTCGAGCGGTGCACAACTCATTGTGAAAGAACACTGTCATTTTCGAGCGTGCACAACTCAATGTGAAAAACGGGTGTTCAGAAATTAATGAGAAAGTGGTAATTAAAAATAAAAAATAATTACAACTCTGGTATTTGAGAATTATATAACAATATAATGAGGGATATGATTTATGACATATTGGTTCAATAAAACATGCTCATGCTCAGGGAGGCAACTATTTTGTTATTCATATTCCGCTGTGTAAATTTTATCTGGTCTTCATATTAAGATTTTTTTTATTGATTTTGTGTGAAGCTATATTTTGTTTTATTCGTAATGTATATATTTAAAAACACAGCTATTTTTAAACAGACTATGTTTGTCTGTTTTCAAGGAGGTGGTTTGCAGTATTGATTGAAAAACTTATGTCCATTTCTGGCTTCGAGAGTAACCTGTAAAATGAAAACAACACCGCATGGTTTTCTGTTTGTTTTATTCATTAAATTGAGGATTAAAACCCAAAATCTGAAACGTATGTACAAGATAATTATGAGAATTTTTAAAGCAAATTCTATAAAATTGGTAGGCGGTTTCCAAAGAAACATAACATACCCAATGGATACTTACTTGTCTTATATCGCCAATTTCCGACGCATCCCAACGTGACTTGCAAGCACTATTACTCGTCTCGAAGCCCACCCACCACTTTGCAATTTATCAACTGCCAGCACCTCCTGGGCTTCGACATGAGTCAGTACGGTAATGGACGACATTCTGAGCAACAGATAAAGCATGAAGTTCACAGACTCTTCTAGCAGATGCAAAGGCTAAGAGAAATGCTGTTTTATAGGTCAAGAATTTGAGCTCTACAACATCCAACGGCTCAAACGGAGCTTCTTTGAGCTTCAACAGAACCCAAGCCAAATTCCACTTAGGAATTAATCCGAGGGTTCTAGGTTTATTAATAGAGAAATTTCTAACCAGCTTGGACAATGAAGTATTTGATCCAATAGCCAAGTTATCATGAAGAGCATAAGTGTCTGATAACATAGAACTATAGCCCTTAGTAGTGACGGGCTGTAGTTTGAGATCGTCAAACAAGTAGACCAGGAAATTGGCAACATTTGGTATGGACGGATCGTATACATCCATCCCATGAGATCGACAGAGCGTCTACTGCGTACGCTCAATGATCTGAGCATGGCGACAAGAACGTCGGTAACTGATTGTTCAGGTGTTTCGCAAACAGATCTATCATGGGACGATCCCACTGGTAGCAAATCTGTCTGAATATTCGCTTGTTGAGAGTCCATTCCGATGGTAACAGGCGACCTTTCCGAGAGAGCGAGTCTGCTAGTACATTCAGATGACCCGGTATATGACGGACAGAAATTGAACATGATGATTCATGACGTATAGGAGAATCCTCTCCGTTAATTCGGATAATGGAATTGAATGAGTGCCGCCTTGGTTTCTGATGTAAGCTATTACTGTTGAATTGTCCGACAAAATTTGAACATAGCCATATTGACATCATCTCTTTGATGTTTATGTGTTTCTCTAGGCACTGAGGGTCCAAAAGACCCTGACACTTCAAGTCTGTGGGACTTAGGGTCGATCCCTAACCCATCTGACTCGCATACATCATAATCGTGAAAGCCGGATCTGGCAGTTGCAGCGGAACTCACTGAGTTAACCACTGAATATCTGACCAAATCTGAACTTTTTGTTTTACTAGGTCCGTTAAAACAACACTGGTTTCGAGCGAATGCGTCTTCACACTCCAGTTCTGAGTAAAGAATATCTGGAGGGGACTAGTGCGCAGATGGCCCATCGGAATAAGATCGGCAGCCGCTCTGCAGAGCCCCATCAGTCGCATGAATTCCCTCACTGTTAATGCATCTGAGTGAAGACAAAAGTGAGCATAACAACTGACTAATTTTGCTCTGGGTAACGGCAGACGAAACAGATTGTTGTGAGTCTCAAAGCACATTCCCAAGTGAGTGAACGACTTGGAAGGAGCTAGATCCGACTTATTCTCATTTACGATGAAACCGAGACGTCGGAGTAATAGAAGCAGACTCTAAACATCGTTTTGAAGAATAATTCTCTTGCAGTAACTCTGCAGAATGTCGTCCAAGTAAGCCGACGTTACCGCAGACGAATGTGCTCAGAAGTATGACATCATAGAGTTCTTTATTCGAGTGAATGCCCAGGGAGCCAGGTTCAGACCAAAGCACATTGCTCTGAACTGATAAGCCTTCTCTTGTACGGCGAAACCGCAGGTACTTTCTGAATACCGGATGTACCACAACATGAAAGTACGCATCCTTTAGATCTACGCTTGTCGCATAGTCGTTCACTCGAATGCTTGCTCTTACTGACCAAATGGTCTTCATATAGAATTTTGGAGCCATGATAAGCTTGTTTATCCAGCTCAAATCTTTTACCAGTCGGAACGAGCCATCTGGCTTCGGTACTAGGAACAGGTTACTGTAAAAACCCTGAGAATCTTGATTCTTGACGACCTCTATTGCTTCCTTTAATAAGAGAGCCTTACCTCCGCTTAGAGAGACTCTCTTTTGAAAGGATTTGACGGAAGATTTGTCCAACGCGGACATCTTGTTAGTGGGGGTTTCGATTGGAATGATAGCTGTAAGCCATCTGAAACTACACTTCTCACCCACTGATTTTCCGTGACTGCTATCCAGTTTCTCGCGAAGTTTGATAACCTTCCGCCAACTGGCCAGCAATAGAGGTCTTGAACATCACCTGTATGACCTGTGAGGCTTACAGGAGGAGAAACTCCGTCCTCCCCGCAAAAAACATTGTCAACGTTTATAAATGCGCATAGCCCTGACTGGACACAGCAAAGATCTATGGTTATACGATCAGACCTAACCCCCTTTCCTGAGTCGCTATATTGACGGCCTTTGGAGTAATTGTAAGAGGGCTTCTTGTACCCTCGTGAGGAGTTCCCTTTGGCATTTTAGGTTTGGAACGTCCTCCTTTACTCCTGTCTGCTGAAACAGGTTGCTGAGACGCCGACTTCAAAAGCAGAGCACTTGACGCTTTCTTAGTGGCCTGTTCATAGACTTACAAAAGCTTGTCATCAAAAATAGTATGTCCGGAGACCGGAGCGACCCAAAGAGAGCTTTTCACCTTGTCATCTATAAGTGATGATGACGCAAGGGCAGCATCACATCTAATTAACTCCAGATTAGCCACTGTTAGGGTTGAGTTATACGTGGTATACATAATTGCCCTGGAAAGAACTCTAAGAGAGGTACGGACGTCCTCAAATTCCTTCCCGTTGAGACGTTGCGCCATAGCTCTGGTGATCTGCGTAGGACATTGCATCCAAACTTGCTCTGTTTGATGAAATTGCCATTTCCATTACATCTGAGCAAATAGTGAATGATGCAGGTAAGGATACATGTAAATCCCTGGCCTGCTCATCCAAACGCAGAGGAGCTCTCTGAACATCTTCTCCAACCATTTTAAATGAATGTGGTCCAAGAAACAGTATATTTAAACAGTATATTTATGGAAGATGCAGATAAGAAACCGCCTTTTTTCCCTGCACTTGAGGGGTTGAATATGGCATTGTCTATATGGCCGAAGGCCTGCGACACCTGCCTAGACTGAATCGGAAAAGAAAGAACTTCTTTCTCTGTATAAAGTCTGCATCTAGCGATGTCAGTGGTTTCTCTCTTATTGTTGTAGCATTTTGATTTGGTGGAACAAATTCAGGGTAGTATTGATGGATGAAAAAAACCCACAACGTTGCATACCAAATATCAAAAGATTCTGCCTGCTGGATCTGGAGAAGAAGATTTTTTAAGAAATTTGCCTGAAATGCACTAAGTTCGAAATCGGGCTCTTATACTGAGCCCAAATATGAACCCAGGGGGCCGATTTGAACAAACTTGAATCAGATCCACCCTACAATCTTGCATACCAAATATCAAAAGATTCTGCCTGCTGGATCTGGAGAAGAAGATTTTTTAATGTTTTTCCCATTGCCTTCAGTGTTAAAAAGTGCGGACTCAGCACTTTTTCAAAGTCCTGAAAAAAGTACCTTGTGATCAAACCGATAGGGATTTTTTTAAACCATTCTATTCTACTGGATAAAAGTAAGCTTTATATAAAATAAGAATTCTCTGTGTTGTGTAGTTTTGGAGATATGGCAGTTTTAAGGTTTTTCCTATTTTTAGCTCCCGGGGTTCACACGGGGCAATGAGAAAAGTTTTTTTTTGCATCAATCAACTACTTATGACCCATTATCATCTCATATTAAATTTGGTTCAAATCGACCTCACGGTTCTGAAAGTTAAAAAATTTATAGTAATTTATATATTTTTTATACTTACCAATGACCCAGACTTAGCTGGTGCTAACTCCACAAAAACCAGGGCCAAACACAAATTTTGTCCCCCAATCCCCAAAATTTGCATCCAAAACAAAAAGAAATCATGTCCTAAAGGACCTCCATAGTACGACTCTACTGCGCATGCGCAGTGACGCAGTCGTCCGGAAATTGGCGCCAAATATCATTCTTACTGGCAGTGCCTGGTCAGCGCTATGTACTCAGCGGGGAGGCAAGAGTTCCCAACTCAGGGAGGGCCATCCCCGTCTGGGTCATTGGTAAGTATAAAAAATATATAAATTACTATAAATTTTTTAACATTTTTATACTGTACCAATGACCCAGACTTAGCTGAATAGTAAACAGGCTGGAGGGCCTAGGACATAGAGGAAAATCCAATAAGCTCAATTATAAAATAAAGAGGTAACCCCTTAAGGAGAAAAGGGGTATTAGGCTTTACATGTATCTTTCTTATTTAATATTTAAATTAGAAAGATACACTACCCTTAATAATTGAGCACAATAACATTCATGTTCTCTATTAACATCCAGTATAACCCTTATACTAATTATTTTTTAAAGCAAGCCAATAAATAAAGTAGTCCAGAGAATTGAGACTCTTTATAATCATTTAAAAGTGTCCGAGTATTGTATATTAAAGCCCGTTTGACACTTGACATATACAAATGTTTCACACCGAGCTACACTTTAAAAATAAGACATGAATGAAATTAAACATTAATATTACACTTTAAAACCATCCCGGAAGCGACTCAGAAATACTGTCTTGGAGGAGGCATTCCCTTGCTTTTCACTATAAAGCAGGTGACCTAAGGGAACACCCCCCCCCCCCCCCCCCTTCCCCTTGCCCTGGGTCAAATAGCCCAGAGCGAAGAGGGCAGCCGGACGGAGTCACTGCCGGAACAGAAAGCCTGCATAACTATAGTTGCAACTGTTTAGTGGACGACATTCTGAGCAACAGATAAACGGACCTAAACAATGCAGGTCTCCAGAAATGGACTCAATATTTCTGAGATAAAAATTAGTAAATGTGGATGGCTGAGACCAATAAGCGGCCTTCATTAAATCTGTAATAGCAACACTATTAGCATAAGCCCAGGAAGTAGAAAGAGCTCTTACTTCATGAGCAGAAATCTTAAGCACAGACTGCTGAGAAGAAGATAAATCTTCATACGCAGTACGGATAGTTAACTGAATCCATCTAGCAATAGAATGGACTGAAATGTCCTTTCTATTAGGCATCAAAGACAGAAAGAAACGTTTCCGTCCCTTTCTGATGAACTGAGATCTCTGTTTATAGATACGTAGTGCTCTAACAGGACAGAGTAAAGGCCTACGCCCGTCTGAAGACGGAAGAGCCTTAATAACAATAGGTTCCGGATATTTATTAGGAGCCTGATTCTTAGCTAAAAAACCGACATTAGTAGTGAAGGTGATAGTGTTCCCAACACTACGATAATGAGAATCATCCACCGATAGTGCATGAAGCTCACTGACTCTTCTGGCAGAAGAGAAAGCTAAGAGAAAAGCTGTCTTATAAGATAAGAATTTGAAATCTACTGTCCCAAGAGGTTCAAATGGCTTTTCCTTCAATTTAAGGAGAACCCAAGCTAAATTCCACTTAGGAATTAATCTGAGAGTTCTGGGTCTATTTATCGAAAAGTTTCTAACCAATTTCGATAAAGAGACATTAGATCCAATTTGTAAACTATCATGATGTGCATAGGTATCAGATAACATAGATCTATAACCCTTTATAGTAACAGGTTGCAGTTTGATTTCGTCAAACAAGTATACTAGAAAGTTAGCAATGTCTGGTATAGAGGGATCAAATATATCAACAGAATGATCCCTACACCAACGACGGAAAACCTTCCACTTAGCCGCATAGTTTAGCGAAGAGGAGGTCCTCCTACAGTTAGAAATCGCGTCCACTGCTCGTCCTGTAAAGTGCTTGCCATGCAAGAAGGACCGCACAACGGAAAAACGTGAAGGTTGAGACCTTGCGGGTTGTGATGTAGTTGGCGCGATTTCCCCTGCCAAAGAAGATCCTCTCGTGGAGGGAGCTTCCGCGGTAGGTCCCACAACAGACACCTGAGTAGATTTATCCACGGTCTCTGTGGCGACAGAGATGCTACCAACAGAATCTTGCATTGAGATTGTTTTATCTTTAGCAATACTTGTTGAATTAACGGCGCTGGAGGATACGCATATCCTATCATTCCGTCCCAAGGGATCGATAGAGCGTCTACTGCAAATGCTCTTGGATCCGGACACGGGGACACATACGTCTGCAACTGATTGTTGAGATGTGTCGCAAATAAGTCTATCATTGGCCGTTCCCATTGGTAGCAAATCTGATTGAATACTTGTTTGTTGAGAGTCCACTCCGACGGCAACAAGCGACCCTTTCGTGAAAGGGAGTCTGCTAGCACATTCAGACGACCCGGTATGTGACGGACCGAAAGAAGAACGTGATGTTCTAACGCAAACAGAAGGATTCTTTCCATTAGATTGAACAACGGAACTGAATGAGTGCCTCCCTGATTCCGTATATACGCCACTACTGTCGTATTGTCGGATAGGATTTGGACATGAGCATCGTGAATAATGTCCATCCAGTGACGTAACGCAAGCCAAATTGACATCATTTCCTTGATGTTTATGTGCTTGCACAGGAATTGCGGATCCCAAAGACCCTGGCATCTCGAATCCGTTGGGATTAATGATGCACCCCAACCTGTTTGACTGGCATCCGTCATAATGGTAAAACTCGGATCCGGCAACTGCAGCGGAACTCCTTGAGTTAACCACTGAATGTTTGCCCAAGTCTGAATCTCTTGTTTCACTTGATCTGACAAGAGAACGTCTACATCGAGCGAATGAATTTTCACACTCCAATTCTGAGTCAGGAAAATTTGAAGAGGCCGTGTGCGTAGCCGTCCCATCGGAATGAGATCCGCGGCGGCTCCGCACAGACCTATCAGTCTCATAAATTCTCTCGCCGTGACTTTGTCTGTATTCAGACAATAGCGAGCGTAACAACTGACTAATTTCGCTCTGGTTAACGGCAGACGAACGAGATTGTTGTGCGTCTCGAAGCTCATTCCCAGATGAGTGAATGACTTGGACGGCACCAGATCCGACTTCTCCTTGTTTACTATGAAACCGAGACGTCGGAGCAATAGAAGAAGATTCTGAACATCGTTCTGAAGCGTTAACTCGTTGCCGTACCTCTGAAGAATGTCGTCCAGGTAGGCCGACGTTACCGCAGACGAATGAGCTCGGAAGTAAATCATTACCGAGTTCATTACCCGAGTGAAAGCCCAGGGTGCTAGATTCAATCCGAAGCACATGGCCCGGAACTGATACACCACTCCTAGGACTGCGAAGCGTAGATACTTTCGGAATGTCGGATGTACCATGACGTGAAAGTACGCATCTTTGAGATCTATGCTCGTTGCATAATCGTTCACCCGAATACTCGCTCTGACCGATCGAATCGTCTCCATATAAAACTTCGGAGCGACGATCAGCTTGTTTATCCAGCTCAAATCTATGACTGGACGGAACGAGCCGTCTGGTTTCGGAACCAGAAACAGATGGCTGTAGAATCCCAGAGATTCTTGGTTTTCTACGACCTCTACCGCGTTCTTCATTAAAAGAGACTGCACCTCTGATAGCAGAGCGTCTCTTTTCAGAGGGTTTGACGGAAGATGAGTCCACTTTGGACTTCGAGTTAATGGAGGCTTTCGTTTGAAGGATATCTTTAGACCTTCCGAAGTCACTCCTCTCACCCACGGGTCGTCCATAATCGACGCCCACTCTTGAGAAAAACTCGACAACCTTCCGCCAACCGGAACGCGATAGAGGTTTGAGCCATCACCTCCTGGATCTGCGAGGCCTGCGGTAGGAGAAACCACGTCTTCCACGACCCGCACCTCGCCTCGTCGACCTCGGGGCGTCCGACCGATTGTCCCGGCCTGAAGGACGTCCCGAACGAGAGTCGCTATCCTGACGGTCTCTCGAATAAGAGCTAGAGGACGCACCGGAACCTCTATAGGAACCTCTCTTGGGCGGATAAGACCCAGAAGTGCCCGCCTTATTCGTGTCTGCTGTATCCGACCTTTTAGGAGCGGATCTAAACAACAGAGAATCACTAGCTTTCTTTTTAATATTATCATAAATAGCGGAAAGCTTGCCGTCAAAGAGAAGATCTCCTGAGACCGAAGCGACTCTAAGAGAGTTCTTCACCTTAGAATCCACTAGTGTGGATGTAGACAAGGCTGCGTCACGTCTAACCAACTCCAGATTTGCCACTGAAAGGGCGGAGTTACACGTGGAATAAGCTACTGCCCTTGAAAGAAGTCTTAAGGAGGATTGTATATCCTGAAACTCTTCCCCTTGAAGACGCAGTGATAACGCCTTAGTAAGGTGATCTGCGTAAGATAAGGCATCTAAATTGGCTCTGTTAGACGCAATAGCTGTTTCCAACACTGCGGTTGGAATAGAAGCTGAGGACGGTAATGATAGCTCTAAGTCTTCCGCCTCGTCGACCATACGCAGAGGAACTCTCGGTATACCCTGACCTGCCGTGTCGAATTTATTCCTTGCATTAATGAAAGGCAGGTTGAGAGTATTTGCGGACAAGAAGCCTGCTTTCCCCGTCCTGGAAGCAAGTTTAAAAACAGCGTCGTTCAATAATTCAAATGTTCTTGCAACATTATTGGACTGCGACGGAAACTCGGGAGCGATGTCCCTGAACCGCTCGAAAAAATCAGAGTCCAATGACGCTATAATTCTCCTGTCCGGAAGCGCAGCAGTCTGGCCCGACGGAACAACTTGAGGAAGAAAGTGCCGGATGAAGTCCACGGCAGCTTTGTGTTGTTCCGAAAGGGATAGCTCCAATTCATCCGTATCCCTTTCACCATCCGGTCGGACCTCCCGATGTTCCCGGTCGTCCGCCCCCGATGCTACGGCGGAGCGTACCGACCCAGCGCCGTCGGATAATTCTCGATCCGACACCGTTTCTGTCGGCTGCTGGGATGCTGCGATAAGCTGTGCTATCTGCACTAGAATGTCCGACGTCGAGACCTGCGGAGGAGCGGTATTTCGCTGCTTCGCCGAGGGCAGCTCCGCATCAGATGGCTCCCGCATACTTTTCCTATGCGAACGTCCGGAGTCCATCGGTCTCGAATCCCTGGCTGCCGGATGGTGTGACCTGGTCGCCGAAGAATCCTTCATCGGCGAAGCTGGCAAAATATCGGAGGTCACGCAGCCAAGGTGCGGTCGTGTGCGCCGACGAGAAGAGGAAGCCTTAACAGTCTCTGCGGACTGCTTATACAACGGAGCGTCCCGAGCGACGGACGTATGCTCCGCTAAAGACACATTTTGTACCACAACATCTGGTCCCAGATGTTGTTGTACGAGAGAGGGGCCTCTCTCGCTCGCGGCCCGGCTGGACCTGGACGAGCTAGGAACCGGACTAAAAGGCTTCCTCCGTTCTCGTTCACTATCCGCCGTCACTGGGTGTGCATCTATTATTTTTATAGTGCTCGCATCACCCAAAATTTCCTCTTGGACCGCATCGGACGAACCCGGCTGCCGAACCATTCGGTGAATGGACGCTACACCGGGCGAGCTAGCGGACGACATTAGTCTAATCTCCATGAGCACTTTTGCCGCTAGCTCTGTATTTAATTGTGACGACGGACGCACACTTGAAGAAGATAACATGGAAACATCACCCTGTTCTGGTTCCTCTGAAATAGAAACTGAGAGAGTAGAGTGACCTTGTTTAGAAAGAGCCGGCATCGCTCTTTCTTCAGAAACAACATATCGTGACACACGTTTCCAATGTTTCTCATCCCAATGTTCACATACAGGACAGGGATTAATGCGAGAACACTGACTACAATTAATGCAATAATCATGAAAGTCAGAGGAAGATTTCTTCCTATTACAATTTGAACAAGTTCCCTTCATTGTGAAAGAACAACAATAAGTCCTAGTTACTCGCAAAAACCCCTGACACAAAGATACATAATAACATGATCCATTAATAAATGAAAAAACAATTGCAAAACAAAATAATTTTGAAAAAGTTAAAAAATTTATAGTAATTTATATATTTTTTATACTTACCAATGACCCAGACTTAGCTGGTGCTAACTCCACAAAAACCAGGGCCAAACACAAATTTTGCCCCCCAATCCCCAAAATTTGCATCCAAAACAAAAAGAAATCATGTCCTAAAGGACCTCCATAGTACGACTCTACTGCGCATGCGCAGTGACGCAGTCGTCCCGAAATTGGCGCCAAATATCATTCTTACTGGCAGTGCCTGGTCAGCGCTATGTACTCAGCGGGGAGGCAAGAGTTCCCAACTCAGGGAGGGCCATCCCCGTCTGGGTCATTGGTAAGTATAAAAAATATATAAATTACTATAAATTTTTTAACATTTTTATACTGTACCAATGACCCAGACTTAGCTGAATAGTAAACAGGCTGGAGGGCCTAGGACATAGAGGAAAATCCAATAAGCTCAATTATAAAATAAAGAGGTAACCCCTTAAGGAGAAAAGGAGTATTAGGCTTTACATGTATCTTTCTTATTTAATATTTAAATTAGAAAGATACACTACCCTTAATAATTGAGCACAATAACATTCATGTTCTCTATTAACATCCAGTATAACCTTTATACTAATTATTTTTAAAACAAGCCAATAAATAAAGTAGTCCAGAGAATTGAGACTCTTTATAATCATTTAAAAGTGTCCGAGTATTGTATATTAAAGCCCGTTTGACACTTGACATATACAAATGCTTCACACCGAGCTACACTTTAAAAATAAGACATGAATGAAATTAAACATTAATATTACACTTTAAAACCATCCCGGAAGCGACTCAGAAATACTGTCTTGGAGGAGGCATTCCCTTGCTTTTCACTATAAAGCAGGTGACCTAAGGGAACACCCGCCCCCCCCCCCCCCCCCTTCCCCTTGCCCTGGGTCAAATAGCCCAGAGCGAAGAGGGCAGCCGGACGGAGTCACTGCCGGAACAGAAAGCCTGCATAACTATAGTTGCAACTGTTTAGTGGACGACATTCTGAGCAACAGATAACGGACCTAAACAATGCAGGTCTCCAGAAATGGACTCAATATTTCTGAGATAAAAATTAGTAAATGTGGATGGCTGAGACCAATAAGCAGCCTTCATTAAATCTGTAATAGCAACACTATTAGCATAAGCCCAGGAAGTAGAAAGAGCTCTTACTTCATGAGCAGAAATCTTAAGCACAGACTGCTGAGAAGAAGATAAATCTTCATACGCAGTACGGATAGTTAACTGAATCCATCTAGCAATAGAATGGACTGAAATGTCCTTTCTATTAGGCATCAAAGACAGAAAGAAACGTTTCCGTCCCTTTCTGATGAACTGAGATCTCTGTTTATAGATACGTAGTGCTCTAACAGGACAGAGTAAAGGCCTACGCCCGTCTGAAGACGGAAGAGCCTTAATAACAATAGGTTCCGGATATTTATTAGGAGCCTGATTCTTAGCTAAAAAACCGACGTTAGTAGTGAAGGTGATAGTGTTCCCAACACTACGATAATGAGAATCATCCACCGATAGTGCATGAAGCTCACTGACTCTTCTGGCAGAAGAGAAAGCTAAGAGAAAAGCTGTCTTATAAGATAAGAATTTGAAATCTACTGTCCCAAGAGGTTCAAATGGCTTTTCCTTCAATTTAAGGAGAACCCAAGCTAAATTCCACTTAGGAATTAATCTAAGAGTTCTGGGTCTATTTATCGAAAAGTTTCTAACCAATTTCGATAAAGAGACATTAGATCCAATTTGTAAACTATCATGATGTGCATAGGTATCAGATAACATAGATCTATAACCCTTTATAGTAACCGGTTGCAGTTTGATTTCGTCAAACAAGTATACTAGAAAGTTAGCAATGTCTGGTATAGAGGGATCAAATATATCAACAGAATGATCCCTACACCAACGACGGAAAACCTTCCACTTAGCCGCATAGTTTAGCGAAGAGGAGGTCCTCCTACAGTTAGAAATCGCGTCCACTGCTCGTCCTGTAAAGTGCTTGCCATGCAAGAAGGACCGCACAACGGAAAAACGTGAAGGTTGAGACCTTGCGGGTTGTGATGCAGTTGGCGCGATTTCCCCTGCCAAAGAAGATCCTCTCGTGGAGGGAGCTTCCGCGGTAGGTCCCACAACAGACACCTGAGTAGATTTATCCACGGTCTCTGTGGCGACAGAGATGCTACCAACAGAATCTTGCATTGAGATTGTTTTATCTTTAGCAATACTTGTTGAATTAACGGCGCTGGAGGATACGCATATCCTATCATTCCGTCCCAAGGGATCGATAGAGCGTCTACAGCAAATGCTCTTGGATCCGGACACGGGGACACATACGTCTGCAACTGATTGTTGAGATGTGTCGCAAATAAGTCTATCATTGGCCGTTCCCATTGGTAGCAAATCTGATTGAATACTTGTTTGTTGAGAGTCCACTCCGACGGCAACAAGCGACCCTTTCGAGAAAGGGAGTCTGCTAGCACATTCAGACGACCCGGTATGTGACGGACCGAAAGAAGAACGTGATGTTCTAAAGCAAACAGAAGGATTCTTTCCGTTAGATTGAACAACGGAACTGAATGAGTGCCTCCCTGATTCCGTATATACGCCACTACTGTCGTATTGTCGGATAGGATTTGGACATGAGCATCGTGAATAATGTCCATCCAGTGACGTAACACAAGCCAAATTGACATCATTTCCTTGATGTTTATGTGCTTGCACAGGAATTGCGGATCCCAAAGACCCTGGCATCTCGAATCCGTTGGGATTAATGATGCACCCCAACCTGTTTGACTGGCATCCGTCATAATGGTAAAACTCGGATCCGGCAACTGCAGCGGAACTCCTTGAGTTAACCACTGAATGTTTGCCCAAGTCTGAATCTCTTGTTTCACTTGATCTGACAAGAGAACGTCTACATCGAGCGAATGAATTTTCACACTCCAATTCTGAGTCAAGAAAATTTGAAGAGGCCGTGTGCGTAGCCGTCCCATCGGAATGAGATCCGCAGCGGCTCCGCACAGACCTATCAGTCTCATAAATTCTCTCGCTGTGACTTTGTCTGTATTTAGACAATAGCGAGCGTAACAACTGACTAATTTCGCTCTGGTTAACGGCAGACGAACGAGATTGTTGTGCGTCTCGAAGCTCATTCCCAGATGAGTGAATGACTTGGACGGCACCAGATCCGACTTCTCCTCGTTTACTATGAAACCGAGACGTCGGAGCAATAGAAGAAGATTCTGAACATCGTTCTGAAGCGTTAACTCGTTGCCGTACCTCTGAAGAATGTCGTCCAGGTAGGCCGACGTTACCGCAGACGAATGAGCTCGGAAGTAGATCATTACCGAGTTCATTACCCGAGTGAAAGCCCAGGGTGCTAGATTCAATCCGAAGCACATGGCCCGGAACTGATACACCACTCCTAGGACTGCGAAGCGTAGATACTTTCGGAATGTCGGATGTACCATGACGTGAAAGTACGCATCTTTGAGATCTATGCTCGTTGCATAATCGTTCACCCGAATACTCGCTCTGACCGATCGAATCGTCTCCATATAAAACTTCGGAGCGATGATCAGCTTGTTTATCCAGCTCAAATCTATGACTGGACGGAACGAGCCGTCTGGTTTCGGAACCAGAAACAGATGGCTGTAGAATCCCAGCGATTCCTGGTTTTCTACGACCTCTACCGCGTTCTTCATTAAAAGAGACTGCACCTCTGATAGCAGAGCGTCTCTTTTCTGAGGGTTTGACGGAAGATGAGTCCACTTTGGACTTCGAGTTAATGGAGGCTTTCGTTTGAAGGATATCTTTAGACCTTCCGAAGTCACTCCTCTCACCCACGGATCGTCCGTAATCGACGCCCACTCTTGAGAAAAACTCGACAACCTTCCGCCAACCGGAACGCGATAGAGGTTTGAGCCATCACCTCCTGGATCTGCGAGGCCTGCGGTAGGAGAAACCACGTCTTCCACGACCCGCACCTCGCCTCGTCGACCTCGGGGCGTCCGACCGATTGTCCCGGCCTGAAGGACGTCCCGAACGAGAGTCGCTATCCTGACGGTCTCTCGAATAAGAGCTAGAGGACGCACCGGAACCTCTATAGGAACCTCTCTTGGGCGGATAAGACCCAGAAGTGCCCGCCTTATTCGTGTCTGCTGAATCCGACCTTTTAGGAGCGGATCTAAACAACAGAGAATCACTAGCTTTCTTTTTAATATTATCATAAATAGCGGAAAGCTTGCCGTCAAAGAGAAGATCTCCTGAGACCGAAGCGACTCTAAGAGAGTTCTTCACCTTAGAATCCACTAGTGTGGATGTAGACAGGGCTGCGTCACGTCTAACCAACTCCAGATTTGCCACTGAAAGGGCGGAGTTACACGTGGAATAAGCTACTGCCCTTGAAAGAAGTCTTAAGGAGGATTGTATATCCTGAAACTCTTCCCCTTGAAGACGCAGTGATAACGCCTTCGTAAGGTGATCTGCGTAAGATAAGGCATCTAAATTGGCTCTGTTAGACGCAATAGCTGTTTCCAACACTGCGGTTGGAATAGAAGCTGACGACGGTAATGATAGCTCTAAGTCTTCCGCCTCGTCGTCCATACGCAGAGGAACTCTCGGTATACCCTGACCTGCCGTGTCGAATTTATTCCTTGCATTAATGAAAGGCAGGTTGAGAGTATTTGCGGACAAGAAGCCTGCTTTCCCTGTCCTGGAAGCAAGTTTAAAAATAGCGTCGTTCAATAATTCAAATGTTCTTGCAACATTATTGGACTGCGACGGAAACTCGGGAGCGATGTCCCTGAACCGCTCGAAAAAATCAGAGTCCAATGACGCTATAATTCTCCTGTCCGGAAGCGCAGCAGTCTGGCCCGACGGAACAACTTGAGGAAGAAAGTGCCGGATGAAGTCTACGGCAGCTTTGTGTTGTTCCGAAAGGGATAGCTCCAATTCATCCGTATCCCTTTCACCATCCGGTCGGACCTCCCGATGTTCCCGGTCGTCCGCCCCCGATGCTTCGGCGGAGCGTACCGACCCAGCGCCGTCGGATAATTCTCGATCCGACACCGTCTCTGTCGGCTGCTGGGATGCTGCGATAAGCTGTGCTATCTGCACTAGAATGTCCGACGTCGAGACCTGCGGAGGAGCGGTCTTTCGCTGCTTTGGCGAGGGCAGCTCCGCATCAGATGGCTCCCGCATACTTTTCCTATGCGAACGTCCGGAGTCCATCGGTCTCGAATCCCTGGCTGCCGGATGGTGTGACCTGGTCGCCGAATAATCCTTCATCGGCGAAGCTGGCAAGATATTGGAGGTCACGCAGCCAAGGTGCGGTCGTGTGCGCCGGCGAGAAGAGGAAGCCTTAACAGTCTCTGCGGGCTGCTTATACAACGGAGCGTCCCGAGCGACGGACGTATGCTCCGCTAAAGACACATTTTGTACCACAACATCTGGTCCCAGATGTTGTTGTACGAGAGAGGGGCCTCTCTCGCTCGCGGCCCGGCTGGACCTGGACGAGCTAGGAACCGGACTAAAAGGCTTCCTCCGTTCTCGTTCACTATCCGCCGTCACTGGGTGTGCATCTATTATTTTTATAGTGCTCGCATCACCCAAAATTTCCTCTTGGACCGCATCGGACGAACCCGGCTGCCGAACCATTCGGTGAATGGACGCTACACCGGGCGAGCTAGCGGACGACATTTGTCTAATCTCCATGAGCACTTTTGCCGCTAGCTCTGTATTTAATTGTGACGACGGACGCACACTTGAAGAAGATAACATGGAAACATCACCCTGTTCTGGTTCCTCTGAAATAGAAAATGAGAGAGTAGAGTGACCTTGTGGAGAAAGAGCCGGCATCGCTCTTTCTCCAGAAACAACATATCGTGACACACGTTTCCAATGTTTCTCATCCCAATGTTCACATACAGGACAGGGATTAATGCGAGAACACTGACTACAATTTATGCAATAATCATGAAAGTCAGAGGAAGATTTCTTCCTATTACAATTTGAACAAGTTCCCTTCATTGTGAAAGAACAACAATAAGTCCTAGTTACTCGCAAAAACCCCTGACACAAAGATACATAATAACATGATCCATTAATAAATGAAAAAACAATTGCAAAACAAAATAATTTTGAAAAAATATTTTTTCAGAGAAGCCCAAGTTGCTGAAAAGTAACGTTGAGCCCCGATGGATCCGATGGCAAAGTGTGGTCAAAAATTTTAAAATTATATAAAATAATTAATGAGACACTTTCGGATAATATAAATGTATCTTATAATGAGATAAACTACCTCAAAGGCAAACAGCCCCCCTCAAAAAAGGCTGTTGCCAATGAAAACAAACAGTGTAAACACAGAAGAAAACATGACTCCAGGCACTGAAAAAACTGGCCCGGAATCAGTCCTCAATTACACTCTATCTGATGCAAAACAGAGACTCCCAGGGGAGAATCTGCAGAACATCAGATGGAAGATGCAGAACACAAACGTTATACACCCATGGGTGAAAACGTAACTATGGGGAAAATAACAGAAAACATTCTGTAACCAAGCAACTCTCCCAGGGAATTTTTAGAAATGAAACTTCTCAAAAATATGCCAAAAGCATGGGAGAATTGCAAGGGGGGACTTTAGAAGGTTAGGGGAGAGGAAACACTGAATAAGCAGTGCAACAATTAGCAAGAATGACAACAAGAGGCGTTTGCCTCGAAAATAGGCAACTTAACATAATTTTAACAAAAAATTTTAAGTACAGCCCTGATTATTTTTTGCCACTTCTTTTTTCCTCTCCTCCTTCTATCCTCCTTAGAATCACATTTTCTCCAAGAATTACGTGTCTGGCATCCTTTAAACTGAGATTTACAAGCACAAAGATCAGTGAGATGTTGACTGATGAAGGGCCAAACAGAGAATGATATTTGGCGCCAATTTCGGGACGACTGCGTCACTGCGCATGCGCAGTAGAGTCGTACTATGGAGGTCCTTTAGGACATGATTTCTTTTTGTTTTGGATGCAAATTTTGGGGATTGGGGGGCAAAATTTGTGTTTGGCCCTGGTTTTTGTGGAGTTAGCACCAGCTAAGTCTGGGTCATTGGTACAGTATAAAAATATATTTTTTCAGAGAAGCCCAAGTTGCTGAAAAGTAACGTTGAGCCCCGATGGATCCGATGGCAAAGTGTGGTCAAAAATTTTAAAATTATATAAAATAATTAATGAGACACTTTCGGATAATATAAATGTATCTTATAATGAGATAAACTACCTCAAAGGCAAACAGCCCCCCTCAAAAAAGGCTGTTGCCAATGAAAACAAACAGTGTAAACACAGAAGAAAACATGACTCCAGGCACTGAAAAAACTGGCCCGGAATCAGTCATCAATTACACTCTATCTGATGCAAAACAGAGACTCCCAGGGGAGAATCTGCAGAACATCAGATGGAAGATGCAGAACACAAACGTTATACACCCATGGGTGAAAACGTAACTATGGGGAAAATAACAGAAAACATTCTGTAACCAAGCAACTCTCCCAGGGGATTTTTAGAAATGAAACTTCTCAAAAATATGCCAAAAGCATGGGAGAATTGCAAGGGGGGACTTTAGAAGGTTAGGGGAGAGGAAACACTGAATAAGCAGTGCAACAATTAGCAAGAATGACAACAAGAGGCGTTTGCCTCGAAAATAGGCAACTTAACATAATTTTAACAAAAAATTTTAAGTACAGCCCTGATTATTTTTTGCCACTTCTTTTTTCCTCTCCTCCTTCTATCCTCCTTAGAATCACATTTTCTCCAAGAATTACGTGTCTGGCATCCTTTAAACTGAGATTTACAAGCACAAAGATCAGTGAGATGTTGACTGATGAAGGGCCAAACAGAGAATGATATTTGGCGCCAATTTCGGGACGACTGCGTCACTGCGCATGCGCAGTAGAGTCGTACTATGGAGGTCCTTTAGGACATGATTTCTTTTTGTTTTGGATGCAAATTTTGGGGATTGGGGGGCAAAATTTGTGTTTGGCCCTGGTTTTTGTGGAGTTAGCACCAGCTAAGTCTGGGTCATTGGTACAGTATAAAAATATAGAAATTTTAGGCATGGCCAAAATTTTTGCCCCTCCCATAACGAAGGCAAATAATGCCCGACAAACTACTCTTGAACAAACTTGATTCTAAACCTCAAAAGGACTCTGTATACCACATATCAAGTCTCTGCTACTGGTGGTTCATTAGAAGAAGATTTTCAAAAAATTTGGCCATTTTTTCCCCACGCCTCTGCTCAATATGAGCCAAAACCTAATTTGCATAAAAATCCAAATGCCCCTATATAACCACTACTTACATGAAATTTAATTAAAATGTGGCCAGTGGTTTAGGAGAAAGAGGCTCAAACACCACCTTCACGCAGGACGACAGAAGACAAATGATGGACGGACGGACGGATGGATGGATGGATGGACAGACGATGACGAAGAGTGATCAGAAAAGCTCACCCTGACATTCAGTCAGGTGAGCTAAAAATCAAAACCGCCCATCTCTAAAAACCTTTGAAATAAATCCAACAACCAAACAGCCATCAGAAGTCAGAAGATCCCCTACTTATAAACAGAAGCTGAAACCAGAGTCTGGACGTTGTACCAAACTACACCATGCAAGTTCATTGAATAGTTTAGAGCAGCTCAATGGGGTTGTGATACAGGCCATATACATTTCATGAACATGTTGCTAGGCTCTTCACTGAATTATCTATTAAAAAGCATTTTTGTTGAGAAAATTTGCCCAATCCAACTGCTGATTTTTGGGTGTATTTTTATATTTTTATTAGCATAAATTCAGGTTAATTATAGTTTGGAAAATCTGAAAAGGAATAGTAGACCACCAAAAGTTGAGTTGTTGCCTTCATGGTTTGAGAGAGTGACATATATAATTTCTGTCTTACATGAATATATATGTTCAAGAACCTGAAACATTTCCTTTACCTGGCTGAGAAAAAGATACTCCAATTTGGACAACATTCTGCAATGCAGATACCAGATTTAAAACGCTTCATATCCTGTGGATGTGTTTCATATTTTCTAAGAGAACTTATTTTGTTGGTAAGGATTTGTCATGTTAGAATTAATGGGAGAGTGCCTTAAGCACTCTCCCACAATTTCTAACAAGCTAAAGACATGTCAGCAAATTTTGATGACCAAAAAGTTAAAAAATTTATAGTAATTTATATATTTTTTATACTTACCAATGACCCAGACATAGCTGGTGCTAACTCTTAAAATATAGGGCCAAACACAAATTTTGCCCCCCAATCCCCAAAATTTGCATCTAAAACTAAAGAAAACATGTCCTGAAAGGCCCTCCACACTTCGCCCCTACTGCGCATGCGCAGTGTCAAGGACGTTCCGAAATTGGCGCCATTAATCATTCTAATAACCAGTGCCTGGTAAGCGCTATGTACTCAGCAGGGAGGCAAGAGTTCCCAACTCCTGGGAGGGCCATCCCCGTCTGGCTCATTGGTAAGTATAAAAAATATATAAATTACTATAAATTTTTTAACATTTTTATACTGTACCAATGACCCAGACATAGCTGAATAGTAAAAAGGCTGGAGGGCCAAGGACATAGAGCAAAATGGAATACGCTCAATAAAATAAAATAGAGTCATCCCCTGTAGGGAAAAAGAAGTAATAGGCCTTACATGTATCTTTCTTATTTATGATAAATTAGAAAGATACAACACCTTCCAAAATTGAGCTTCATACATCCATGTACTCTATTAATATCCAATATAATCCTTATACTAATAATTTTTAAAGTAAGCCAATAAATAAAGTAAGTCTAGAGAATAGAGACTCTTATACTCCTAAAAGTGTCTGAGGATTGCATAATCATGTCCGTAGACATATGCAATATTCAAAAGCTATACTTTAAAAACTAAGACTTGAATGAATTTTAAAAACCTAAACTTCTCACTAAACAACCATCCCAATAACAGCTCAGAATTACTAACTCCGGAGGAGGTATCCCCTTGTTTTCATAGTAAAACAGGTGACCCAAGGGAACACCCTCCCCCCCCCCCCCCCCCTTTTTCTTGCCCTGGGTCAAATAGCCCAGAGCGAAGAGGGCAGCCGAACGGAGACACTGCCGAAACAGACAGCCTACCTAGCTATAGTAGCAACTGTTAAGTGAATGACATTCTGAGCAGTAGATAATAGACCTAACAATAGAGGCCTCCAGAAATGGACTCGATATTTCTAAGATAAAATTCATGAATGTGGATGGCTGAGCGCAATGAGCGGCCTTCAAAAATCTATAATAGCGACACTATTAATGTAAGCCCAAGAAGTAGAAGAACTCTTACTTCATGAGCCGAAATCTTAAGCACAACTGCTAAGTCAATGATATACCATAAGCAGTACCGATAGTTAATAGAATCCATTAACAATAAAATGGAGCGTAACGTCCTTCTACTAGACATCAAAGACAGAAGAAGCTTACGCCCTTTGTAATAAACAGATATCTGTTTATAAATACATAAACTGTACCCGGAAGAGTAAAGGCCTATGCCCATACGAAGACGGAAGGACCTTAAAATAATAGGTTCCGGATAATAGGAGCCTAACTCTTATGCAACAATCCAACCTAAATAGTAACGGAAGTATTGATTCCGAAACTATGAAAGTGAAAATCATCCATCGATAGTGTATGAAACTCACTGACTCTACAGTAAAAGTGAAACCAACAGAATTACTGTCTAAAAGGTCAGAATTTGAAAACTACTGTTTCCAGAGGCTCAAATGATTACTTAGCTAAATAAGAACCGAAGTTAAAATCCGTATAGGAATTTAATCTAAAGATTCTAAGTCTATTTATCAAAAAGTTACTAACTGACTTAGATAAAGAGACAAAAGACTCAATTGTAAACTATCGTAGAGTGCATAGGTATGAGGTAACATAAACCTATAACCTAAATAATAACAGGCTGCAGTAGATCTTGTGAAACAAGTATACTAAAAAATAGCAATGAGTAGTATGGAGGGATCAACAATATGAACATAATGATCCCTACACCACGACGGAAGAGCCTCCACTTTAGCCGCATAGAATAGCGAAGAAGAGGATCTCCTATAGTAAGAAATCGCGTCCAAAGCTCGTCCAGTACAGTGCTTACAATGCAATATGGACCACACAACGGAATACATGAAGGTTGCGACCTTGCTGGTTGTGATAAAGATGACACGATTTACCCAGTGAAAAAGATCCTCACATAGAGGAAGATTTCACGTTAAGACCCACAGTAGACAAGAGAGTAAATTACTCATGATCTCTGTGAAGATAGAGAAGCTATCAACAGAAATGTATTGTGGTTGTTTATCTTAGCAATACCTGCTAAAACAACAGCGCCGGAGGATACGCGTATCCTATCATTCCGTCCTATAGATCAATAGAGCATTAACAATATTAGCTCAGAGATCTGGACAAGCCAACACATACGTCTGCAATTGATTAGCAAGCTGTGTCATAAATAAATCATCATTGGGCGCTCCCACAGATAGCAAATCTGATTGAATACTTGTTTGTTGAGAGTCCATTCTGACAGCAACAAGCGACCCGTAAGAGAACGGGAGTCCGATAAAACAATCAGACGACCCGGAATATGACGGACCAAAACTGAACTTGGTGTACTATAACCAACAGACGGATTCTTTCCATTAAATTGAATAACGGAAACGAAAGAGTGCCTCCCTGGTTCCGGAGATACGCCACTACTGTCGAATTAAAGGACAGGAATTTGGGCATGCGTTTCTGAATAATGTTCATGCAATGACATAAAGCAAGCCTAAAAAACATTATTCCGCGGAAGTTAAACTGATTGCTAAAAGACTGCGGAACCCAAAGACCCTGGCACTTCGAATCCGTAGGGATCAGTATTATATCCCAATCTGTTTGACTGGCAACCGTCATAACAGCCACACTCGGGTCCGGCAACTGCGGCGGCACTCTCTGAGTCAACCACCGAATGTTTGCCCCAGTCTGAATCTCTTGTAACACTAGATAGACAAGAGAACGTATAAATCGAGCAATTCATGGATTGCCGAAAAGTTGCCGTCGAAGAGAAGCTCCTCCGAGAACGAAGCGACTCTGAGAGAGTTCTTAACCTTACTATCCACGCGTGTGGATGTAGCTAGGGCTGCGTCACGTCTAACTAACTCCAATCAGCCACTGAAGGGCGGAGTTATACGTGAACAAACTACTGCCCTCAAAAGAAATTACATTGAGAATAATATCCCGTAAATCTTTTCTTGAAGACGTAATGATAACGCCTCAGTAAGGCGGATTACGTATAATAAAGCGTCTAAGTTAAGTCTACTATACATAATGTCGTTCCCAACATTGAAATTGGAAAAGACATAAACGGCGAAAAAGAATATATGCAGTCTTTAATCACACCGTCTAGACGCATATGAACTCTCGGTATGCCCTGCTCTGCCAAAATAAACTATTTGTATAAATGATAAAATGGCAGAAATGAGCAACGCGGACAAGAAACTAAACTATCATGCTTAGTAGCAGGCTTGTATATATATATATATATATAGCGTCGAAAACTAAAACACATGTTGTAATGACAATATTGGACTGCGTCGGTAAGTCAGGGACAATGTCCCTGAACCGATCGAAAAATCCGAGTCCAATGACGCTATAAGTCTCTTATCCAAGATCGCAGCAATGAAGTCCGAAATAATAAACACTGGAAGATAATGCCAGAAGAAATGAAAGGCATCTTCCGATACTACTAAAGGGAAAACTCAAAATCTTTCGAATCCCTTTCGCCATCCTGTCGGACCCTATAAAGCGTTCGGTCGTCCGTAGCTGATGCAACCGCGGACCGCACCGACCCAGCGCCGTCGGATAATTCCTGATTCGACCGAGAAACTGTCAATTGCTGGGATGCTGCGAAACAACTGTGCTAACTCGGATAGCACGTCCGTCACTGAGGCCTGAGGAGAAGCGGTCTTACGATGCATTGCCGCTGGAAGCTCCGTGATCGTTACCCCGTGCATACTACCAAAATGCGAGCGAACGGAGTGTATAGGCCTCGTGTCCCTTGGCTACCGGATGGCGCGACCTATTCGCCGTGGAATCACTGAATGACGAAACTGATCGGATACTCGAGGTCACGTAGCCAATGTGCGGTCGTGTGCCCTGCTGTGAGGATGAGGAAGCATTAAAGACAGTCTCTCGGACTGTCAATATAACGGAGCATCCCGACCAACGGACATATGCTCCGAATGTAAAATATCTGAACCACAACATGCGGTCCCCTATGTTGTTGGGCGAGAGAGGGACCTCTCTCGCTCACAGCCCGGACGGACCTGGACAAGCCAGGAACCGGACTAACAGGCTTCCTCCGATCTGTCCTCAATCTGCCGTCACTGGGTGAGTACTAAAGTAATTAAAGTGCTCGCATCACCCAAATTTCCTTCCTAGACCGCAACGGACGAACCCGGCAGCCGAACCATTCGATGAATGTACGCTACACCGGGTGAGCTAGCGAATGTCACTCCGTAGGCGATAGATAGACATATTCCATGAGCACTTATTGCCGCTAACTCTTCATTAACTATGACGACAGAGGCACACTTTTGAAAGACATCTCCATAACTCTTCGAACAAGAAACCAGAAATGCTTGGATAGCAAGCATAAAATAATAATATATATAGCGTCATTCAATAATTCGAAAGTTTGTGTGACATTATTGGACTATGTCGGAACTGAGGGACGATGTCCCTGAACCGAACCAAAAATTTCTAAGTCCACCGACGCTATCAGTTTCTTATCCGGCATCGCAGCATTCTGGTCTGACGAAAGAAGCTGTAGAAGACCAAGTCAGATGACATACACAACAGCATATGTTGTTCCGAAAGGGAAAGCTCGAAATCCTCCGAATCCCTTTCGGTATCCCGTCGGACCGGATGAAACTTTCGGACGTCCGTACCCGCTTCCGCGGAGCGTCCCGACCCAGCATCGTCGGATAAAATATATGCGACAGATTCAGTTGATGCTGGGATGCTGCGATAAACTGTGCTATTAAGGAAAGCACGTCCGTTCCCGAGGCCTGTGCAGTAGCGGTCTTACGATGCATTGCCGCCGGAAGCTCCGTGTACGTTGACTCCCGCACACTTCCTATGCGAACGTCCGGAGTCTGCAGGCCTCGTGTCCCTGGCTACCGGATGGTGTGACCTGGTCGCCGAAGAATCCTTGATCGGCGAAGCTGGTAATATATCGGCGGTCACGCAGCCAAGGTGCGGTCGTGTGCGCTGACGAGAAGAGGAAGCCTTAGCAGTCTCAGCGGACTGCCTATACAACGGAGCGTCCCGAGCGACGGACGTATGCTCCGCTTGCGACACATTTTGTACCACAACATCTGGGGCCAGATGTTGTTGAACGAGAGAGGGGCCTCTCTCGCTTGCCGTCCGGATGGACCGGAACGAGCTATGAACCGGACTAAAAGGCTTCCTGCGTTCTCCCTCCGATCCGCCGTCACTGGGTGTGCATTAAGTTAATTTATAGTGCTCGCATCACCCCAAAATTCCTTCTAGACCACAACGGACGAACCCGGCTGCCGAACCATTCGGTGAATGGACGCTACACCGGGCGAGCTAGCGGACGTCAAAGGCCGTCGAACCTACTAGGGTCCTCTTAGGCAATTGGCGTATTTACATGAGCACTTTTCCGCTAGCCCTTCATTAATTGTGACGACAGAGGCACACTGTTGGAAGACATCACAGATACATCACCCTAATCTTGATCGTCTGAAATAGAAATTGATAAAGTAGAGTGACCCTGCGGGGAAAGGACCGGAGTGTCCAAATCCCCAACAACATACCGTGACATACGCTTCCCATATTGTCATCGAAATCATACGATACAGAACAGGAGTTAATGCGAGTACACTGACCACATATAGAATGATAATAAAGTCAGAGGAAGACTTCCTCTTAAAACAATTGATCAATATCCTTTCAATGTGAAAAGAAAACAAGTCCTGGTACTCGCACTAACCCCTGGCAATCAAAATACATAATAATAATATGATCCATTAATATAGAAAAAATAATTGAAATCAAAATATTTTGAAAAAATATTTTTTCAGAACAGCCCAAGTTTCTGAAAAGTAACGTTGAGCCCCAATGGATCCCAAGCCTAAGTGTGGACAAAAATTTTAAAAATATTTTAAACAATTTATTCAACACTTACGAACAATAATAATGTATCTAGTTATGATTAAAATAACATAAAGATATTATTTTTTAGAAATCCCCCCCTCACACAGAGGGCTGTTGTAAATGTAAACAATGAGTGTAAAAACACTAAAATAAGACTCCAGGCACTCAGGCCCGAAATCAGTTACCAAAAATACACTATCTGATGCAAAACAGAGACTTCCAGGGAAGAAACTGCAGAACATCAGATGGTAGATGCAGAACACAACGCCTAACCACCCGTAGGTGAAGACGTAAACATGGGAAAAGAACAGAATTCATTCTGTTATTCAGCTAAAACTCCCAAGATATTTTAGTAATAATAATTACAGAAACTATGCCAAAAGCATGGGAGAATAGCAAGGGGGAACTTAAAGGACAGGGAGAGAGGAAAACACTTAAAAAACAGTGTAACTAAATAATCAGAATGACAACAAAATGGCTGCTGCCTTGAAAATAGGTAACTTAACATAATTTCATTAAAAAATTTTAAGTTACAGCCCTGATAATATTCTGTCACACATTCTTTTCCTCTCCTCCTTCTCTATCCTCCTTAGAATCACCATTTCACTAATATTTATGTGTTTGGCATCATTTAAACTGAGATTTATAAGCACAAAGATCAGTCAGATGTTAACTGATGAAGGGCCAAACTTAGAATGATTAATGGCGCCAATTTCGGAACGTCCTTGACACTGCGCATGCGCAGTAGGGGCGAAGTGTGGAGGGCCTTTCAGGACATGTTTTCTTTAGTTTTAGATGCAAATTTTGGGGATTGGGGGGCAAAATTTGTGTTTGGCCCTATATTTTAAGAGTTAGCACCAGCTATGTCTGGGTCATTGGTACAGTATAAAAATATAATTTATTACTCCACGAATCAAGTATTCTGCAGACACCACAAACAGATGGTTTACATTAACGAGACATCACTATTAAGAATGAAAGTGTCAATGACACTGCAGCTCAACTTGACCAAGAAGGGACTGAATTAAATAGCAAGTTCCAGTAATGCCAAGTCATTCACTCAAGTTTCTACAGAAAAGACATCACACCAAAGCTACATAAGACATCTGAAAAAGTTTGGGTGAGAGATGTGACCTGTAGAGTGTGCTAATGGAATTGTTGACCATTTGTATGCCAAATCCATGATGGCCACTGGTGGCCATGTTTTTTTAATGAAATTCCGAACAAGAGCACTGCCCAGCAGGGCAATATATGCCTGTGAAAACTGGAACATGCACAAGTTTCTCTGGGGTAAAGTTTGAAATTTTTGTTGACTCAACTATGTCTGCCACCACCCCCCCCCCCCCCCTCCAATCATTGCCCATTCCCCTGCCCTGTCTGGGGTAAAGGGTTTCAAATTGTATGCTTATGTGCACACATTTCATATTGTTTTTGTGAAGTTTTAGTATGCAGGATGGAAATGCAACAATTTTTAGGTGTAGAAGATTCTCCTCGCCGTTTACAATGGTAGCGTCCATTCATTGACAGGTTAACTTCATTGATAATGATTGATGATAGGTGGCACCAAGGAAAAGGACATTTTGAGGATCATAACAGCTTTTAATGGCAAGGATTCTCGTTGCTTAAAAATAAAATGGAGTTATCTGCTCCTGTCACATGCACAATGACAATTGATGATCAATATGTGTGCGAAGTTTGAACAATACAGCATGTAAAATGTGGAAGGAGAAGGTGACACAATACTGTAATGTGTTAAGTACTAAAAGGTACATAACTCTGGAAATACAAAATGGAGTTACCTGCTTTTGTCACATGCACAACAGCAATTGGTGATCAACATGTGTGAAAAGTTTGAACAATAGAGCATGTAAAATGTGGAAGGAGAAGGCGACAATACTATAATGTGTTAAGTACTAAAAGGGACATAACTCTGGAAATACAAAATGGAGTTACCTGCTCTTGTCACATGCACAATGGCAATTGGTGACCACCATGTGTGCAAAGTTTGAACAATATAGCATGTAAAATGTTGAAGGAGTAGGTGACACAATACTGTAATGATTTAAGTACTAAAAGGGAGCATAACTCTGGAAATACACAATGGAGTTACCTGCACTTGTCACATGAACAATGGCAATTGGTGATCAAGATGTGTGCAAAGTTTGAACAATGTAGCATGTAAAAAGTTGAAGGAGCAGGTGACACAATACTGTGATGTTTCAAGTACTAAAAGGGGGCATAACTCTGGAAATACAAAATGGAGTTACCTGTACTTTTCACATGAACAATGGCAATTGGTGATCAACATGTTTGCAAAGTTTGAACAATGTAGCATGTAAAATGTTGAAGGAGTAGGCGACACAACACTGTGATGTTTCAAGTACTAAAAGGGAGCATAACTCTGGAAATACAAAATGGAGTTACCTGCTCTTGTCACATGCACAACGGCAATTGGTGATCAACATGTTTGCAAAGTTTGAACAATATAGCATGTAAAATGTTGAAGGAGTAGGCGACACAATACTCTAATGTTTTAAGTACTACAAGGGGCATAACTCTGGAAATACAAAATGGAGTTACCTGCTCTTGTCACACGCACAACGGCAATTCATGATCACCATGTGTGCAAAGTTTGAACAATATAGCATGTAAAATGTTGAAGGAGTAGGCAACACAATACTGTAATGTTTTAAGTACTAAAAGGGGCATAACTCTGGAAATACTAAATGGAGTTACCTGCTCTTGTCACATGCACAATGGCAATTACTGATCAACATGTCTGTAAAGTTTGAACAATATAGCATGTAAACCTTTGGAGGAGGAGGCGACACAAAAAGTCTTTACAGACAGACAGATGGACAATGCCATAACATAATATGTCCGTCAAAAAATGACGGGCGAATAAAAATTGATAGCTCCCATCTAGACATCACACCAAAGCTACGTATAAAATTTGAAAAAGATTGGGTGAGAGGTGCGGCCTGTAGGGTATGCTAATGGAATTGTTGACAATTTTCTGCCAAATACAAGATGGCCACTGTCACAGATGTATGTCCAAACATATGGATGGATGTTCAGACGGATATACAGACATATGTATGGAGTATGACAGATCACAACCAATCACAACAGCTCATACTTGACAATGTCAAGCTGAGCTAAAATGTCTTACCTGGTTCCATGACTTTTTTCAAAATATGCAGCTCTTAACCATATGCTCTTCTTACTTGGGAATGATGTTAAAGCATGTGCGTATATAGCTCTTGCACATTCATAAGCTCCCTGCGATGCACACTGTTAAAAAAAAAAAGGAAAGTGTCAATGACACTGCAGTTTAATTTGACTGTGTGTTGTGTTTGATGGAAAGGATAACGTTCACTGTTTATGAAAGGATTATGAAATACGACAAGAATAGTGATAATTGAGAATATGTTAATTTCTGTTCCCTGTATGCTATGTTTTCAATAAAAATAATTTGAGGTATAGACTGTACTAAAGAATTGAGGGGGGGGGGGGGGGGGGGGTTAATGTGGCCCTCACAGTTAATGTATGCCAACCAAAGTTACCAAGTTAGAGTGAAATTATTCCAAAAGGAGTCATCCTATCAAGTTACAATGAAATCCCTTCATAGATATGACCTGTAGACTGTGCTAAAGGTTTTTGGGCTTCGGGCCTGTGTAGCCATCAAGAGAGACATATCACAACCAAAAGGAGACGTCTTTATCTAGACATTATACTGAGTCATCCTACAAAGTTACAATGGAATCACTTCATAAATACGACCTGTAGACTGTGCTAAATGTTTTCGGGTTTTGGGCTCGGGAAGCCGTCATGGCTGAACAATGAAATCCCTTCATAAATATGACCTGTAGACTGTGCTCAAGGTTTTCAGGATTCAGGTCTGTGTAGCCATCATGGATGACCCATCACGACCTAAAGGGGACATTCTCATCTAGCTATTATATGGAGTCATCCTACTAAGTAACAATGAAATCCCTCCATAAATACGACCTGTAGACTGTGCTAAATGTTTTTGGCTTGGGCAGCCGACACAGTTGACCGATAGTGAACAAAAGGGGACGTTCTCATCTAGACATGACCTCAAACCTGCGTATGAAATTTTGTGACGATCGGACAAGAGCTATGGGGTGCAGTCTGTGCTAAAGGAAAATGTCAACAGACTCACAGACTTCCGCTAACGTGATGGCAACAGCTTATCTTGACATTGTCAAGTTAAGCTAAAAACATGTTGTGAATTATAACCCCTCAAGCACTTAATTCCAACTTTGGATAATTTTAGGGATTCAGAACAAAAGCTTTGTTACATTAAACAATCTTTCAGACAAAAAGAGAAATAATTTTCACATAGTTAATGATCACTCAATGAAACAGGCTTTGTAAGATTGTGTCAGTAAAAAGTTACTATATATTTTGTTAGAAAATGTTGGTGGTGCGGTGGATCAGTGGTTATGGCATTGGACTTCAAACTGAAAGGACCATGGTTGAATACCCACAATGGGTAAAAGTATTGTGTCCTTAGGCAACACACTTAACCCTGCTTGTTAGGAAAAAGTGCACTGGGGTGTCAGGCAGCTGCTTGCCATTGCTCAGTGGTTCTCTCTAGCTTCCTCAACCCATAAAACTATCCAACACGAGGTGACCCTGGCTGTCAAAAGTGTTGTTAAACCAAAATGTATAACTATACGAGTTTGAAAGAAAATGTTTCTAATCAAAGTTCATGCAAGAACTGACAACCTACATTCACAATTTCTTGAGAACTATTTGAAATATTTAACCCTTTACCTAACATGAAAAGGAGACGACACTTTGAAATAAAATTCTTGAATAACTACTTTTTTCATTTTTTGTCTTAAAAACATAGGTTATGACCCCTCATTGGAACGAGCTCGATGAGCTCGTTCCAAAGAGGGGTCATAACCTATGAATTTGAGACAAAAAAATAATGAAAATTAATTGGCGATTTTTGAGAATAGCGCTGGCCGGTTTTAACCGTTACGTTGGGTAAAGGGTTAAAGTGATAAGATCTAAAGAATTAAGCAGCCAATGTGTTGAAAAAATTCACGAGACTTCGCACTTCAACCTCAGAGATCATCAGTTTGAAAATTCAAACCTTTTTTCTTTCCTCCTTTTAACACAAAAAATAGGAATAAAATATTATATTATTCATGCTCTGTTACTAGAAATTCCACCATTTTAAAAAGGGGTTTTGAAGCAAGTTTAAGGATATATTTTAGTTACTTTACTAAAATATCGTAGTTTTCCATAAATTCAAATCCCAAACAATCTTCAACTTAAGAGTTATACTACATTAATTTTAGTAAGTTTTGGAATGTAACTGAAAAATTCAAAAAGATTTGTAAACTCCTCATGTGGGAAAGTTAAAAAATTTATAGTAATTTATATATTTTTTATACTTACCAATGACCCAGACATAGCTGGTGCTAACTCTTAAAATATAGGGCCAAACACAAATTTTGCCCCCCAATCCCCAAAATTTGCATCTAAAACTAAAGAAAACATGTCCTGAAAGGCCCTCCACACTTCGCCCCTACTGCGCATGCGCAGTGTCAAGGACGTTCCGAAATTGGCGCCATTAATCATTCTAATAACCAGTGCCTGGTAAGCGCTATGTACTCAGCGGGGAGGCAAGAGTTCCCAACTCCTGGGAGGGCCATCCCCGTCTGGGTCATTGGTAAGTATAAAAAATATATAAATTACTATAAATTTTTTAACATTTTTATACTGTACCAATGACCCAGACATAGCTGAATAGTAAAAAGGCTGGAGGGCCAAGGACATAGAGCAAAATGGAATACGCTCAATAAAATAAAATAGAGTCATCCCCTGTAGGGAAAAGAAGTAATAGGCCTTACATGTATCTTTCTTATTTATGATAAATTAGAAAGATACAACACCTTCCAAAATTGAGCTTCATACATCCATGTACTCTATTAATATCCAATATAATCCTTATACTAATAATTTTTAAAGTAAGCCAATAAATAAAGTAAGTCTAGAGAACAGAGACTCTTATACTCCTAAAAGTGTCTGAGGATTGCATAATCATGTCCGTTGACATATGCAATATTCAAAAGCAATACTTTAAAAACTAAGACTTGAATGAATTTTTAAAAACCTAAACTTCTCACTAAACAACCATCCCAATAACAGCTCAGAATTACTAACTCCGGAGGAGGTATCCCCTTGTTTTCATAGTAAAACAGGTGACCCAAGGGAACACCCTCCCCCCCCCCCCCTTTTTCTTGCCCTGGGTCAAATAGCCCAGAGCGAAGAGGGCAGCCGAACGGAGACACTGCCGAAACAGACAGCCTATCTAGCTATAGTAGCAACTGTTAAGTGAATGACATTCTGAGCAGTAGATAATAGACCTAACAATAGAGGCCTCCAGAAATGATCGATATTTCTAAGATAAAATTCATGAATGTGGATGGCTGAGCGCAATGAGCGGCCTTCAAAAATCTATAATAGCGACACTATTAATGTAAGCCCAAGAAGTAGAAGAACTCTTACTTCATGAGCCGAAATCTTAAGCACAACTGCTAAGTCAATGATATACCACAAGCAGTACCGATAGTTAATAGAATCCATTAACAATAAAATGGAGCGTAACGTCCTTCTACTAGACATCAAAGACAGAAGAAGCTTACGCCCTTTGTAATAAACAGATATCTGTTTATAAATACATAAACTGTACCCGGAAAGAGTAAAGGCCTATGCCCATACGAAGACGGAAGGACCTTAAAATAATAGGTTCCGGATAATAGGAGCCCAACTCTTATGCAACAATCCAACCTAAATAGTAACGGAAGTATTGATTCCGAAACTATGAAAGTGAAAATCATCCATCGATAGTGCATGAAACTCACTGACTCTACAGTAAAAGAGAAACCAACAGAATTACTGTCTAAAAGGTCAGAATTTGAAAACTACTGTTTCCAGAGGCTCAAATGATTACTTAGCTAAATAAGAACCGAAGTTAAAATCCATATAGGAATTTAATCTAAAGATTCTAAGTCTATTTATCAAAAAGTTACTAACTGACTTAGATAAAGAGACAAAAGACTCAATTGTAAACTATCGTAGAGTGCATAGGTATGAGGTAACATAAACCTATAACCTAAATAATAACAGGCTGCAGTAGATCTTGTGAAACAAGTATACTAAAAAATATCAATGAGTAGTATGGAGGGATCAACAATATGAACATAATGATCCCTACACCACGACGGAAGAGCCTCCACATTAGCCGCATAGAATAGCGAAGAAGAGGATCTCCTATAGTAAGAAATCGCGTCCAAAGCTCGTCCAGTACAGTGCTTACAATGCAATACGGAAAACACAACGGAATACATGAAGGTTGCGACCTTGCTGGTTGTGATAAAGATGACACGATTTACCCAGTGAAAAAGATCCTCACATAGAGGAAGATTTCACGTTAAGACCCACAGTAGACAAGAGAGTAAATTACTCATGATCTCTGTGAAGATAGAGATGCTATCAACAGAAATGTATTGTGGTTGTTTATCTTAGCAATACCTGCTAAAACAACAGCGCCGGAGGATACGCGTATCCTATCATTCCGTCCTATAGATCAATAGAGCGTTAACAATATTAGCTCAGAGATCTGGACAAGCCAACACATACGTCTGCAATTGATTAGCAAGCTGTGTCATAAATAAATCATCATTGGGCGCTCCCATAGATAGCAAATCTGATTGAATACTTGTTTGTTGAGAGTCCATTCTGACAGCAACAAGCGACCCGTAAGGGAACGGGAGTCCGATAAAACAATCAGACGACCCGGAATATGACAGACCAAAACTGAACTTGGTGTACTATAACCAACAGACGGATTCTTTCCATTAAATTGAATAACGGAAACGAAAGAGTGCCTCCCTGGTTCCGGAGATACGCCACTACTGTCGAATTAAAGGACAGGAATTTGGGCATGCGTTTCTGAATAATGTTCATGCAATGACATAAAGCAAGCCTAAAAAACATTATTCCGCAGAAGTTAAACTGATTGCTAAAAGACTGCGGAACCCAAAGACCCTGGCACTTCGAATCCGTAGGGATCAGTATTATATCCCAATCTGTTTGACTGGCAACCGTCATAACAGCCACACTCGGGTCCGGCAACTGCGGCGGCACTCTCTGAGTCAACCACCGAATGTTTGCCCCAGTCTGAATCTCTTGTAACACTAGATAGACAAGAGAACGTATAAATCGAGCAATTCATGGATTGCCGAAAAGTTGCCGTCGAAGAGAAGCTCCTCCGAGAACGAAGCGACTCTGAGAGAGTTCTTAACCTTACTATCCACGCGTGTGGATGTAGCTAGGGCTGCGTCACGTCTAACTAACTCCAATCAGCCACTGAAGGGCGGAGTTATACGTGAACAAACTACTGCCCTCAAAAGAAATTACATTGAGAATAATATCCCGTAAATCTTTTCTTGAAGACGTAATGATAACGCCTCAGTAAGGCGGATTACGTATAATAAAGCGTCTAAGTTAAGTCTACTATACAAAATGTCGTTCCCAACATTGAAATTGGAAAAGACATAAACGGCGAAAAAGAATATATGCAGTCTTTAATCACACCGTCTAGACGCATATGAACTCTCGGTATGCCCTGCTCTGCCAAAATAAACTATTTGTATTAATGATAAAATGGCAGAAATGAGCAACGCGGACAAGAAACTAAACTATCATGCTTAGTAGCAGGCTTGTATATATATATATATATAGCGTCGAAAAGTTAAAAAATTTATAGTAATTTATATATTTTTTATACTTACCAATGACCCAGACATAGCTGGTGCTAACTCTTAAAATATAGGGCCAAACACAAATTTTGCCCCCCAATCCCCAAAATTTGCATCTAAAACTAAAGAAAACATGTCCTGAAAGGCCCTCCACACTTCGCCCCTACTGCGCATGCGCAGTGTCAAGGACGTTCCGAAATTGGCGCCATTAATCATTCTAATAACCAGTGCCTGGTAAGCGCTATGTACTCAGCGGGGAGGCAAGAGTTCCCAACTCCTGGGAGGGCCATCCCCGTCTGGGTAATTGGTAAGTATAAAAAATATATAAATTACTATAAATTTTTTAACATTTTTATACTGTACCAATGACCCAGACATAGCTGAATAGTAAAAAGGCTGGAGGGCCAAGGACATAGAGCAAAATGGAATACGCTCAATAAAATAAAATAGAGTCATCCCCTGTAGGGAAAAGAAGTAATAGGCCTTACATGTATCTTTCTTATTTATGATAAATTAGAAAGATACAACACCTTCCAAAATTGAGCTTCATACATCCATGTACTCTATTAATATCCAATATAATCCTTATACTAATAATTTTTAAAGTAAGCCAATAAATAAAGTAAGTCTAGAGAATAGAGACTCTTATACTCCTAAAAGTGTCTGAGGATTGCATAATCATGTCCGTTGACATATGCAATATTCAAAAGCTATACTTTAAAAACTAAGACTTGAATGAATTTTAAAAACCTAAACTTCTCACTAAACAACCATCCCAATAACAGCTCAGAATTACTAACTCCGGAGGAGGTATCCCCTTGTTTTCATAGTAAAACAGGTGACCCAAGGGAACACCCTCCCCCCCCCCCCCCCCCCTTTTTCTTGCCCTGGGTCAAATAGCCCAGAGCGAAGAGGGCAGCCGAACGGAGACACTGCCGAAACAGACAGCCTACCTAGCTATAGTAGCAACTGTTAAGTGAATGACATTCTGAGCAGTAGATAATAGACCTAACAATAGAGGCCTCCAGAAATGGACTCGATATTTCTGAGATAAAATTCATGAATGTGGATGGCTGAGCGCAATGAGCGGCCTTCAAAAATCTATAATAGCGACACTATTAATGTAAGCCCAAGAAGTAGAAGAACTCTTACTTCATGAGCCGAAATCTAAAGCACAACTGCTAAGTCAATGACATACTATAAGCAGCACCGATAGTTAATAGAATCCATTAACAATAAAATGGAGCGTAACGTCCTTCTACTAGACATCAAAGACAGAAGAAGCTTACGCCCATAGTAATAAACAGAAATCCGTTTATAAATACATAAACTGTACCCGGAAAGAGTAAAGGCCTATGCCCATACGAAGACGGAAGGACCTTAAAATAATAGGTTCCGGATAATAGGAGCCTAACTCTTATGCAACAATCCAACCTAAATAGTAACGGAAGTATTGATTCCGAAACTATGAAAGTGAAAATCATCCATCGATAGTGCATGAAACTCACTGACTCTACAGTAAAAGAGAAACCAACAGAATTACTGTCTAAAAGGTCAGAATTTGAAAACTACTGTTTCCAGAGGCTCAAATGATTACTTAGCTAAATAAGAACCGAAGTTAAAATCCGTATAGGAATTTAATCTAAAGATTCTAAGTCTATTTATCAAAAAGTTACTAACTGACTTAGATAAAGAGACAAAAGACTCAATTGTAAACTATCGTAGAGTGCATAGGTATGAGGTAACATAAACCTATAACCTAAATAATAACAGGCTGCAGTAGATCTTGTGAAACAAGTATACTAAAAAATAGCAATGAGTAGTATAGAGGGATCAACAATATGAACATAATGATCCCTACACCACGACGGAAGAGCCTCCACTTTAGCCGCATAGAATAGCGAAGAAGAGGATCTCCTATAGTAAGAAATCGCGTCCAAAGCTCGTCCAGTACAGTGCTTACAATGCAATACGGACCACACAACGGAATACATGAAGGTTGCGACCTTGCAGGTTGTGATAAAGATGACACGATTTACCCAGTGAAAAAGATCCTCACATAGAGGAAGATTTCACGTTAAAACCCACAGTAGACAAGAGAGAAAATTACTCATGATCTCTGTGAAGATAGAGATGCTATCAACAGAAATGTATTGTGGTTGTTTATCTTAGCAATACCTGCTAAAACAACAGCGCCGGAGGATACGCGTATCCTATCATTCCGTCCTATAGATCAATAGAGCGTTAAGAATATTAGCTCAGAGATCTGGACAAGCCAACACATACGTCTGCAATTGATTAGCAAGCTGTGTCATAAATAAATCATCATTGGGTGCTCCCATAGATAGCAAATCTGATTGAATACTTGTTTGTTGAGAGTCCATTCTGACAGCAACAAGCGACCCGTAAGAGAACGGGAGTCCGATAAAACAATCAGACGACCCGGAATATGACGGACCAAAACTGAACTTGGTGTACTATAACCAACAGACGGATTCTTTCCATTAAATTGAATAACGGAAACCAAAGAGTGCCTCCCTGGTTCCGGAGATACGCCACTACTGTCGAATTAAAGGACAGGAATTTGGGCATGCGTTTCTGAATAATGTTCATGCAATGACATAAAGCAAGCCTAAAAAACATTATTCCGCGGAAGAAAACTGATTGCTAAAAGACTGCGGAACCCAAAGACCCTGGCACTTCGAATCCGTAGGGATCAGTATTATATCCCAATCTGTATGACTGGCAACCGTCATAACAGCCACACTCGGGTCCGGCAACTGCGGCGGCACTCTCTGAGTCAACCACCAAATGTTTGCCCCAGTCTGAATCTCTTGTAACACTAGATAGACAAGAGAACGTGTAAATCGAGCAATTCATGGATTGCCGAAAAGTTGCCGTCGAAGAGAAGCTCCTCCGAGAACGAAGCGACTCTGAGAGAGTTCTTAACCTTACTATCCACGCGAGTGGATGTAGCTAGGGCTGCGTCACGTCTAACTAACTCCAATCAGCCACTGAAGGGCGGAGTTATACGTGAACAAACTACTGCCCTCAAAAGAAATTACATTGAGAATAATACCCCGTAAATCTTTTCTTGAAGACGTAATGATAACGCCTCAGTAAGGCGGATTACGTATAATAAAGCGTCTAAGTTAAGTCTACTATACATAATGTCGTTCCCAACATTGAAATTGGAAAAGACATAAACGGCGAAAAAGAATATATGCAGTTTTTAATCACACCGTCTAGACGCATATGAACTCTCGGTATGCCCTGCTCTGCCAAAATAAACTATTTGTATAAATGATAAAAAGGCAGAAATGAGCAACGCGGACAAGAAAGTAAACTATCATGCTTAGTAGCAGGCTTGTATATATATATAGCGTCGAAAAATAAAACACATGTTGTAATGACAATATTGGACTGCGTCGGTAAGTCAGGGACAATGTCCCCGAACCGATCGAAAAATCCGAGTCCAATGACGCTATAAGTCTCTTATCCAAGATCGCAGCAATGAAGTCCGAAATAATAATCACTGGAAGATAATGCCAAAAGATATGAAAGGCATCTTCCGATACTACTAAAGGGAAAACTCGAAATCTTTCGAATCCCTTTCGCCATCCTGTCGGACCCTATAAAGCGTTCGGTCGTCCGTACCTGATGCAACCGCGGACCGCACCGACCCAGCGCTGTCGGATAATTCCTGATTCGACCGAGAAACTGTCAAATGCTGGGATGCTGCGAAACAACTGTGCTAACTCGGATAGCACGTCCGTCACTGAGGCTTGAGGAGAAGCGGTCTTACGATGCATTGCCGCTAGAAGCTCCGTGATCGCTACCCCGTGCATACTACCAATATGCGAGCGAACGGAGTGTATAGGCCTCGTGTCCCTTGGCTACCGGATGGCGCGACCTATTCGCCGTGGAATCAATGAATGCCGAAACTGATCGGATACTCGAGGTCACGCAGCCAATGTGCGGTCGTGTGCCCTGGTGTGAGGATGAGGAAGCATTAAAGACAGTCTCTCGGACTGTCAATATAACGGAGCGTCCCGACCAACGGACATATGCTCCGAATGTAAAATATCTGAACCACAACATGCGGTCCCCTATGTTGTTGGGCGAGAGAGGGACCTCTCTCGCTCACAGCCCGGACGGACCTGGACAAGCCAGGAACCGGACTAACAGGCTTCCTCCGATCTGTCCTCAATCTGCCGTCACTGGGTGAGTACTAAAGTAATTAAAGTGCTCGCATCACCCAAATCTCCTTCCTAGACCGCAACGGACGAACCCGGCAGCCGAACCATTCGATGAATGTACGCTACACCGGGTGAGCTAGCGAATGTCACTCCGTAGGCGATAGACATATTCCACGAGCACTAATAGCCGCTAACTCTTCATTAACTATGACGACAGAGGCACACTTTTGAAAGACATCTCCATAACTCTTCGAACAAGAAACCAGAAATGCTTGGTTAGCAAGCATAAAATAATAATATATATAGCGTCGTTCAATAATTCAAAAGTTTGTGTGACATTATTGGACTATGTCGGAACTGAGGGACGATGTCCCTGAACCGAACCAAAAATTTCTAAGTCCACCGACGCTATCAGTTTCTTATCCGGCATCGCAGCATTCTGGTCCGACGAAAGAAGCTGGAGAAGACCAAGTCAGATGACATACACAACAGCATATGTTGTTCCGAAAGGGAAAGCTCGAAATCCTCCGAATCCCTTTCGGTATCCCGTCGGACCGGATGAAACTTTCGGACGTCCGAACCCGCTTCCGCGGAGCGTCCCGACCCAGCATCGTCGGATAAAATATATGCGACAGATTCAGTTGATGCTGGGATGCTGCGATAAACTGTGCTATTAAGGAAAGCACGTCCGTTCCCGAGGCCTGTGCAGTAGCGGTCATACGATGCATTGCCGCCGGAAGCTCCGTGTACGTTGACTCCCGCACACTTCCTATGCGAACGTCCGGAGTCTGCAGGCCTCGTGTCCCTGGCTACCGGATGGTGTGACCTGGTCGCCGAAGAATCCTTGATCAGCGAAGCTGGTAATATATCGGCGGTCACGCAGCCAAGGTGCGGTCGTGTGCGCTGACGAGAAGAGGAAGCCTTAGCAGTCTCAGCGGACTGCCTATACAACGGAGCGTCCCGAGCGACGGACGTATGCTCCGCTTACGACACATTTTGTACCACAACGTCTGGGGCCAGATGTTGTTGAACGAGAGAGGGGCCTCTCTCGCTTGCCGTCCGGATGGACCGGAACGAGCTATGAACCGGACTAAAAGGCTTCCTGCGTTCTCCCTCCGATCCGCCGTCACTGGGTGTGCATTAGGTTAGTTTATAGTGCTCGCATCACCCCAAAATTCCTTCTAGACCGCAACGGACGAACCCGGCTGCCGAACCATTCGGTGAATGGACGCTACACCGGGCGAGCTAGCGGACGTCAAAGGCCGTCGAACCTACTAGGGTCCTCTTAGGCAATTGGCGTATTTACATGAGCACTTTTCCGCTAGCCCTTCATTAATTGTGACAACGGAGGCACACTGTTGGAAGACATCACAGATACATCACCCTAATCTTGATCGTCTGAAATAGAAATTGATAAAGTAGAGTGACCCTGCGGGGAAAGGACCGGAGTGTCCAAATCCCCAACAACATACCGTGACATACGCTTCCCATATTGTCATCGAAATCATACGATACAGAAGAGGAGTTAATGCGAGTACACTGACCACATATAGAATGATAATAAAGTCAGAGGAAGACTTCCTCTTAAAACAATTGATCAATATCCTTTCAATGTGAAAAGAAAACAAGTCCTGGTACTCGCACTAACCCCTGGCAATCAAAATACATAATAATAATATGATCCATTGATATAGAAAAAATAATTGAAATCAAAATATTTTGAAAAAATATTTTTTCAGAACAGCCCAAGTTTCTGAAAAGTAACGTTGAGCCCCAATGGATCCCAAGCCTAAGTGTGGACAAAAATTTTAAAAATATTTTAAACAATTTATTCAACACTTACGAACAATAATAATGTATCTAGTTATGATTAAAATAACATCAAGATATTATTTTTTAGAAATCCCCCCCTCACACAGAGGGCTGTTGAAAATGTAAACAATGAGTGTAAAAACACTAAAATAAGACTCCAGGCACCCAGGCCCGAAATCAGTTACCAAAAATACACTATCTGATGCAAAACAGAGACTTCCAGGGAAGAAACTGCAGAACATCAGATGGTAGATGCAGAACACAACGCCTAACCACCCCTAGGTGAAGACGTAAACATGGGGAAAGAACAGAATTCATTCTGTTATTCAGCTAAAACTCCCAAGAAAATTTAGTAATAATAATTACAAAAACTATGCCAAAAGCATGGGAGAATAGCAAGGGGGAATTTAAAGGACAGGGAGAGAGGAAAACACTTGAAAAAACAGTGTAACTAAATAATCAGAATGACAACAAAATGGCTGCTGCCTTGAAAATAGGTAACTTAACATAATTTCATTAAAAAATTTTAAGTTACAGCCCTGATAATATTCTGTCACACATTCTTTTCCTCTCCTCCTTCTCTATCCTCCTTAGAATCACCATTTCACTAATATTTATGTGTCTGGCATCATTTAAACTGAGATTTATAAGCACAAAGATCAGTCAGATGTTAACTGATGAAGGGCCAAACTTAGAATGATTAATGGCGCCAATTTCGGAACGTCCTTGACACTGCGCATGCGCAGTAGGGGCGAAGTGTGGAGGGCCTTTCAGGACATGTTTTCTTTAGTTTTAGATGCAAATTTTGGGGATTGGGGGGCAAAATTTGTGTTTGGCCCTATATTTTAAGAGTTAGCACCAGCTATGTCTGGGTCATTGGTACAGTATAAAAATATAAACAAGTTTTATACATGTCTTTTATTATAATCTTTAGAATGAAAGTGATGCTGTCAAGTTCCAAAGTACTAGTTTACATCACTTATAAAATGGTTGAAATGTGGCTATTGTGCAGAAAATTTTGTTTACAGTTTTTAACCCTTTACCCAATGTAACGGCCAAAACCCGCCAGTGCTATTCTAAAAAAAAATTCATATTTTTTTGTCATTTTTTGTCTCAAAAACATAGGTTATGACTCCTCATTGGAACGAGCTCATCAAGCTCGTTCCAATGAGGGGCCATAACCTATGTTTTTGAGACAAAAAATAATATTAGTTGTTAAAGAATTTTTTTGCAAGTGTCGTCTGCTTTTCATGTTAGGTAAAGGGTTAAAACCAATCTTTTTAATGTTCAGACATTCAGAAATCAAAGAAAAGTGATCTCTATGAAATATGAAAAGCCACTTTGATGATGGACAAAATATCGCAAAGTTAAACAATGGATGGAATGCACATCCCAGCCTGCTTCAGGTATAGTTGGAAAAATATATTTGATAGACTTACTGAATCGGCATCTTCCATCCATGTGTGTTTTCTGTCTTCTTCATCAACTCCCATTCCAATAACTGCTCGACTAAACAGAAAAATCAAAGAGATAATCTGTAAAGCCATCAGAACACATTTTATAACGAAGAAAACAAACCTACTAATGCTATGAGAAACACACATTTTTAAGATTTTGAACCGAGATACAGCCTGTATGTGTGACTGGTTTGCATTGATTTTTAGTAAAGTCTTGGCTGCCTATAGAGGCAGCCGATATGAAACTAACCAACTAATAACCTCTAAATAACACTAGTACAGTGAAGACCACATAATTGGATATCTCTTAATTGAACAACCCTTCTAATTACATATCAAGCAACCATCTTACACCTAGTCCTGTTCATACTTTCAGACTTGAGAAATTATTTGCTTAGTAGACTTTGGTGAAAGGCAACCACTGGAGGGTGCTGGGGGTGGGGGTGGGTTTAACATGAAGAAGAGGGGAAGGGTCATGAAGAAGAGGGTAGCAGTGGGAGATTTTCAATCAATAATTACTTTTGTGATTTTTTAACCTGGCATAGGATGCATCATAGACAACTGGACCTGGATTAATCGGGCATTAATGGGGGTCCATGAGCTGAAAGTTAAAAAATTTATAGTAATTTATATATTTTTTATACTTACCAATGACCCAGACATAGCTGGTGCTAACTCTTAAAATATAGGGCCAAACACAAATTTTGCCCCCCAATCCCCAAAATTTGCATCTAAAACTAAAGAAAACATGTCCTGAAAGGCCCTCCACACTTCGCCCCTACTGCGCATGCGCAGTGTCAAGGACGTTCCGAAATTGGCGCCATTAATCATTCTAATAACCAGTGCCTGGTAAGCGCTATGTACTCAGTGGGGAGGCAAGAGTTCCCAACTCCTGGGAGGGCCATCCCCGTCTGGGTCATTGGTAAGTATAAAAAATATATAAATTACTATAAATTTTTTAACATTTTTATACTGTACCAATGACCCAGACATAGCTGAATAGTAAAAAGGCTGGAGGGCCAAGGACATAGAGCAAAATGGAATACGCTCAATAAAATAAAATAGAGTCATCCCCTGTAGGGAAAAGAAGTAATAGGCCTTACATGTATCTTTCTTATTTATGATAAATTAGAAAGATACAACACCTTCCAAAATTGAGCTTCATACATCCATGTACTCTATTAATATCCAATATAATCCTTATACTAATAATTTTTAAAGTAAGCCAATAAATAAAGTAAGTCTAGAGAATAGAGACTCTTATACTCCTAAAAGTGTCTGAGGATTGCATAATCATGTCCGTTGACATATGCAATATTCAAAAGCTATACTTTAAAAACTAAGACTTGAATGAATTTTAAAAACCTAAACTTCTCACTAAACAACCATCCCAATAACAGCTCAGAATTACTAACTCCAGAGGAGGTATCCCCTTGTTTTCATAGTAAAACAGGTGACCCAAGGGAACACCCTCCCCCCCCCCCCCCTTTTCTTGCCCTGGGTCAAATAGCCCAGAGCGAAGAGGGCAGCCGAACGGAGACACTGCCGAAACAGACAGCCTACCTAGCTATAGTAGCAACTGTTAAGTGAATGACATTCTGAGCAGTAGATAATAGACCTAACAATAGAGGCCTCCAGAAATGGACTCGATATTTCTGAGATAAAATTCATGAATGTGGATGGCTGAGCGCAATGAGCGGCCTTCAAAAATCTATAATAGCGACACTATTAATGTAAGCCCAAGAAGTAGAAGAACTCTTACTTCATGAGCCGAAATCTTAAGCACAACTGCTAAGTCAATGATATACCATAAGCAGTACCGATAGTTAATAGAATCCATTAACAATAAAATGGAGCGTAACATCCTTCTACTAGACATCAAAGACAGAAGAAGCTTACGCCCATAGTAATAAACAGATATCTGTTTATAAATACATAAACTGTACCCGGAAAGAGTAAAGGCCTATGCCCATATGAAGACGGAAGGACCTTAAAATAATAGGTTCCGGATAATAGGAGCCTAACTCTTATGCAACAATCCAACCTAAATAGTAACGGAAATAGTGATTCCGAAACTACGAAAGTGAAAATCATCCATCGATAGTGCATGAAACTCACTGACTCTACAGTAAAAGAGAAACCAACAGAATTACTGTCTAAAAGGTCAGAATTTGAAAACTACTGTTTCCAGAGGCTCAAATGATTACTTAGCTAAATAAGAACCGAAGTTAAAATCCGTATAGGAATTTAATCTAAAGATTCTAAGTCTATTTTATCAAAAAGTTACTAACTGACTTAGATAAAGAGACAAAAGACTCAATTGTAAACTATCGTAGAGTGCATAGGTATGAGGTAACATAAACCTATAACCTAAATAATAACAGGCTGCAGTAGATCTTGTGAAACAAGTATACTAAAAACTAGCAATGCGTAGTATGGAGGGATCAACCATATGAACATAATGATCCCTACACCACGACGGAAGAGCCTCCACTTTAGTCGCATAGAATAGCGAAGAAGAGGATCTCCTATAGTAAGAAATCGCGTCCAAAGCTCGTCCAGTACAGAGCTTACAATGCAATACGGACCACACAACGGAATACATGAAGGTTGCGACCTTGCTGGTTGTGATAAAGATGACACGATTTACCCAGTGAAAAAAGATCCTCACATAGAGGAAGATTTCACGTTAAGATCCACAGTAGACAAGAGAGTAAATTACTCATGATCTCTGTGAAGATAGAGATGCTATCAACAGAAATGTATTGTGGTTGTTTATCTTAGCAATACCTGCTAAAACAACAGCGCCGGAGGATACGCGTATCCTATCATTGCGTCCTATAGATCAATAGAGCGTTAACAGTATTAGCTCAGAGATCTGGACAAGCCAACACATACGTCTGCAATAGATTAGCAAGCTGTGTCATAATAAAACATCATTGGGCGCTCCCATAGATAGCAAATCTGATTAAATACTTGTTTGTTGAGAGTCCATTCTGACAGCAACAAGCGACCCGTAAGAGAACGGGAGTGCGATAAAACAATCAGACGACCCAGAATATGAGGGACCAAAACTGAACTTGGTGTACTATAACCAACAGACGGATTCTTTCCATTAAATTGAATAACGGAAACGAAAGAGTGCCTCCCTGGTTCCGGAGATACGCCACTACTGTCGAATTAAGGACAGGAATTTGGGCATGCGTTTCTGAATAATGTTCATGCAATGACATAAAGCAAGCCTAAAAAACATTATTCCGCGGAAGTTAAACTGATAGCTAAAAGACTGCGGAACACAAAGACCCTGGCACTTCGAATCCGTAGGGATCAGTATATAACCCAATCTGTTTGACTGGCAACCGTCATAACAGCCACACTAGGGTCCGGCAACTGCGGCGGCACTCTCTGAGTCAACCACCGAATGTTTGCCCCAGTCTGAATCTCTTGTAACACTAGATAGACAAGAGAATGTATAAATCAAGCAATTCATGGATTGCCGGAAAGTTGCCGTCGAAGAGAAGCTCCTCCGAGAACGAAGCGACTCTGAGAGAGTTCTTAACCTACTATCCACGCGTGGATGTAGCTAGGGCTGCATCACGTCTAACCAACTCCAATCAGCCACTGAAGGGCGGAGTTATACGTGAACAAACTACTGCCCTCAAAAGAAATTACATTGAGAATAATATCCCGTAAATCTTTTCTTGAAGACGTAATGATAACGCCTCTGTAAGGCGGATTACGTATAATAAAGCGTCTAAGTTAAGTCTACTATACATAATGTCGTTCCCAACATTGAAATTGGAAAAGACATAAACGGCGAAAAAGAATATATGCAGTCTTTAATCACACCGTCTAGACGCATATGAACTCTCGGTATGCCCTGCTCTGCCAAAATAAACTATATGTAAAAAAGATAAAATGGCAGAAATGAGCCACGCGGACAAGAAACTAAACTATCATGCTTAGTAGCAGGCTTGTATATATATATATAATATATAGCGTCGAAAAATAAAACACATGTTGTAATGACAATATTGGACTGCGTCGGTAAGTCAGGGACAAAGTCCCTGTACCGATCGAAAAATCCGAGTCCAATGACGCTATAAGTCTCTTATCCAAGATCGCAGCAATGAAGTCCGAAAAATAATCACTGGAAGAAATGCCAGAAGATATGAAAGGCATCTTCCGATACTACTAAAGGGAAAACTCGAAATCTTTCGAATCCCTTTCGCCATCCTGTCGGACCCTATAAAGCGTTCGGTCATCCGTAGCTTGATGCAACCGCGGACCGCACCGACCCAGCGCCGTCGGATAATTCCTGATTCGACCGAGAGACCGTCAATTGCTGGGATGCTGCGAAACAACTGTGCTAACTCGGATAGCACGTCCGTCACTGAGGCCTGAGGAGCAGCGGTCTTACGATGCATTGCCGCAGGAAGCTCCGAGATCGTTACCCCGTGCATACTTCCAATATGCGAGCGAACGGAGTGTATAGGCCTCGTGTCCCTTGGCTACCGGATGGCGCGACCTATTCGCTGTGGAATCACTGAATGCCGAAACTGATCGGATACTCGAGGTCACGTAGCCAATGTGCGGTCGTGTGCCCTGCTGTGAGGATGAGGAAGCAGTAAAGACAGTCTCTCGGACTGTCAATATAACGGAGCGTCCCGAGCAACGGACATATGCTCCGAATGTAAAATATCTGAACCACAACATGCGGTCCCCTATGTTGTTGGCTTCCTCCGATCTGTCCTCAATCTGCCGTCACTGGGTGAGTACTAAAGTAATTAAAGTGCTCGCATCACCCAAATCTCCTTCCTAGACCGCAACGGACGAACCCGGCAGCCGAACCATTCGATGAATGTACGCTACACCGGGTGAGCTAGCGAATGTCATTCCGTAAGCGATAGACATATTCCATGAGCACTTATTGCCGCTAACTCTTCATTAACTATGACGACAGAGGCACACTTTTGAAAGACATCTCCATAACTCTTCGAACAAGAAACCAGAAATGCTTGGATAGCAAGCATAAAATAATAATATATATAGCGTCGTTCAATAATTCGAAAGTTTGTGTGACATTATTGGACTATGTCGGAACTGAGGGACGATGTCCCTGAACCGAACCAAAAATTTCTAAGTCCACCGACGCTATCAGTTTCTTATCCGGCATCGCAGCATATGTTGTTCCGAAAGGGAAAGCTTGAAATCCACCGAATCCCTTTCGGTATCCCGTCGGACCGGATGAAACTTTCGGACGTCCGTACCCGCTTCCGCGGAGCGTCCCGACCCAGCATCGTCGGATAAAATATATGCGACAGATTCAGTTGATGCTGGGATGCTGCGATAAACTGTGCTATTAAGGAAAGCACGTCCGTTCCCGAGGCCTGTGCAGTAGCGGACTTACGATGCATTGCCGCTGGAAGCTCCGTGTACGTTGACTCCCGCACACTTCCTATGCGAACGTCCGGAGTCTGCAGGCCTCGAGTCCCCGGCTACCGACCCAGCGCTGTCGGATAATTCTCGATCCGACACCGTTTCTGTCGGCTGCTGGGATGCTGCGATAAGCTGTGCTATGTGCACAAGAATGTCCGGCGTCGAGACCTGCGGAGGCGCAGTCTATCGGTGCTTCGCCGAGGGCAGCTCCGCATCAGATGGCTCCCGCATACTTCCTATGCGAACGTCCGGAGTCCATCGGTCTCGAATCCCTGGCTGCCGGATGGTGTGACCTGGTCGCCGAAGAATCCTTGATCGGCGAAGCTGGTAATATATCGGCGGTCACGCAGCCAAGGTGCGGTCGTGTGCGCTGACGAGAAGAGGAAGCCTTAGCAGTCTCAGCGGACTGCCTATACAACGGAGCGTCCCGAGCGACGGACGTATGCTCCGCTAACGACACATTTGTACCACAACATCTGGGGCCAGATGTTGTTGAACGAGAGAGGGGCCTCTCTCGCTTGCCGTCCGGATGGACCGGAACGAGCTATGAACCGGACTAAAAGGCTTCCTCCGTTCTCCCTCCGATCCGCCGTCACTGGGTGTGCATTAAGTTAATTTTATAGTGCTCGCATCACCCCAAAATTCCTTCTAGACCGCAACGGACGAACCCGGCTGCCGAACCATTCGGTGAATGGACGCTACACCGGGCGAGCTAGCGGACGTCAAAGGCCGTCGAACCTACTAGGGTCCTCTTAGGCAATTGGCGTATTACATGAGCACTTTTCCGCTAGCCCTTCATTAATTGTGACGACGGAGGCACACTGTTGGAAGACATCACAGATACATCACCCTAATCTTGATCGTCTGAAATAGAAATTGATAAAGTAGAGTGACCCTGCGGGGAAAGGACCGGAGTGTCCAAATCCCCAACAACATACCGTGACATACGCTTCCCATATTGTCATCGAAATCATACGATACAGAACAGGAGTTAATGCGAGTACACTGACCACATATAGAATGATAATAAGGTCAGAGGAAGACTTCCTCCTAAAACAATTGATCAATATCCTTTCAATGTGAAAAGAAAACAAGTCCTGGTACTCGCACTAACCCCTGGCAATCAAAATACATAATAATAATATGATCCATTAATATAGAAAAAATAATTGAAATCAAAATATTTTGAAAAAATATTTTTTCAGAACAGCCCAAGTTTCTGAAAAGTAACGTTGAGCCCCAATGGATCCCAAGCCTAAGTGTGGACAAAAATTTTAAAAATATTTTAAACAATTTATTCAACACTTACGAACAATAATAATGTATCTAGTTATGATTAAAATAACATAAAGATATTATTATTTAGAAATCCCCCCCTCACACAGAGGGCTGTTGTAAATGTAAACAATGAGTGTAAAAACACTAAAATAAGACTCCAGGCACCCAGGCCCGAAATCAGTTACCAAAAATACACCATCTGATGCAAAACAGAGACTTCCAGGGAAGAAACTGCAGAACATCAGATGGTAGATGCAGAACACAACGCCTAACCACCCGTAGGTGAAGACGTAAACATGGGGAAAGAACAGAATTCATTCTGTTATTAAGCTAAAACTCCCAAGAAATTTTAGTAATAATAATTACAGAAACTATGCCAAAAGCATGGGAGAATAGCAAGGGGGAACTTAAAGGACAGGGAGAGAGGAAAAACACTTGAAAAAACAGTGTAACTAAATAATCAGAATGACAACAAAATGGCTGCTGCCTAGAAAATAGGTAACTTAACATAATTTCATTAAAAAATTTTAAGTTACAGCCCTGATAATATTCTGTCACACATTCTTTTCCTCTCCTCCTTTTCTATCCTCCTTAGAATCACCATTTCACTAATATTTATGTGTCTGGCATCATTTAAACTGAGATTTAAAAGCACAAAGATCAGTCAGATGTTAACTGATGAAGGGCCAAACTTAGAATGATAAATGGCGCCAATTTCGGAACGTCCTTGACACTGCGCATGCGCAGTGGGGGCGAGGTGTGGAGGGCCTTTCAGGACATGTTTTCTTTAGTTTTAGATGCAAATTTTGGGGATTGGGGGGCAAAATTTGTGTTTGGCCCTATATTTTAAGAGTTAGCACCAGCTATGTCTGGGTCATTGGTACAGTATAAAAATATATTTTTTCAGAACAGCCCAAGTTTCTGAAAAGTAACGTTCAGCCCCAATGGATCCCAAGCCTAAGTGTGGACAAAAATTTTAAAAATATTTTAAACAATTTATTCAACACTTACGAACAATAATAATGTATCTAGTTATGATTAAAATAACATCAAGATATTATTTTTTAGAAATCCCCCCCTCACACAGAGGGCTGTTGTAAATGTAAACAATGAGTGTAAAAACACTAAAATAAGACTCCAATAAGGCACCCAGGCCGGAAATCAGTTACCCAAAATACACTATCTGATGCAAAACAGAGACTTCCAGGGAAGAAACTGCAGAACATCAGATGGTAGATGCAGAACACAACGCCTAACCACCCGTAGGTGAAGACGTAAACATGGGGAAAAGAACAGAATTCATTCTGTTATTTAGCTAAAACTCCCAAGAAAATTTAGTAATAATAATTACAAAAACTATGCCACAAGCATGGGAGAATAGCAAGGGGGAACTTAAAGGACAGGGAGAGAGGAAAACACTTAAAAAAACAGTGTAACTAAATAATCAGAATGACAACAAAATGGCTGCTGCCTTGAAAATAGGTAACTTAACATAATTTCATTAAAAAATTTTAAGTTACAGCCCTGATAATATTCTGTCACACATTTTTTTCCTCTACTCCTTCTCTATCCTCCTTAGAATCACCATTTCACTAATATTTATGTGTCTGGCATCATTTAAACTGAGATTTATAAGCACAAAGATCAGTCAGATGTTAACTGATGAAGGGCCAAACTTAGAATGATTAATGGCGCCAATTTCGGAACGTCCTTGACACTGCGCATGCGCAGTAGGGGCGAAGTGTGAGGGCCTTTCAGGACATGTTTTCTTTAGTTTTAGATGCAAATTTTGGGGATTGGGGGGCAAAATTTGTGTTTGGCCCTATATTTTAAGAGTTAGCACCAGCTATGTCTGGGTCATTGGTACAGTATAAAAATATATGAAGGGGTGGCAGGGAATGGTTCATAAATATTCTTAATTTTCCCCACTTGCCTATGAAGTCTCCGTACTTGACTGCAGTCTCCCTATTTTTTCTGGAGGGAGACATGAAGTCTCCCAAAAATTCCCCCTTAGGCTGGTCCATGCCCTTGATACAACCTATGTGGATTAATCTTCACACCTCTAGAGGGTATTGAATACAAAATTTCTAATTCTTCAGCTACATGGCCAATTCCGGCTCCCATAGGGAGCACAAATATTAACCCAGGTGCTCAATTTGAACAAAGTTGAATCTGACCCCCCTAGAGATGTTGTGTACCAAACATGAAAGTATTCTGACTGGTGGATCTGAAGATCGGGGCACGCGGGAATTTTTTACACAAGTCAAGTACTTATGATCCAATAATACCACATACCAAATTTGGTTCAAATCGGACCATCGGTTCAGAAAATAGAAATTTTAGATGGGGCAAAAATCTTACCCCTCCAATTACAAAGCCAAATATTGTTTCACGAACTTTGTTTGAACAAACTTGACTCTACACCTCAAAAGGAAGCTCCATAACATATATCAAGTCATTGCACATACTGGTTCATGAGAAGAAGATTTTTAAAACATTTTGGAGCATTTGCCCCCACCCCCACATGGGGCTGGGCATGATGAGTTGAACAAAAATGCAATGCCCCTTCCGGACCATCACTCACTCAAACTTTCACTTGAATTGGCCCAGTGGTTTTGAAGGAGAAGACCAAAACATGATGTTGACGGACAACAGGTGGACAGACGATGGATGGAGAGAGATTAGATAAGCACAGCTTGACTTTGTCAAGTTGAACTAAAAATCTTGTAATCACTGAAAGAATTACAATCATAACCACTGAATTCTCCATATTTATGGCCCTCTTTGACCTCAGTACATTCAATATATCAGTAGGCAAATTATAATATTAGAACGTTTCTTTTCATGTTCTATCAGTCGATAGTACCTGAGTTTGTGTGATTTCTGAAATAAAACCTTCAGCAGCTTTGCTGCTTCATGTTTTATTTCAGAAATCACACAAACTCAGGTACTATTGACCGATAGAACATGAAAAGAAACGTTCTAATTATTTTATTATGCCAAACAAAAAATAGCTTTCATTGTTAAGCGTTAACTGCAACATGCCATCAATCTTGTAACAATGTAGTTGAATCCAGAAACATGTTTTTGGTGACGACATTTAGAACGAATGACGTCTCTTTAGGAGTTCCAAATCACCATATTCGAAAATGACTTGTTACAAGTGCCGTCACTTTGGGAGTTGCTATATCACCAAATGTCAGTGTTTACAACTGCATCATGCTGTTCATGTTAAAATTCAGTTTTAATGCTTGTGTGATAAGTGGTATAATGGAATATAAATTCATGTTTCTTGAACGACGACAGTTGTCAGAATTAAGTGGAATGAAACAATTTGTTTTGAACATGAGGCAGAGACTCAGTGAGGTCGAGGAGTAATACTAAACTTGTGGAAATATAATTGATTGAAGTCATATTCATGATTCACTAAAGTAAAGTGGTGAACAACATGTGAGTTTTTAATATTTCTGATTCTTTTGAATTCATTGTTTGCAGTTAAAATTGAAAACGCACCCACTGAAGATGACATATTTGTTGGTAAGTTTGTGTCCATCGGTGACGAAAAATGTTAAAACTGACACGGCGCCAGCGTTTGGTGTTGAGAAATTATAATCAGAGCATGCCTAATCGACGCTGATCAATGGAAGTGGAGCTTTCATTTTCTTTGTTCTCATGTCTCCAGGGAAGAACGTTCCGATAGTACCCATGTTTTGTCCAAAAACTCCAGTACTATTACTTTTAGAAGGTGTCAAATTAACCAATCACAGTTGATGTCACAGGCATGAGGCATAATAAAATCTATTATATCTTGTTTGACAGAGCTCTATCAAATAGGATGGAATAACATATTACTTAGTTTATGACCAGAATACAGGAAAATGGAATTTAAAGTAATTTATATATTTTTTATACTTACCAATGGCCCAGACTTAGCTGGTGCTAACTCAAAAATATCTAGGGCCAAACACAAATTTTGCCCCCCAATCTCCAAAATTTGCATGCAAAACCGAAAATTAGAAGTCCTATCTGGCCCTCCATACATTTACTCTCCACACATGCGCAGATGCCAGGAAGTCACCGAAACTGGCGCCAACATCATTCTTTGTAAAAAAGATTATAATATAATAATTCAGCGGGGAGGTATGAGTGCCCAGTACTGCCCACTCATGGGAGGGCCATTCCCGTCTGGGCCATTGGTAAGTATAAAAAATATATAAATTACTTTAAATTTTTTCATATTTTTATACTGTATACCAATGGCCCAGACTTGGCTGAATCGTAAAAGGTGGTGGGCCTAGAACTTCCGAAATAGTAGATCAACATAGATCAAATGCTTCAATCCATGATGAAGAAAATTAGAATAATTAGAATTTACATGTATGTCTCTTTTACCATAATAGAGGAGACATATCCTAATATGGATCCCAATTATGTAAATCCTAAATCTGAGCATGAAATCATGCTAATTAGGATGTAATGAGTTCACAAATTTTTAAGGCTAGTTTGGACTAAGCCCTAAAAATTAGGATGGCCTATTTGAGAATGAGAGAAAATTGCCCATAAACCTATGCCATACAATACTACTACAGCTGAATGCAGAATATAGTACGGACAAACCAGCTTCTTTCATAGTTACCTACCCAATAAGCCAGAGAAGTGGAGAAAATGCCCCCTCCCCCTTTTTTTTGAACATATCTTCAAAAGAAAGAGGGGAGAGCTCTGGAATCAATAAGCGCTACCAGGAAACAATATAAATAAATATCGATCAGGCACTCAGGAATTAATTCATGAATAATAAATGGTGCTTAATGCCACTTCACAAGCCAAGGCTATAGCGATGATTTTGGTAAATAGCATTATCCGCTACAAAATATGCACTGCAGACGGCGTATACAGGTACAACGAAATCAGTGAAATAATAATATAACATACACACATTAAAACGAGATACGATGAACAATCTCTGCAGAGAAAACACACTTCAAAGATTATTCACAGACGGCCTCTGTACAATAAAATCCGGTAAGAACACTCTCCAATGTGTACTATTTGGTATCTACAACTATAAACACGTGAGAATATGCGATTTGAGAACTGACAAAATAGAGACCAGGATCTAGAAATGGAGGTAGGTATAATTAACCTGCTCCAACACAGACCGCCCCCAAAATATATAATAATTTCAAGGTTCACCAAAGCGATAGCGTAATAAAATATTGCGCGCGTGCATTAAAAACCAGCCTGTAATCATCTAAAAAACCACTAACCGGTTATGCAGTCACCTATGAACTCAAATAGCAGCAATTAAGATGATTTCATAAGCGCTTGTATATAAGAAATCAGAAAATAAACACCGGAAACTAATGCAACAAAACTGTGTATATGTCTATGAGGGTGCCATCCAACACGACCCAAACACGTAGTATGTATGTATTAAGATATATATATGCGACAGGGGGGGAGAGGGGCTGGAGGGGATTGGGGGGGCTGGGGGGATTGGGGGGGGGGGCAGAATTCAAATTCATGTCGAAACCTCCACACCCATATTACTTAATCATTGCTGGTCCAGACGGCAAAAAAATAGTAACCGCAAGGCTCCCTCATGTCTGACATACTCTGTTATGCTACTGAGATCGGAGAATGATGTGAAGAACAAAACTTCCCCTGAAGAAGAAGACCCTCTTGTGGGGGAAGCTTCTGGCGAATGTTCAATAACAGACACTTGAAAAAACTGATGTGGTATTAGCAGGAATCATCCTGAGACTGTTTAGCCTCAATGTAATCAAAAGAAATGCATGAATTGAAGGATACACATATCCTATCATTCATTCCCATGAATACGGCTGAACGTCAATTGTATGCGCTCAAATGCCTAATACTGGCGACACAAGTGATGGGAACTATTATTCCTATGCGCCGCAAACTTAACTATCCTGAAGCGATCCTACATAAGATCATGTAATAGCCATACAGTTACAATAAGCCCAAGATGCTGCCAGCACTTTTACTTCATGCGCTGAAATCTTAAGCACTGACTGCTGATTGGAATATAAATTTTCCTAAGCAGTACGAATAGCTAATCCATCTAGCAATAGAATGACCCAAAATGTCCCTTCTATTGGAAATTAATGACAAAAAGAAGAGTTTCTTCTCTTCTGATAAACTCTGATCTGCGTCTATAAATACATGATCGCTAATAATATAAATTCAATGATGTAGCGTAAACAATAAGACATCAATTCTGAATATGTGGTCTCCAAGAACCGAGGGTCTCAAGATCCCTGCATAGAGAGACCATCGGACTCAGGATTGTAACCCAATATATGAACTCACATCTGTCATAATTGAGAAAAATGTTAAATATATGCCCAAACTTGACCTTATGTTAAAAGATTCGCTAAAACAAAACTGGTCTAGAGCGAAAAAACGTCTAGCACTCCAGTTGAGAATAACTGGAGGGGACTTGTGCGTAAGCGACCCATCGAAATAACATTCGTAGCCGCTCCGCACAAACCAATCCGACGCATAAAATCTTCCGCTGTTAATGCGTCTGATAAAAGACAAAAGCGAGCCTAACAACTGGCTAATTCGGTCTGTGAAACAACAGACGAACCAGCTTGTTGAAAATGAATTGTAGGATTCGTGTATCCTTTCATTCATTGCAAGAGAAATTATCAAGTTCATTATTCAAGTGATCTAAAGAACTATACTCACCGCATCGCCGATCATATCAACGCTCGCTTTTTGACTGAAAGATTATCATAATTAACCTAATTATCCAGTACCAGTCAAATTCGGTTGGACCGAGCTCTATTAAGAGCCTCGAGCCACCGGCTCAGGGGTGTCTGATCAGTAAACTCAAACAGACCTAAATCCCCTATCCAAGTGGCTGTATAGTCAATCCCTAAAGTAATATACAGGAGGGATACCTATACCTTCGCTATGTGTCCTTATAGACGATCTGAGTCTAGGACAACCTCAACTACTCTTTCTGCTGGTGCTGGTTGATTAGACCCCAAATTAAAGAGCTGAGTATTGATGCTTTCTTGTTGCTTAATCCTACGTTAATGAAAGCTTACCATCAAAGACTTAGTGTCTGGAAAACTTAAGCGACCTGTAGCAAGTTTTCCACTTAGTCAAATGTTAAAGATGACGACGTAAGGCTTCGTCACATCAGAATAGCTCCCACTTAACATCTGTTAAGACAGAGATATATGTGATAAACAGGCCTGGAAAGAATTTTTAAAAGGTACGTAACGTCCACAAAATTCCTTTCCATATAGACGTTGCGTCACAGTACTTAAAAGGAAGTACATAAGACCGTGAGTCTAAATTCACTCTGAATAAGAAATTATCTTCTCAATTGTGTCCGCGCGAACAACGAAATGATGAAGGTAATGTTACAACTAAGACCTTAGCCTGCTCATTCAATGCAGAGAAACTCTCAACACATCTTCCCCGGTCGTTTTTTTAAATGTATGTGATCAAAAAACGGTTAAAAATACAGAAGATGATGATAAGAAACCGTATTACTTCTTCCCACGGGAAGTTAAATATGGCGTCGTCTACATAATCAAAGACCTGTTACACCTGTGTAGACTTAACCAGAAAAGAGATCTTATTATCCTGCTCTTTGTCCGGATGAAGTCAGCATCTAACAACGCTAGCGGTTTCTCACAATTACTCGCAGCATTGTGATTCACTGGAACAAGTTCAAGGAAACGCTAATGGATAGTATCCATATCATCCATGAGTTGTTCCAAAAGGGAAGGTTATCCTCCTCCGTATCCTTTTTATCATTCGTCTAAATCAGTTTTAAAATCACGGTCACTGGCATCTGAACAGGCAGATGACTGGACAGATCAAGCACCATTCGACAGCTCAAGTTTTGAGATTGACGTTGAGTGCTTCTGCATTAGCAGGAATATTGTGATGAGCTGCGCAATCTGTGGCAGCAAGTCCGTTATGGAGGCCTGAGCAGCGGTCATGTATTGCTTATCCGCCGACTGCTCCTGGGACAGTGTGTCTGAGACGGCTCTTAACTGCGGACATCTTGATGAATGAAGCCTCATCTCCTTGGCTACTAGATGGTGCCACTTTCTTAACAAAAAGTGGAACTCTCAACAATGCAGACTAGATATCCTAAGTCACTTAGCCAAGGTGCGGTCATGAGTGCATAGTAGACGCTGAAGAAGCCGAACTGTAGCTGCCCCCGGCTGAGAATTAAACTGAGTGTTCCGGACAATAGGTATGTACGTAAGCTCCGACTGATGCAAGTTCCTACCAACAACACCCGGCCCCAGATGTTATTCAAAGAGAGTGAGGTGTCTCCCTCTTGCTCACAGTCATGGGAGACCCAGGCGAGCATACCTCAGAACTTGCCGGCTTCTTCCTTGCCATTGTCGCAGGATGAGCATGAATGGATTTACAGTGCTCGCTACACCCTTGTTCCTCTCTCGACTGCTACGGACGTATCTGGAGTCACACTACCCATATTCTGAGTAACGATCCACCGGTTGAGCTAGCTGGAGACAAGGTCATAAACCCTATATTCAAAGGTCTAGGAACTTGTCTTATATCATTGAGCACTTTGCCGCTAGCTCTGAATACAATGTACATGCGACACATCCAGTGTCATGGTCCTCATATTCAATATTAACCCCTTCACCAGCGACAAGGAACTGAAACCACTCATCGCGGTATATAGCCCTGTGCAATATTAATAGCACTTTAACCGTTATGGAGAGGAAGCCGTAAGACTAGCCGACCCTGGCTGCCTATTAGACGGGACGGCCCAGACAGGAGGCATGGACGTAAACTCCGACTGATGCAAGTTCCTACCAACAACATCTGTCCCCAGATGATGCTGTAAGAGAGGGAGACCTCTCACTTGCTCGCGGTCCTAGCAGACCTGGACGAGCGTACCTCGGAACTTGCCGGCTTCCTCCTTCCGTCATCGCTGGGTGAGCATGGTTGTATATTATAGTGCTCGCTCCACCCTATACCATCTCCTAGCCTGGAGCGGAAACACCTGGCATCACAGTTCTCAGAGGCCTGAGTAACCGCTTCACCAGTCGAGCTAGCTGGCGACAACGGTCTTGTGCGGTCGTGTGTGCTTTTCGAACGTAGAGGAAGCTATAAGACTAGCCGACCCCGGCAGCCTATTAGAAGGAGCGTCCTGGACAGAAAGGCATGGACGTAAGCTCCAACTGATGCAAGTTCCTATTAACAACCTCTGACCCCAGATGTTGTTATAAGAGAGAGGGGCCTCTCTCTTGCTCGCGATCATGGTAGACCTGGACGAGCATACCTCAGAACTTGTCTGCTTCCTCCTTTCCGTCGTCGCAGGGTTAGCATGTTCGGATTTTTATAGTGCTCGCTACACCCTTGTTCCTCTTCTCGACCGCTACGGACCTACGCGGCGTCACACCACCCATATTCTGCATGATAGATCTGCCGGTTGAGCTAGCTGGAAACGAGGATGTAAACCCTATATTCTAAGGTCTAGGCCCTTGTCTTATATCATTGAGCACTTTTCCGCTAGCTCTAATAGTATAATGCGACGACAGAAGCACACTCTCTGACGGCGTCACAAAACCACACCATGTTCTTGTTCCTCTGTAAATAGAAACTAAAAAACTAGAGTGACATTTTGGCGAGAGGACCAGCTGTGTCCCCTCGCTGCGAGGGGACCGCTAGTGTCCACTCGCCTAACAACAAACCATGACACCAGTCACCAACATTGTCAAAATCTGACACATGGTGCAAGAATTAGTGGTAGTACATCGACTATAAGCAAGACAACGACCATGTAAATAGAGGAAAGGCTTCCTCTTATTTGCCCTGTTATTAGAGGAATATTATTACCTAAGATCTAATATAGGTCAATTGTACTACCACCAAATCTACATAAATATAAGATAACATTAAAATAATAGAAGAAACAATACATCCAAATGAAAAATTCCTTAAAAAAATAGAAAATGTTTTGAAAAAATTTTTTTCGTATATAAAAGCCAAAGTTCCCAAAGGGAACGATGAGCCCAAAAGAACCTAAGTGTGGACAAAATTATAATCATATGTCATAAAATTAACTGCCACACTACCGGAATATTTTATGTTACTTACAACCATCGTTTCTCTAAATAATAGGAAACTTCCTAGAGCATTGTCAATGTAAACAACTTCAAACAAAAACCGGAAAACAAGACCCCGGGTAACACGGCCCAAAGTCAGTAACAGAAATAAAACCATCCGATGTAAAGCAAGATCTTCATCAGAAGCAAAAACGATACATCGGATGTATGATGCATGACCAAAATGCCCAAACACCCCAAGGGTGAGGATGTAACCATGGTGATATACAGAATAATCTTCTGTATAATACGTTAAACTCCCAAGAAATTTTATAAAAAATTTCAATAAAACAAGCCAAAAAGTTGGGAGCTTAACTGGGGGGGGATCAAGGGAAGGTTGGGAAGGAACAAACAGTGGACAAATCATTATCAATCAATGATGACGTCAGGCCCATGTCCCGAAATTGGGGAATATGAAGTAATTTTTATAAATATTACAAAATTACAGCCCTGAACGTTTCACACCACCGTTTCTTCCTTCCTTCATCCAGTTGTGTCCTTGGATCCACCAAAATAACCATTGATTTGTGTCTGGCATCATTAAAACTGAGATTTAAAAGCACAGATGTCAGTTTGATGTTATCTGTCTGAAGAGCCAAACAAAGAATGACGTTGGCACCAGTTTCGGTGAATTCCTGGCGTCTGCGCATGCGTGGAGAGTAAATGTATGGAGGGCCAGATAGGACTTCTAATTTTCGGTTTTGCATGCAAATTTTCGTGATTGGGGGGCAAAATTTGTGTTTGGCCATAGATATTTTAAAGTTAGCACCAGCTAAGTCTGGGCCATTGGTATACAGTATAAAAATATAAACAAATTCCTGTTAATTGAATTCTCCTGTTAATTGAAGATACTTCACTGGCAAAGTGGCTATTCAATTAACTGGTAGAGTGCTAAATTATTTTTGACTATCAAAGTTTGTTCACAAGTCTTTACCTCATTACAATTTATGTGAGAATGCCTGTAGGCACTCTCCCATAAATTGCAACAAGGCAAATCCATATAGAGGTAAATAATTTCTTTGAAAGATAATATGATACACATCCAGTGAATATGAAGCTTTCAAACTGTGGCACTTGCACTTCATTGTAAAGCCCAAATATGGGCTTCCAGCACTCTACCAGCTAACAGGGTTGCTGATAAAAATAATACTTCAGTCATGTTTGCTGCTGTATTTCTTGGGTTTATCATGGTTTTTCATTTCAACCTTGGCAGTAACCAAGATGAATATATCAGAATTACTTTGTCTTTCTCCTGCTTCATAAAATCGGAATATGTTGCCTCAAATTCTACCTTATAACACTTAATGCCCAGTTTGTAGGGTGGTAAATAGAGGATATGGAATGAGTGTTTTTCTAATATAATATTTATGAAACGAGTCTAAGAATTTTCCGTTTTGGCGAGCATCTAGCGAGCGCAAACGGAAAATTCAGACGAGTATCATAAATATTATATGAGAAAAACACTCATTTCATATTCTATTTATCATATGACGCACACACGCACAAATTAGCCACTTAGTATGACTTTTTAACCGATCACCTAACTTGAGTTGCAGACGGCACTTGGAAAAAACATCCTCATATAACTAAAAATTTTCATTTTTTGCTTCCAAAATATAGGTTATGACCCCTTTTTGGAAATGAGCTCATCGGGCTCGTTCCAATGAGGGGTCATAACCTATGTTTTGGAACCAAAAAGTGAAAATATAAAAAAAAATGAATGGCGTTTTTCTTGTAGGTAAAAGATTAATACAATATAACCCACCCTAAATAGGACAGATAACGTAAATTCTGCCTACTGAAATTATACAAATGTCACCCAGTTGTATTTTGTTTAGCCAATCAAATTGTCCAGTTTTGAAAATGACCAATGAAAGCTCCCAACTCTAATTATGCAAATTATGAAAATGTGGCCCAGTTTCAATTTGTTCAGCCAATCAAATTGTCTAGTTTTGAAATTGACCAATGAAATTGACGGAAGGCTTTATTTATCACTGATTAATATGAAAACAAAATATCAAATGTTTTAAAGTGAACAAAACGGACGAGTCATATGATAAAGGATAATATTAGTAATGTATGAAAGGTTTCTTACATTATAGCTTGACAGGTATGTATACTTCCACATCTCTCACAATCCTCACCATCCTTTATCCACTGATCTCGGTTAATTTCCACCCCATTAGCACTCAAAGAACTCAGTGCTGGAAGTAATATGAAACATAGATTAATGTGAAGACAATTTGAAGATGCAGGGATTTTTTGCCCTCTTTGGGAAAGGATTTGGGGCCCATGCCACTGGGAAAATTTGCGATATGGAGGGGAGGGGCAGGCCTGGCATTTTCAAGAGAGCGATTTATTCGCTTGCCTACTGCTCGCCTTAAAAAAACTGAGGAGGGCGAAAAATAGCCCTCCTAGCCTTACAAAATAATGATTACAACAACAGCCTATTCCTAAAACCCACAGGTTTTCAGATCTTTGCTATGTTGGTGGTCTTTGCAATATGGACACACTGCCCCTTCCACACCTCCAGGCCTTACCAAGGCCCAGAGGTGTGGGAGGGGCAATGTAGCCATCTCACAGAGACTACCTGGTTAGCAGCACCAAAAAAATCAGTGGAGCAGAAAAAAATGCAAACTTGATCTGTAGACCACCATGTTAGACTCACATACCAAAAATCAGCTCAATATCTGGAAGCGTGTAGAAAAAAAGTCCGGAAAACAAGTAGGACTGACTGACGGACTGACGGACGGACCAGTCAAAAACATTATACCACAAAGCCCACTAGGCAGAATTCATTAATAGTACAACTTCATTTTGCCACTTTTAGCTTTTGTAAGCTTGAGGAGAGCTAATCGCTCCCCTAGGCCATGTGAGTACAGCGATTTTTAGCCCTCCTGCATTTTTAAGAATGCCAGGCCTGGAGGGGGGAGGGGGACTGCAATTGCAAATTTGTTTTGGAGGTGAAGAAACACAAAAAGAAATTTTACATTCAAATAGAACACGAGGACATTAAGATCAATATCTAAGCATCTGTATGTGTAGTGCAAGCAAGTTTTATAACAAACAGTCACATGGAATCATGTTAACCATAGTCTCTGTAGTCTCTATTAAACTGTTCTTACAGTATTAAAAAAGAACTTGTCGTCTGCTTTTGAATTCAAACACTTTCTAAGATTTGTTAGGTTAGCGGTTTAAATTTAATGCAAAACTGATGTCCTGAACAGGGTGATCATAAGGCCTCAGAAAACCAATGTTTTTTTTTAGGTCTTATGACTACACAGTTCAGTACACCAATTGTGCATTCAATTTTTGTTCGAGTGGGGACTGAGATTGTGAAATTTGGGGTTGGGAATGGGAAAAAACATGTGCAAATACCTTTAGGAAAGGGTCCCATATTTGACTCAAAAGAATCTTTGACATTCTGTTCAACTTAACTCAAACATACGCACTAGAATTGTGAAAGAAGTACTTTATTAAAAAAATTATGACACCTAATTTGATTGAGCTACAAAAGCCTGTTACAATTAAAAGATAAACTTTTGGGCAGCTGGAAATCTAGCCATATGGTTAATTGAATAATAAATATCCGGAGCAGCCAGTCAACTGGCCTTGGGATATTGCCAGATAACATTCTGTCTTTTCTGTCAAATGCGTCAAATGTAACGCTATTGGTGAAGGGTACTTAGGGCTGTTGTGACTATCACACCAGTAACCATGTCCGAAAATTACAGGAATGTTCCCAATTTAGGGGGGATAATACATAGTATGGTTTGGGGTTTTTTTGGTCTTTTTTATCCAATTCATAAAAAGTGTACTCACTTTGAAAGGCCTGGAAATTTTTATACATTCTTGCAACATGATGACAGTTTATATCTGGTGGCTTTGCAGTTGTCTCTAGGCTACTTTTGGCTGCCTATATGGGCAGCCAATACTTGCTTAGAGACAACCGCCACGGTGCTTATGATGTAACTATGAATTTAGCCTGACACTGCATGTTTGGGCACAGGTTCTGTTGCAGTAAAAAATGATCCAAGTTAGAGCTGTAGGTTAACCGAAACCGAACCGACGTTTTTAGTTTTTTTAAAAAACCGAAACCGAAACCGTTGACATCCCGTTATCTAAGGTTTTTCGTTTTTTTATTAAATACTCTCTTGCCAGCTCTTGCCACAGAAATTCACAGAATATAGCCATCCCATAGTAGTGAGAGTTCCCAGACACTGCCAATGGCAGTGTCTGGGTACTCTCACTACTCTGGGAAGGCTACATTCTGTGAATTTCCGACATTTGAGTTTAGTTGTGTTTGCAGCTTTCCTCAAATTGCATGTAGGTGTCAGACCTTGAAAAATGGCCAAGCACAATAAAAGTTCTGTATATTTAGGTAATTATTATATTGGCCTTCCTGATTCTTCATGTATTATTGCTTATTTCGGGCATTCATTGAATTTCACTCAATTTCACTACCATTCAGTTATGACTCTGGACATAAGAATGAGTTTTATTGAATTTTACTTGGCCTCATGAACAAACCGAACCAAACCGAGGTTTTTCTCCACCTGAAAAAACAAAACCGAACAAGAAATTTAAAAACCTACAGCTCTAATCTAAGTTGTAATTAGTTCCTATAGGGTTAATAGATATCTGAGGCACTAAAACAGTGCCAAGAAGTAATAAAAGTTAAAAAATTTATAGTAATTTATATATTTTTTATACTTACCAATGACCCAGACATAGCTGGTGCTAACTCTTAAAATATAGGGCCAAACACAAATTTTGCCCCCCAATCCCCAAAATTTGCATCTAAAACTAAAGAAAACATGTCCTGAAAGGCCCTCCACACCTCGCCCCCACTGCGCATGCGCAGTGTCCAGGACGTTCCGAAATTGGCGCCATTTATCATTCTAATAACCAGTGCCTGGTAAGCGCTATGTACTCAGCGGGGAGGCAAGAGTTCCCAACTCCTGGGAGGGCCATCCCCGTCTGGGTCATTGGTAAGTATAAAAAATATATAAATTACTATAAATTTTTTAACATTTTTATACTGTACCAATGACCCAGACATAGCTGAATAGTAAAAAGGCTGGAGGGCCAAGGACATAGAGCAAAATGGAATACGCTCAATAAAATAAAATAGAGTCATCCCCTGTAGGGAAAAGAAGTAATAGGCCTTACATGTATCTTTCTTATTTATGATAAATTAGAAAGATACAACACCTTCCAAAAATTGAGCTTCATACATCCATGTACTCTATTAATATCCAATAATCCTTATACTAATAATTTTTAAAGTAAGCCAATAATAAAGTAAGTCTAGAGAATAGAGACTCTTATACTCCTAAAAGTGTGTGAGAATTGCATAATCATGTCCGTTGACATATGCAATATTCAAAAGCTATACTTTAAAAACTAAGACTTGAATGAATTTTATAAACTTAAACTTCTCACTAAACAACCATCCCAATAACAGCTCAGAATTACTAACTCCGGAGGAGGTATCCCCTTGTTTTCATAGTAAAAACAGGTGACCCAAGGGAACACCCTCCCCCCCCCCCCTTTTTCTTGCCCTGGGTCAAATAGCCCAGAGCGAAGAGGGCAGCCGAACGGAGACACTGCCGAAACAGACAGCCTACCTAGCTATAGTAGCAACTGTTAAGTGAATGACATTCTGAGCAGTAGATAATAGACCTAACAATAGAGGCCTCCAGAAATGGACTCGATATTTCTGAGATAAAATTCATGAATGGATGGCTGAGCGCAATGAGCAGCCTTCAAAAATCTATAATAGCAACACTATTAATGTAAGCCCAAGAAGTAGAAGAACTCTTACTTCAAGAGCCGAAATCTTAAGCACAACTGCTAAGCCAATGATATACCATAAGCAGTACGCTAGTTAATAGAATCGATTAACAATAAAATGGAGCGTAACGTCCTTCTACTAGACATCAAAGACAGAAGAAGCTTACGCCCTTGTAATAAACAGATATCTGTTTATAAATACATAAACTGTACCCGGAAAGAGTAAAGGCCTATGCCCATACGAAGACGGAAGGACCTTAAAATAATAGGTTCCGGATAATAGGAGCCTAACTCTTATGCAACAATCCAACCTAAATAGTAACGGAAGTATTGATTCCGAAACTATGAAAGTGAAAATCATCCATCGATAGTGCATGAAACTCACTGACTCTACAGTAAAAGAGAAACCAACAGAATTACTGTCTAAAAGGTCAGAATTTGAAAACTACTGTTTCCAGAGGCTCAAATGATTACTTAGCTAAATAAGAACCGAAGTTAAAATCCGTATAGGAATTTAATCTAAAGATTCTAAGTCTATTTATCAAAAAGTTACTAACTGACTTAGATAAAGAGACAAAAGACTCAATTGTAAACTATCGTAGAGTGCATAGGTATGAGGTAACATAAACCTATAACCTAAATAACAACAGGCTGCAGTAGATCTTGTGAAACAAGTATACTAAAAACTAGCAATGCGTAGTATGGAGGGATCAACCATATGAACATAATGATCCCTACACCACGACGGAAGAGCCTCCACTTTAGTCGCATAGAATAGCGAAGAAGAGGATCTCCTATAGTAAGAAATCGCGTCCAAAGCTCGTCCAGTACAGTGCTTACAATGCAATACGGACCACACAACGGAATACATGAAGGTTGCGACCTTGCTGGTTGTGATAAAGATGACACGATTTACCCAGTGAAAAAAGATCCTCACATAGAGGAAGATTTCACGTTAAGATCCACAGTAGACAAGAGAGTAAATTACTCATGATCTCTGTGAAGATAGAGATGCTATCAACAGAAATGTATTGTGGTTGTTTATCTTAGCAATACCTGCTAAAACAACAGCGCCGGAGGATACGCGTATCCTATCATTGCGTCCTATAGATCAATAGAGCGTTAACAGTATTAGCTCAGAGATCTGGACAAGCCAACACATACGTCTGCAATTGATTAGCAAGCTGTGTCATAATAAAACATCATTGGGCGCTCCCATAGATAGCAAATCTGATTAAATACTTGTTTGTTGAGAGTCCATTCTGACAGCAACAAGCGACCCGTAAGAGAACGGGAGTGCGATAAAACAATCAGACGACCCCGAATATGACGGACCAAAACTGAACTTGGTGTACTATAACCAACAGACGGATTCTTTCCATTAAATTGAATAACGGAAACGAAAGAGTGCCTCCCTGGTTCCGGAGATACGCCACTACTGTCGAATTAAAGGACAGGAATTTGGGCATGCATTTCTGAATAATGTTCATGCAATGACATAAAGCAAGCCTAAAAAACATTATTCCGCGGAAGTTAAACTGATAGCTAAAAGACTGCGGAACCCAAAGACCCTGGCACTTCGAATCCGTAGGGATCAGTATATATCCCAATCTGTTTGACTGGCAACCGTCATAACAGCCACACTAGGGTCCGGCAACTGCGGCGGCACTCTCTGAGTCAACCACCGAATGTTTGCCCCAGTCTGAATCTCTTGTAACAGTAGATAGACAAGAGAATGTATAAACCAAGCAATTCATGGATTGCCGGAAAGTTGCCGTCGAAGAGAAGCTCCTCCGAGAACGAAGCGACTCTGAGAGAGTTCTTAACCTACTATCCACGCGTGGATGTAGCTAGGGCTGCATCACGTCTAAACACTCCAATCAGCCACTGAAGGGCGGAGTTATACGTGAACAAAATACTGCCCTCAAAAGAAATTACATTGAGAATAATATCCCGTAAATCTTTTCTTGAAGACGTAATGATAACGCCTCAGTAAGGCGGATTACGTATAATAAAGCGTCTAAGTTAAGTCTACTATACATAATGTCGTTCCCAATATTGAAATTGGAAAAGACATAAACGGCGAAAAAGAATATATGCAGTCTTTAATCACACCGTCTAGACGCATATGAACTCTCGGTTTGCCCTGCTCTGCCAAAATAAACTATATGTAAAAAAGATAAAATGGCAGAAATGAGCCACGCGGACAAGAAACTAAACTATCATGCTTAGTAGCAGGCTTGTATATATATATATAATATATAGCGTCGAAAAATAAAACACATGTTGTAATGACAATATTGGACTGCGTCGGTAAGTCAGGGACAAAGTCCCTGTACCGATCGAAAAATCCGAGTCCAATGACGCTATAAGTCTCTTATCCAAGATCGCAGCAATGAAGTCCGAAAAATAATCACTGGAAGAAATGCCAGAAGATATGAAAGGCATCTTCCGATACTACTAAAGGGAAAACTCGAAATCTTTCGAATCCCTTTCGCCATCCTGTCGGACCCTATAAAACGTTCGGTCGTCCGTAGCTTGATGCAACCGCGGACCGCACCGACCCAGCGCCGTCGGATAATTCCTGATTCGACCGAGAAACCGTCAATTGCTGGGATGCTGCGAAACAACTGTGCTAACTCGGATAGCACGTCCGTCACCGAGGCCTGAGGAGCAGCGGTCTTACTATGCATTGCCGCAGGAAGCTCCGAGATCGTTACCCCGTGCATACTTCCAATATGCGAGCGAACGGAGTGTATAGGCCTCGTGTCCCTTGGCTACCGGATGGCGCGACCTATTCGCTGTGGAATCACTGAATGCCGAAACTGATCGGATACTCGAGGTCACGTAGCCAATGTGCGGTCGTGTGCCCTGCTGTGAGGATGAGGAAGCATTAAAGACAGTCTCTCGGACTGTCAATATAACGGAGCGTCCCGAGCAACGGACATATGCTCCGAATGTAAAATATCTGAACCACAACATGCGGTCCCCTATGTTGATGGCTTCCTCCGATCTGTCCTCAATCTGCCGTCACTGGGTGAGTACTAAAGTAATTAAAGTGCTCGCATCACCCAAATCTCCTTCCTAGACCGCAACGGACGAACCCGGCAGCCGAACCATTCGATGAATGTATGCTACACCGGGTGAGCTAGCGAATGTCATTCCGTAAGCGATAGACATATTCCATGAGCACTTATTGCCGCTAACTCTTCATTAACTATGACGACAGAGGCACACTTTTGAAAGACATCTCCATAACTCTTCGAACAAGAAACCAGAAATGCTTGGATAGCAAGCATAAAATAATAATATATATAGCGTCGTTCAATAATTCGAAAGTTTGTGTGACATTATTGGATTATGTCGGAACTGAGGGACGATGTCCCTGAACCGAACCAAAAATTTCTAAGTCCACCGACGCTATCAGTTTCTTATCCGGCATCGCAGCATATGTTGTTCCGAAAGGGAAAGCTTGAAATCCACCGAATCCCTTTCGGTATCCCGTCGGACCGGATGAAACTTTCGGACGTCCGTACCCGCTTCCGCGGAGCGTCCCGACCCAGCATCGTCGGATAAAATATATGCGACAGATTCAGTTGATGCTGGGATGCTGCGATAAACTGTGCTATTAAGGAAAGCACGTCCGTTCCCGAGGCCTGTGCCGTAGCGGACTTACGATGCATTGCCGCTGGAAGCTCCGTGTACGTTGACTCCCGCACACTTCCTATGCGAACGTCCGGAGTCTGCAGGCCTCGAGTCCCCGGCTACCGACCCAGCGCTGTCGGATAATTCTCGATCCGACACCGTTTCTGTCGGCTGCTGGGATGCTGCGATAAGCTGTGCTATGTGCACAAGAATGTCCGGCGTCGAGACCTGCGGAGGCGCAGTCTATCGGTGCTTCGCCGAGGGCAGCTCCGCATCAGATGGCTCCCGCATACTTCCTATGCGAACGTCCGGAGTCCATCGGTCTCGAATCCCTGGCTGCCGGATGGTGTGACCTGGTCGCCGAAGAATCCTTGATCGGCGAAGCTGGTAATATATCGGCGGTCACGCAGCCAAGGTGCGGTCGTGTGCGCTGATGAGAAGAGGAAGCCTTAGCAGTCTCAGCGGACTGCCTATACAACGGAGCGTCCCGAGCGACGGACGTATGCTCCGCTAACAACACATTTGTACCACAACATCTGGGGCCAGATGTTGTTGAACGAGAGAGGGGCCTCTCTCGCTTGCCGTCCGGATGGACCGGAACGAGCTATGAACCGGACTAAAAGGCTTCCTCCGTTCTCTCTCCGATCCGCCGTCACTGGGTGTGCATTAAGTTAATTTTATAGTGCTCGCATCACCCCAAAATTCCTTCTAGACCGCAACGGACGAACCCGGCTGCCGAACCATTCGGTGAATGGACGCTACACCGGGCGAGCTAGCGGACGTCAAAGGCCGTCGAACCTACTAGGGTCCTCTTAGGCAATTGGCGTATTACATGAGCACTTTTCCGCTAGCCCTTCATTAATTGTGACGACGGAGGCACACTGTTGGAAGACATCACAGATACATCACCCTAATCTTGATCGTCTGAAATAGAAATTGATAAAGTAGAGTGACCCTACGGGGAAAGGACCGGAGTGTCCAAATCCCCAACAACATACCGTGACATACGCTTCCCATATTGTCATCGAAATCATACGATACAGAACAGGAGTTAATGCGAGTACACTGACCACATATAGAATGATAATAAGGTCAGAGGAAGACTTCCTCCTAAAACAATTGATCAATATCCTTTCAATGAGAAAAGAAAACAAGTCCTGGTACTCGCACTAACCCCTGGCAATCAAATACATAATAATAATATGATCCATTAATATAGAAAAAATAATTGAAATCAAAATATTTTGAAAAAATAATTTTTTCAGAACAGCCCAAGTTTCTGAAAAGTAACGTTGAGCCCCAATGGATCCCAAGCCTAAGTGTGGACAAAAATTTTAAAAATATTTTAAACAATTTATTCAACACTTACGAACAATAATAATGTATCTAGTTATGATTAAAATAACATAAAGATATTATTATTTAGAAATCCCCCCCTCACACAGAGGGCTGTTGTAAATGTAAACAATGAGTGTAAAAACACTAAAATAAGACTCCAGGCACCCAGGCCCGAAATCAGTTACCAAAAATACACCATCTGATGCAAAACAGAGACTTCCAGGGAAGAAACTGCAGAACATCAGATGGTAGATGCAGAACACAACGCCTAACCACCCGTAGGTGAAGACGTAAACATGGGGAAAGAACAGAATTCATTCTGTTATTAAGCTAAAACTCCCAAGAAATTTTAGTAATAATAATTACAGAAACTATGCCAAAAGCATGGGAGAATAGCAAGGGGGAACTTAAAGGACAGGGAGAGAGGAAAAACACTTGAAAAAACAGTGTAACTAAATAATCAGAATGACAACAAAATGGCTGCTGCCTTGAAAATAGGTAACTTAACATAATTTCATTAAAAAATTTTAAGTTACAGCCCTGATAATATTCTGTCACACATTCTTTTCCTCTCCTCCTTTTCTATCCTCCTTAGAATCACCATTTCACTAATATTTATGTGTCTGGCATCATTTAAACTGAGATTTAAAAGCACAAAGATCAGTCAGATGTTAACTGATGAAGGGCCAAACTTAGAATGATAAATGGCGCCAATTTCGGAACGTCCTGGACACTGCGCATGCGCAGTGGGGGCGAGGTGTGGAGGGCCTTTCAGGACATGTTTTCTTTAGTTTTAGATGCAAATTTTGGGGATTGGGGGGCAAAATTTGTGTTTGGCCCTATATTTTAAGAGTTAGCACCAGCTATGTCTGGGTCATTGGTACAGTATAAAAATATAGCATTTAAGGTAGGCAATATTACAAAAAAGGCACCAAAACAGTCCCAAGAAGTAATAAAATAGCACTTCAGATAGGCAATATTACAAAATAGATTTACCAATGGGACTGGATAGCAACTGATTTGGCCTGGAAATCTTTACACATTCTTGCCACATAATGACAGTCTGTATCCGGTGGCTTTGCAGTTGACTCTAGGAAAGTATTGGCTGCCTAGAAACAACTGCCAGGGTACCTATGATGTAACTTTGAATTTAGCTGGAGATTGCAAGTTTCGGCACTTGGCAAGTCTGTGATGTTCCCAAATAAAGGCCTGCCTTAAAAAAAAAACTGAGATATCTACTTAAACTACTGTGTTATGGGTTTGGTTTTTCCAAAGGAATGAAAGGCTACAAATCAAATTACATTAAAACAGGTGAAAATGAAATAGATACTGGTTTCTAAGGAAGCCAAAACAACTTATGCTTAAAAAAGCAAATAGATTCTGAGTGCAGCATTAAAAAGAAATGGAGATTGAAAAAGATGTCCATCTGACAATAATTGAAAGTTCTGTAAAATTAAGGATATCCTATAAAACAAAAATGTAGTGTAAAACTGATAATATTACCTCTGTCAATAATTTTCTCCACCATATGTGTATTACCGTTTGCTTCCTCCAATTTTGCGGCAGTCACCCAAATTTGTCGATCTGTGGGAATATTTTCTCGAGCTTTGTTCAACACCTTCCTGGCATTTTCATATGTTTCCAATCGAGCAAGAGCAAGCCAAAGCTATAAAGAATACAAAATTTAATATCATAAAAGTACAACCCTCTAAGTAAGTATCTAGGTTAAACCTTTCACACGCCAAATAGAACATATCCATTCAACAGTTTTTACAACAATCTCCATACAAGTGTTGTAATATTTTATTCTCTTTTAATTGTCTTTTGATTTTGAGGCAAGATGTCATTCTTGCGCACCAACGCACCTGCAATTTTTACTTTTTGTGAGTACACAACAGTCCACCTCAGTTCCACCCATCATGCGATTAACCCTTAACAAATCAGCTGCATCAGCCACATACCGAGTGATATCCAAATTGATTGTGCAGCAGAACAAAATTCAACAATGCCAATCCCCCCAACCACACCCCTCCCCACCCTCCACGGCAACGAGCTCATCAATCTTGTTCACATATTTTTTTTTTAATTTTTAAGAATTGGGTGAAAAAAATAAAAATAAAAATGAAAATTTTGATATCATGTTTTCTGTAAAGGGTTAAAATTTATTTATGGGAAAGAGGCCAAATAATACAATGCATGCACAAAAATGTGAACAATACACCACGAATTATGACAGGACTCAACAACAGCGTGTTTAACTTGAAATGTTAGCGGGCAAAATACAGCATACCTCCCATTTTCAAAATTGAAAGACTGGTTAACTAACAGCCATTTATGCCCTGCACTATTCACAATGGTTTTATAATTTTTGCATCCAAAACATTGCTCATGGAACCTCACTGGAACAAGGGCAATGAGAATGTTCCAATAAGGGATAGTATACTATGTTTTTGAGGCAAAAAATGATAATATTTAGTTTTCATTTGTTCAAAAATTCTCTTTGCAAGTGTCATCTTCTATTCATGTTAGGTAAACATCCAAGGTAATGGCCAAAACTGGCCAGCGCTATTTGCAAAAATCACCATTTAATTTTCATTTTTTGTCTCAGAAACATAGTTTATGACCCCTCATTGGAATGAGCTCATTGAGCTTGTTCCAATGAGGGTCATAAGCAATGTTTTTTATGCAAAAAATGAAAAAAATTAGTTAATCAAGAAGTTTTGTTTGGAAGTGTCATCTGCCTTTCGTGTTAAAGCGTTGGACTACAGTTTTTTACTTCTTAGACAAGCCTTTAGATCTGTCTAATTTGGAGACAGTGGAGCTACTACTATAACTAATTCTCAGAATGTGAAGTCTGATTAGTCTGAAGTCATGGAATGCTACAGCTTATAATTTGGGGTGTACAGTTCATATTTTCGTGCATGCATTGTATCATTTCAGGAATATATTTTAACCCTTTACAGAAAACACATGATATCAAAATTTTTACTTTAATTATACCCCCTCCCCATCCCCCACCCCCCCCCCCCCCACCCACACAAATTCTTAAAAAATTTTTAACAAAACAAAACCATATCATGTGACACCTCAGTGGAACAAGCCTAATGAGGCGGTCACATATTATGGTTTTGTTGAATTATTGTCCACTGCACAATTTGTGTATTACAAAGCAAAACACAGCAGATTCGTTAGGTAAGGATTAATAGCTTGCTAGATGGAACTGAGGCATGCTATTGTTTACTCGCAAAAAGTAAAAATTGCATGTGCGATGGAACACAAGAGTGATAGCTTGCCTCAAAATCAAAAGACTGCTGAATTATTCTGATTGCATTGACTTCTATCAACAAGAGTTATCGCATCTTATATTAAAGGATGTGCTTCACAGAACAAAATAAAGTTCAAGATATATGTTGGTGTCACTGATAAACTCACCTCAACACTTGTAGAACAACACTCAACAGCTCTGCTCAGCATAATCCTTGCATCCTCCTCATCCTCCAACTCAACTGCTGTCTTCCATAATCTGACAGAGTTTGGAATATGTTCAAGAGCTGAAAATGACACAATTTGAAGTAAACAAGAGCTGGACTGTCGTCCGGTGCATACCCACATGTGGTGTACCGCCTAGTGTGGGTATACCTATGACCAACACATATTATTTATAAATATTCTCGTACGGACTGACGGACAGATGCACAGATGGATGGACACAATCCAGTATACCCCCCCCCCCCCCCCCCATTTTCTTCGAAAGTTTTCAACAATTTCTAAGTCAAAAGGTATGGTAAATTGTTTGGTGTTTGGAAGTTTTATGCAATGAGGCTGAAGCCTTTGTCATAAGCAAACTGCATGCCATATTTCACTGATAACCCATACCTGAGATACAGGCTGAACAGACAAATAATGTCTATTTCCTAACATTTCTAAGTCAAAAAAGGGGGATAACTCTAAAAAGGAGAATGTGAGAAATATCGTTGAATCCTTTTTTTAAAGCCTATACCATAAGCAGTGTTCGCGGCAAATTTCATTGCAATAGAACATTCGATACCCGAGATACAGGCTGAACAGACAAAATTTGGCTCGGACGGACACAATTTCTAAGTGAACAAGCAATAAAAAAATAACTAGTGTAGGCATACCTATGACCAACAAATATTAAAGAAAATAATAATTTACTTAAGTTATGAAAGTTATGAATATTCTCGGATGGACTCGCACACGGACGGACGGACAGACAGACGGACAGACGGATGCATGTAATCCAGTATACCCCCATTTTCTTCGAAAGTGGGGGTATAATTACATACTTTACTAACCAACAATACCATCATAATTAAGATCAATACAGCATAACCATAAGAAACTTTTTATTCCATTTTAACCTCTGCTGATAATTTTTCTTCAACTCGAGAAATAGTTCATTGAATTCGGACAGCTGATAATTTTGACACTTATTCCCAATTAATCGACTATGTATTGAGAAGTCACACCTCAACAGCCTTATAGAGTTAGCACATATACAACTATACTAAATAATTCTAGTAGTTTGTTCAGCAATTAAAACCAGTGGCAATAATCTTTTTTAATTTGACAGTCACCACAATAGGATTAATGATCATAAGTTTAATCAAACAGCTGCCGATTATTGTATAAACCTTATGTTATTCTTAATAGCCTATTATTATGGACGGTTTAGTTCGAATTGTGCTTCAAAACAGAACCGTTTGACAATAAGACTCTGGCAGCCAAAAACGTTTGAGATGAAGAGAGAAAGATGAACTTATACCAGAACTGTGAAAACATGTTTAATCAGAACCACGGAATGTTAAAAAATTTATAGTAATTTATATATTTTTTATACTTACCAATGACCCAGACTTAGCTGGTGCTAACTCTAACAAAACCAGGGCCAAACACAAATTTTGCCCCCCAATCCCCAAAATTTGCATCCAAAACAAAAAGAAATCATGTCCTAAAGGACCTCCATACTACGCCTCTACTGCGCATGTGCAGTGACACAGACGTCCCGAAATTGGCGCCAATTATCATTCTTACTGGCAGTGCCTGGTTAGCGCTATGCACTCAGCGGGGAGGCAAGAGTTCCCAACTCGAGGGAGGGCCATCCCCGTCTGGGTCATTGGTAAGAATAAAAAATATATAAATTACTATAAATTTTTTAACATTTTTATACTGTACCAATGACCCAGACTTAGCTGAATAGTAAACAGGCTGGAGGGCCTAGGACATAGAGGAAAAACCAATAAGCTCAACTATATAGTAAAGAGGTAACCCCTTAAGGAGAAAAGGAGTATTAGGCTTTACATGTATCTTTCTTATTTAATATTAAATTAGAAAGATACACTACCCTTAATAATTGAGCACAATAACATTCATGTTCTCTATTAACATCCAGTATATCCCTTATACTAATTATTTTTAAAGCAAGCCAATAAATAAAGTAGTCCAGAGAATTGAGACTCTTTATAGTCATTTAAAAGTGTCCGAGTATTGTATATTAAAGCCCGTTTGACACTTGACATATACAAATGCTTCACACCGAGCTACACTTTAAAAATAAGACATGAATGAATTTTAACATTAATATTACACTTTAAAACCATCCCGGAAGCGACTCAGAAATACTGACTTGGAGGAGGCATTCCCTTGCTTTTCACTATAAAGCAGGTGACCTAAGGGAACACCCCCCCCCCCCCCCCCTTCCCCTTGCCCTGGGTCAAATAGCCCAGAGCGAAGAGGGCAGCCGGACGGAGTCACTGCCGGAACAGAAAGCCTGCATAACTATAGTTGCAACTGTTTAGTGGACGACATTCTGAGCAACAGATAACGGACCTAAACAATGCAGGTCTCCAGAAATGGACTCAATATTTCTGAGATAAAAATTCGTAAATGTGGATGGCTGAGACCAATAAGCAGCCTTCATTAAATCTGTAATAGCAACACTATTAGCATAAGCCCAGGAAGTAGAAAGAGCTCTTACTTCATGAGCAGAAATCTTAAGCACAGACTGCTGAGAAGAAGATAAATCTTCATAAGCAGTACGGATAGTTAATTGAATCCATCTAGCAATAGAATGGACCGAAATGTCCTTTCTATTAGGCATCAAAGACAGAAAGAAATGTTTCCGTCCCTTTCTGATAAACTGAGATCTCTGTTTATAGATACGTAATGCTCTAACAGGACAGAGTAAAGGCCTACGCCCGTCTGAAGACGGAAGAGCCTTAATAACAATAGGTTCCGGATATTTATTAGGAGCCTGATTCTTAGCTAAAAAACCCACATTAGTAGTGAAGGTGATAGTGTTCCCAACACTACGATAGTGAGAATCATCCACCGACAGTGCATGAAGCTCACTGACTCTTCTAGCAGAAGAGAAAGCTAAGAGAAAAGCTGTCTTATAAGATAAGAATTTGAAATCTACTGTCCCAAGAGGTTCAAATGGCTTTTCCTTCAATTTAAGAAGAACCCAAGCTAAATTCCACTTAGGAATTAATCTAAGAGTTCTGGGTCTATTTATCGAAAAGTTTCTAACCAACTTAGATAAAGAGACATTAGATCCAATTTGTAAACTATCATGATGTGCATAGGTATCAGATAACATAGATCTATAACCCTTTATAGTAACAGGCTGCAGTTTGATTTCGTCAAACAAGTATACTAGAAAGTTTGCAATGTCTGGTATAGAGGGATCGAATATATCTACAGAATGATCCCTACACCAACGACGAAAAACCTTCCACTTAGCCGCATAGTTTAGCGAAGAGGAGGTCCTCCTACAGTTAGAAATCGCGTCCACTGCTCGTCCTGTAAAGTGTTTGCCATGCAAGAAGGACCGCACAATGGAAAAACGTGAAGGTTGAGACCTTGCGAGTTGTGATGGAGTTGGCGCGATTTCCCCTGCGAAAGAAGATCCTCCCGTGGAGGAAGCTTTCGCGGTAGGTCCCACAACAGACACCTGAGTAGATTTATCCACGGTCTCTGTGGCGACAGAGATGCTACCAACAGAATCTTGCATTGAGATTGTTTTATCTTTAGCAATACTTGTTGAATTAACGGCGCTGGAGGATACGCATATCCTATCATTCTGTCCCAAGGGATCGACAGAGCGTCTACTGCAAATGCTCTTGGATCCGGACACGGAGACACATACGTCTGCAACTGATTGTTGAGATGTGTCGCAAATAAGTCTATCATTGGCCGTTCCCATTGGTAGCAAATCTGATTGAATACTTGTTTGTTGAGAGTCCACTCCGACGGCAACAAGCGACCCTTTCGTGAAAGGAAGTCTGCTAGCACATTCAGACGACCCGGTATGTGACGGACCGAAAGAAGAACGTGATGTTCTAGTGCAAACAGAAGGATTCTTTCCGTTAGATTGAACAACGGAACTGAATGAGTGCCTCCCTGATTCCGTATATACGCCACTACTGTCGTATTGTCGGATAGGATTTGGACATGAGCATTGTGAATAATGTCCATCCAGTGACGTAACGCAAGCCAAATTGACATCATTTCCTTGATGTTTATGTGCTTGCACAGGAATTGCGGATCCCAAAGACCCTGGCATCTCGAATCCGTTGGGATCAATGATGCACCCCAACCTGTTTGACTGGCATCCGTGATAATGGTAAAACTCGGATCCAGCAACTGCAGCGGAACTCCCTGAGTTAACCACTGAATGTTTGCCCAAGTCTGAATCTCCTGTTTCACTTGATCTGACAAGAGAACGTCTACATCGAGCGAAGGAATTTTCACACTCCAATTCTGAGTCAAGAAAATTTGAAGAGGACGTGTGCGTAACCGCCCCATCGGAATGAGATCCGCGGCGGCACCGCACAGACCTATCAGTCTCATAAATTCTCTCGCCGTGACTTTGTCTGCATGCAGACAATAGCGAGCGTAACAACTGACTAATTTCGCTCGGGTTAACGGCAGACGAACGAGATTGTTGTGCGTCTCGAAGCTCATTCCCAGATGAGTGAATGACTTGGATGGCATCAGATCCGACTTCTCCTCGTTTACTATAAAACCAAGACGTCGGAGCAATAGAAGAAGATTCTGAACATCGTTCTGAAGCGTTAACTCGTTGCCGTACCTCTGAAGAATGTCGTCCAGGTAGGCCGACGTTACCGCAGACAAATGAGCTCGGAAATAGATCATTACCGAGTTCTTTACCCGAGTGAAAGCCCAGGGAGCAAGATTCAATCCGAAGCACATCGCCCGGAATTGATACACCACTCCTAGGACTGCGAAGCGTAGGTACTTTCGGAATGTCGGATGTACCATGACGTGAAAGTACGCATCTTTGAGATCTATGCTCGTTGCATAATCGTTCACCCGAATACTCGCTCTGACCGATCGAATCGTCTCCATATAAAACTTCGGAGCGACGATCAGCTTGTTTATCCAGCTCAAATCTATGACTGGACGGAACGAGCCGTCTGGTTTCGGAACCAGAAACAGATGGCTGTAGAATCCCGGAGATTCCTGGTTTTCTACGACCTCTACCACGTTCTTCATTAAAAGAGACTGCACCTCTGATAACAGAGCATCTCTTTTCTGCGGATTTGACGGAAGATGAGTCCACTTTGGACTTCGAGTTAATGGAGGCTTTCGTTTGAAGGATATCTTTAGACCTTCCGAAGTCACTCCTCTCACCCAAGGGTCGTCCGTAATCGGCACCCATTCTTGTGAAAAGCTCGACAACCTTCCGCCAACCAGTACGCGATAGAGGTTTAAGCCATCACCTCCTGGACCTGCGAGGCCTGCGGTAGGAGAAACCACGTCCTCCACGGCCCGCACCTCGCCCCGTCGACCTCGGGGCCTCCGACCGATTGTCCCGGCCTAAAGGACGTCCCGAACGAGAGTCGCTACCCTGACGGTCTCTCGAATAAGACCAAGAGGATGCACCGGAACCTCTATAGGAACCTCTCTTGGGCGCATTAGACCCAGAAGTGTCTGTCTTATTCGTGTCTGCTGTATCTGACTTCTTAGGAGCAGATTTGAACAACAGAGAATCCTTAGCTTTCTTTGTAATTTTATCATAAATAGCAGAAAGCTTGCCGTCAAAGAGAAGTTCTCCTGAGACCGAAGCGACTCTAAGAGAGTTCTTCACCTTAGTATCCACTAGTGTGGATGTAGCTAGGGCTGCGTCACGTCTAACCAACTCCAGATTTGCCACTGAAAGGGCGGAGTTACACGTGGAATAAGCTACTGCCCTTGAAAGAAGTTTTAAAGAGGATTGTATATCCTGAAACTCTTTCCCCTGAAGGCGCAGTGATAACGCCTTAGTAAGGTGATCTGCGTAAGATAAGGCATCTAAATTGGCTCTGTTAGACGCAATAGCTGTTTCCAACACCGCGGTTGGAATAGAAGCCGACGACGGTAATGATAGCTCTAAGTCTTCCGCCTCGTCGTCCATACGCAGAGGAACTCTCGGTATACCCTGTCCTGCCGTATCGAATTTATTCCTTGCATTAATGAAAGGCAGGTTGAGAGTATTAGCGGACAAGAAACCTGCTTTCCCCATCCTGGAAGCAAGTTTAAATATAGCGTCGTTCAATAATTCAAATGTTCTTGCAACACTATTGGACTGCAACGGAAACTCGGGAGCGATGTCCCTGAACCGCTCAAAAAATTCAGAGTCCAATGACGCTATAATTCTCTTGTCCGGAACCGCAGCAGTCTGGCCCGACGGAACAACTTGAGGGAGAAAGTGCCGGATGAAGTCCACGGCAGCTTTATGTTGTTCCGAAAGGGATAGCTCCAAGTCATCCGTATCCCTTTCACCATCCGGTCGGACCTCATGATGTTCCCGGTCGTCCGCCCCCGATGCTTCGGCGGAGCGTACCGACCCAGCGCCGTCGGATAATTCTCGATCCGACACCGTTTCTGTCGGCTGCTGGGATGCTGCGATAAGCTGTGCTATCTGCACAAGAATGTCCGGCGTCGAGACCTGCGGAGGCGCAGTCTTTCGCTGCTTCGCCGAGGGCAGCTCCGCATAAGATGGCTCCCGCATACTTTTCCTATGCGAACGTCCGGAGTCCATCGGTCTCGAATCCCTGGCTGCCGGATGGTGTGACCTGGTCGCCGAAGAATCCTTGATCGGCGAAGCTGGTAATATATCGGCGGTCACGCAGCCAAGGTGTGGTCGTGTGCGCTGACGAGAAGAGGAAGCCTTAACAGTCTCCGCGGACTGCTTATACAACGGAGCGTCCCGAGCGACGGACGTATGCTCCGCTAAAGACACATTTTGTACCACAACATCTGGTCCCAGATGTTGTTGTACGAGAGAGGGGCCTCTCTCGCTCGCGGCCCGACTGGACCTGGACGAGCTAGGAACCGAACTCAAAGGCTTCCTCCGTTCTCGCTCACTATCCGCCGTCACTGGGTGTGCATCTATTATGTTTATAGTGCTCGCATCACCCAAAATTTCCTCCTGGACCGCATCGGACGTACCCGGCTGCCGAACCATTCGGTGAATGGACGCTACACCGGGCGAGCTAGCGGACGACATTTGTCTAATCTCCATGAGCACTTTTGCCGCTAGCTCTGAATTCATTTGTGACGACGGACGCACACTTGTAGAAGATAACATGGAAACATCACCCTGTTCTGGTTCCTCTGAAATAGAAACTGAGAGAGTAGAGTGACCTTGTGGAGAAAGAGCCGGCATAGCCCTTTCTCCAGAAACAACATATCGTGACACACGTTTCCAATGTTTCTCATCCCAATATTCACATATAGGACAGGGATTAATGCGAGAACACTGACTACAATTAATACAATGATCATGAAAGTCAGAGGAAGATTTCTTCCTATTACAATTTGAACAATGTCCCTTCATTGTGAAAGAACAACAATAAGTCCTAGTTACTCGCAAAAACCCCTGACACAAAGATACATAATAACATGATCCATTAATAAATGAAAAAACAATTGCAAATCAAAATAATTTTGAAAAAATATTTTTTCAGCGAAGCCCAAGTTGCTGAAAAGTAACGTTGAGCCCCGATGGATCCAATGGCAAAGTGTGGTCAAAAATTTTAAATTTATATTAAATAATTAATGAGACACTTACGGATAATATAAATGTATCTTATAGTGAGATAAACTACAGCAAAGGCAAACAGCCCTCCTCAAAAAAGGCTGTTGCCAATGTAAACAAACAGTGTAAAAACACCAGAAAACATGACTCCAGGCACTGAAAAAACTGGCCCGGAATCAGTCATCAAATTACACTCTATCTGATGCAAAACAGAGACTCCCAGGGGAGAATCTGCAGAACATCAGATGGAAGATGCAGAACACAAACGTTATACACCCATGGGTGAAAACGTAACTATGGGGAAAATAACAGAAAACATTCTGTAACCAAGCAAATCTCCCAGGAAATTTTAGAAATGAAATTTCACAAAAATATGCCAAAAGCATGGGAGAATTGCAGGGGGGGACTTTAGAAGGCTAGGGGAGAGGAAACACTGAATAAGCAGTGCAACATTTAGCAAGAATGACAACAAGAGGCCCATGCCTCGAAAATAGGCAACTTAACATAATTTCATCAAAAAATTTTAAGTACAGCCCTGATTATTTTTTGTCACTTCTTTTTCCTCTCCTCCTTCTATCCTCCTTATAATCACATTTTCTCCAAAAATTACGTGTCTGGCATCCTTTAAACTGAGATTTACAAGCACAAAGATCAGTGAGATGTTGACTGATGAAGGGCCAAACAGAGAATGATAATTGGCGCCAATTTTGGGACGTCTGCGTCACTGCGCATGCGCAGTAGAGACGTAGTATGGAGGTCCTTTAGGACATGATTTCTTTTTGTTTTGGATGCAAATTTTGGGGATTGGGGGGCAAAATTTGTGTTTGGCCCTGGTTTTGTTAGAGTTAGCACCAGCTAAGTCTGGGTCATTGGTACAGTATAAAAATATGATGGGTGAGAACCATAGGCATATGAGGCCGGACGACTACAGCCCTCCGTTACCAGAGAATTGATATGGCAGGAAAGGGGGGTGGGGGGGGGGGGGGGTGCAGGGGGGGGAGGGGGCATTGCACAGTGATGACCAATGCAGAATATTGGAGGGATTGGAATAACCCATTACGTCCAGCCATTACGAGGTGATTCACAATGGGACCACCTCATATAAAATAATTTGCTCGTACACTTATTTGTTATCAAGATGTGTCCAGCAACTTGGTGGCTCATAGATAGCCTATCATATGGCCTGTTATCCGAAAATTCGCTTGATGGACCAACAAGCTTTTTGTCAAATCCCTCATTGGGTGGAGGGCTTGTGTCGAAAATCAGAAAGTGGTCGGAAGGTTAAAAAATTTATAGTAATTTATATATTTTTTATACTTACCAATGACCCAGACTTAGCTGGTGCTAACTCTAACAAAACCAGGGCCAAACACAAATTTTGCCCCCCAATCCCCAAAATTTGCATCCAAAACAAAAAGAAATCATGTCCTAAAGGACCTCCATACTACGCCTCTACTGCGCATGCGCAGTGACGCAGTCGTCCCGAAATTGGCGCCAATTATCATTCTTACTGGCAGTGCCTGGTCAGCGCTATGTACTCAGCGGGGAGGCAAGAGTTCCCAACTCCAGGGAGGGCCATCCCCGTCTGGGTCATTGGTAAGTATAAAAAATATATAAATTACTATAAATTTTTTAACATTTTTATACTGTACCAATGACCCAGACTTAGCTGAATAGTAAACAGGCTGGAGGGCCTAGGACATAGAGGAAAATCCAATAAGCTCAACTATACAGTAAAGAGGTAACCCCTTAAGGAGAAAAGGAGTATTAGGCTTTACATGTATCTTTCTTATTTAATATTAAATTGGAAAGATACACTACCCTTAATAATGGAGCACAATAACATTCATGTTCTCTATTAACATCCAGTATAACCCTTATACTAATTATTTTTAAAGCAAGCCAATAAATAAAGTAGTCCAGAGAATTGAGACTCTTTATCATCATTTAAAAGTGTCCGAGTATTGTATATTAAAGCCCGTTTGACACTTGACATATACAAATGCTTCACACCGAGCTACACTTTAAAAATAAGACATGAATGAATTTAAACATTAATATTACACTTTAAAACCATCCCGGAAGCGACTCAGAAATACTGACTTGGAGGAGGCATTCCCTTGCTTTTCACTATAAAGCAGGTGACCTAAGGGAACACCCACCCCCCCCCCCCCCTTCCCCTTGCCCTGGGTCAAAATAGCCCAGAGCGAAGAGGGCAGCCGGACGGAGTCACTGCCAGAACAGAAAGCCTGCATAACTATAGTTGCAACTGTTTAGTGGACGACATTCTGAGCAACAGATAACGGACCTAAACAATGCAGGTCTCCAGAAATGGACTCAATATTTCTGAGATAAAAATTCGTAAATGTGGATGGCTGAGACCAATAAGCAGCCTTCATTAAATCTGTAATAGCAACACTATTAGCATAAGCCCAGGAAGTAGAAAGAGCTCTTACTTCATGAGCAGAAATCTTAAGCACAGACTGCTGAGAAGAAGATAAATCTTCATAAGCAGTACGGAGAGTTAACTGAATCCATCTAGCAATAGAATGGACTGAAATGTCCTTTCTATTAGGCATCAAAGACAGAAAGAAACGTTTCCGTCCCTTTCTGATAAACTGAGATCTCTGTTTATAGATACGTAGTGCTCTAACAGGACAGAGTAAAGGTCTACGCCCGTCTGAAGACGGAAGAGCCTTAATAACAATAGGTTCCGGATATTTATTAGGAGCCTGATTCTTAGCTAAAAAACCCACATTAGTAGTGAAGGTGATAGTGTTCCCAACACTACGATAATGAGAATCATCCACCGATAGTGCATGAAGCTCACTGACTCTTCTGGCAGAAGAGAAAGCTAAGAGAAAAGCTGTCTTATAAGATAAGAATTTGAAATCTACTGTCCCAAGAGGTTCAAATGGCTTTTCCTTCAATTTAAGGAGAACCCAAGCTAAATTCCACTTAGGAATTAATCTAAGAGTTCTGGGTCTATTTATCGAAAAGTTTCTAACCAACTTCGATAAAGAGACATTAGATCCAATTTGTAAACTATCATGATGTGCATAGGTATCAGATAACATAGATCTATAACCCTTTATAGTAACAGGCTGCAGTTTGATTTCGTCAAACAAGTATACTAGAAAGTTTGCAATGTCTGGTATAGAGGGATCAAATATATCTACAGAATGATCCCTACACCAACGACGAAAAACCTTCCACTTAGCCGCATAGTTTAGCGAAGAGGAGGTCCTCCTACAGTTAGAAATCGCGTCCACTGCTCGTCCTGTAAAGTGTTTGCCATGCAAGAAGGACCGCACAACGGAAAAACGTGAAGGTTGAGACCTTGCGGGTTGTGATGGAGTTGGCGCGATTTCCCCTGCGAAAGAAGATCCTCTCGTGGAGGAAGCTTCCGCGGTAGGTCCCACAACAGACACCTGAGTAGATTTATCCACAGTCTCTGTGGCGACAGAGATACTACCAACAGAATCTTGCATTGAGATTGTTTTATCTTTTAGCAATACTTGTTGAATTAACGGCGCTGGAGGATACGCATATCCTATCATTCCGTCCCAAGGGATCGACAGAGCGTCTACTGCAAATGCTCTTGGATCCGGACACGGAGACGCAACTGATTGTTGAGATGTGTAGCAAATAAGTCTATCATTGGCTGTTCCCATTGGTAGCAAATCTGATTGAATACTTGTTTGTTGAGAGTCCACTCCGATGGCAACAAGCGACCCTTTCGTGAAAGGGAGTCTGCTAGCACATTCAGACGACCCGGTATGTGACGGACCGAAAGAAGAACGTGATGTTCTAACGCAAACAGAAGGATTCTTTCCGTTAGATTGAACAACGGAACTGAATGAGTGCCTCCCTGATTCCGTATATACGCCACTACTGTCGTATTGTCGGATAGGATTTGGACATGAGCATCGTGAATAATGTCCATCCAGTGACGTAACGCAAGCCAAATTGACATCATTTCCTTGATGTTTATGTGCTTGCACAGGAATTGCGGATCCCAAAGACCCTGGCATCTTGAATCCGTTGGGATTAATGATGCACCCCAACCTGTTTGACTGGCATCCGTCATAACGGTAAAACTCAGATCCGGCAACTGCAGCGGAACTCCTTGAGTTAACTACTGAATGTTTGCTCAAGTCTGAATCTCTTGTTTCACTTGATCTGACAAGAGAACGTCTCCATCGAGCGAATGAATTTTCACACTCCAATTCTGAGTCAGGAAAATTTGAAGAGGACGTGTGCGTAGCCGCCCCATCGGAAAGAGATCCGCGGCGGCTCCGCACAGACCTATCAGTCTCATAAATTCTCTCGCCGTGACTTTGTCTGCGTGCAGACAATAGCGAGCGTAACAACTGACTAATTTCGCTCTGGTTAACGGCAGACGAACGAGATTGTTGTGCGTCTCGAAGCTCATTCCCAGATGAGTGAATGACTTGGACGGCACCAGATCCGACTTCTCCTCGTTTACTATAAAACCGAGACGTCGGAGCAATAGAAGAAGATTCTGAACATCGTTCTGAAGCGTTAACTCGTTGCCGTACCTCTGAAGAATGTCGTCCAGGTAGGCCGACGTTACCGCAGACGAATGAGCTCGGAAGTAGATCATTACCGAGTTCATTACCCGAGTGAAAGCCCAGGGTGCTAGATTCAATCCGAAGCACATCGCCCGGAATTGATACACCACTCCCAGGACTGCAAAGCGTAGATACTTTCGGAATGTCGGATGTACCATGACGTGAAAGTACGCATCTTGAGATCTATGCTCGTTGCATAATCGTTCACCCGAATACTCGCTCTGACCGATCGAATCGTCTCCATATAAAACTTCGGAGCGACGATCAGCTTGTTTATCCAGCTCAAATCTATGACTGGACGGAACGAGCCGTCTGGTTTCGGAACCAGAAACAGATGGCTGTAGAATCCCAGAGATTCCTGGTTTTCTACGACCTCTACCGCGTTCTTCATTAAAAGAGACTGCACCTCTGATAACAGAGCGTCTCTTTTCTGTGGATTTGACGGAAGATGAGTCCACTTTGGACTTCGAGTTAATGGAGGCTTTCGTTTGAAGGATATCTTTAGACCTTCCGAAGTCACTCCTCTCACCCAAGGGTCGTCCGTAATCGACGCCCACTCTTGTGAAAAACTCGACAACCTTCCGCCAACCGGAACGCGATAGAGGTTTAAGCCATCACCTCCTGGACCTGCGAGGCCTGCGGTAGGAGAAACCACGTTTTCCACAACCCGCACCTCGCCTCGTCGACCTCGGGGCGTCCAACCGATTGTCCCGGCCTGAAGGACGTCCCGAACGAGAGTCGCTATCCTGACGGTCTCTCGAATAAGACCAAGAGGACGCACCGGAACCTCTATAGGAACCTCTCTTGGGCGCATTAGACCCAGAAGTGCCTGTCTTATTCGTGTCTGCTGTATCCGACTTTTTAGGAGCCGATCTGAACAACAGAGAATCATTAGCTTTCTTTTTAATTTTATCATAAATAGCGGAAAGCTTGCCGTCAAAGAGAAGTTCTCCTGAGACCGAAGCGACTCTAAGAGAGTTCTTCACCTTAGAATCCACTAGAGTGGATGTAGCTAGGGCTGCGTCACGTCTAACCAACTCCAGATTTGCCACTGAAAGGGCGGAGTTACACGTGGAATAAGCTACTGCACTTGAAAGAAGTCTTAAAGAGGATTGTATATCCTGAAACTCTTCCCCTTGAAGGCGCAGTGATAACGCCTTAGTAAGGTGATCTGCGTAAGATAAGGCATCTAAATTGGCTCTGTTAGACGCAATAGCTGTTTCCAACACCGCGGTTGGAATAGAAGCTGACGACGGTAATGATAGCTCTAAGTCTTCCGCCTCGTCGTCCATACGCAGAGGAACTCTCGGTATACCCTGTCCTGCCGTATCGAATTTATTCCTTGCATTAATGAAAGGCAGGTTGAGAGTATTAGCGGACAAGAAACCTGCTTTCCCCGTCCTGGAAGCAAGTTTAAATATAGCGTCGTTCAATAATTCAAATGTTCTAGCAACATTATTGGACTGCGACGGAAACTCGGGAGCGATGTCCCTGAACCGCTCAAAAAATTCAGAGTCCAATGACGCTATAATTCTCTTGTCCGGAACCGCAGCAGTCTGGCCCGACGGAACAACTTGAGGGAGAAAGTGCCGGATGAAGTCCACGGCAGCTTTATGTTGTTCCGAAAGGGATAGCTCCAAGTCATCCGTATCCCTTTCACCATCCGGTCGGACCTCATGATGTTCCCGGTCGTCCGCCCCCGATGCTTCGGCGGAGCGTACCGACCCAGCGCCGTCGGATAATTCTCGATCCGACACCGTTTCTGTCGGCTGCTGGGATGCTGCGATAAGCTGTGCTATCTGCACAAGAATGTCCGGCGTCGAGACCTGCGGAGGCGCAGTCTTTCGCTGCTTCGCCGAGGGCAGCTCCGCATCAGATGGCTCCCGCATACTTTTCCTATGCGAACGTCCGGAGTCCATCGGTCTCGAATCCCTGGCTGCCGGATGGTGTGACCTGGTCGCCGAAGAATCCTTCATCGGCGAAGCTGGTAATATATCGGCGGTCACGCAGCCAAGGTGCGGTCGTGTGCGCTGATGAGAAGAGGAAGCCTTAACAGTCTCCGCGGACTGCTTATACAACGGAGCGTCCCGAGCGACGGACGTATGCTCCGCTAAAGACACATTTTGTACCACAACATCTGGTCCCAGATGTTGTTGTACGAGAGAGGGGCCTCTCTCGCTCGCGGCCCGACTGGACCTGGATGAGCTAGGAACCGGACTCAAAGGCTTCCTCCGTTCTCGCTCACTATCCGCCGTCACTGGGTGTGCATCTATTATGTTTATAGTGCTCGCATCACCCAAAATTTCCTCCTGGACCGCATCGGACGTACCCGGCTGCCGAACCATTCGGTGAATGGACGCTACACCGGGCGAGCTAGCGGACGACATTTGTCTAATCTCCATGAGCACTTTTGCCGCTAGCTCTGAATTCATTTGTGACGACGGACGCACACTTGTAGAAGATAACATGGAAACATCACCCTGTTCTGGTTCCTCTGAAATAGAAACTGAGAGAGTAGAGTGACCTTGCGGAGAAAGAGCCGGCATAGCCCTTTCTCCAGAAACAACATATCGTGACACACGTTTCCAATGTTTCTCATCCCAATATTCACATATAGGACAGGGATTAATGCGAGAACACTGACTACAATTAATACAATGATCATGAAAGTCAGAGGAAGATTTCTTCCTATTACAATTTGAACAATGTCCCTTCATTGTGAAAGAACAACAATAAGTCCTAGTTACTCGCAAAAACCCCTGACACAAAGATACATAATAACATGATCCATTAATGAATGAAAAAACAATTGCAAATCAAAATAATTTTGAAAAAATATTTTTTCAGCGAAGCCCAAGTTGCTGAAAAGTAACGTTGAGCCCCGATGGATCCAATGGCAAAGTGTGGTCAAAAATTTTAAATTTATATTAAATAATTAATGAGACACTTACGGATAATATAAATGTATCTTATAGTGAGATAAACTACAGCAAAGGCAAACAGCCCCCCTCAAAAAAGGCTGTTGCCAATGTAAACAAACAGTGTAAAAACACCAGAAAACATGACTCCAGGCACTGAAAAAACTGGCCCGGAATCAGTCATCAAATTACACTCTATCTGATGCAAAACAGAGACTCCCAGGGGAGAATCTGCAGAACATCAGATGGAAGATGCAGAACACAAACGTTATACACCCATGGGTGAAAACGTAACTATGGGGAAAATAACAGAAAACATTCTGTAACCAAGCAACTCTCCCAGGAAATTTTAGAAATGAAATTTCACAAAAATATGCCAAAAGCATGGGAGAATTGCCAGGGGGGACTTTAGAAGGCTAGGGAAGAGGAAACACTGAATAAGCAGTGCAACATTTAGCAAGAATGACAACAAGAGGCCCATGCCTCAAAAATAGGCAACTTAACATAATTTCATCAAAAAATTTTAAGTACAGCCCTGATTATTTTTTGTCACTTCTTTTTCCTCTCCTCCTTCTATCCTCCTTAGAATCACATTTTCTCCAAAAATTACGTATCTGGCATCCTTTAAACTGAGATTTACAAGCACAAAGATCAGTGAGATGTTGACTGATGAAGGGCCAAACAGAGAATGATAATTGGCGCCAATTTCGGGACGTCTGCGTCACTGCGCATGCGCAGTAGAGACGTAGTATGGAGGTCCTTTAGGACATGATTTCTTTTTGTTTTGGATGCAAATTTGGGGGATTGGGGGGCAAAATTTGTGTTTGGCCCTGGTTTTGTTAGAGTTAGCACCAGCTAAGTCTGGGTCATTGGTACAGTATAAAAATATGATGGGTGAGAACCATAGGCATATGAGGCCGGACGACTACAGCCCTCCGTTACCAGAGAATTGATATGGCAGGAAAGGGGGGTGGGGGGGGGGGGGTGCAGGGGGGGAGAGGGCATTGCACAGTGATGACCAATGCAGAATATTGGAGGGATTGGAATAACCCATTACGTCCAGCCATTACGAGGTGATTCACAATGGGACCACCTCATATAAAATAATTTGCTCGTACACTTATTTGTTATCAAGATGTGTCCAGCAACTTGGTGGCTCATAGATAGCCTATCATATGGCCTGTTATCCGAAAATTCGCTTGATGGACCAACAAGCTTTTTGTCAAATCCCTCATTGGGTGGAGGGCTTGTGTCGAAAATCGGAAAGTGGTCGGAAAGTTAAAAAATTTATAGTAATTTATATATTTTTTATACTTACCAATGACCCAGACTTAGCTGGTGCTAACTCTAACAAAACCAGGGCCAAACACAAATTTTGCCCCCCAATCCCCAAAATTTGCATCCAAAACAAAAAGAAATCATGTCCTAAAGGACCTCCATACTACGCCTCTACTGCGCATGCGCAGTGACGCAGTCGTCCCGAAATTGGCGCCAATTATCATTCTTACTGGCAGTGCCTGGTCAGCGCTATGTACTCAGCGGGGAGGCAAGAGTTCCCAACTCCAGGGAGGGCCATCCCCGTCTGGGTCATTGGTAAGTATAAAAAATATATAAATTACTATAAATTTTTTAACATTTTTATACTGTACCAATGACCCAGACTTAGCTGAATAGTAAACAGGCTGGAGGGCCTAGGACATAGAGGAAAATCCAATAAGCTCAACTATATAGTAAAGAGGTAACCCCTTAAGGAGAAAAGGAGTATTAGGCTTTACATGTATCTTTCTTATTTAATATTAAATTGGAAAGATACACTACCCTTAATAATGGAGCACAATAACATTCATGTTCTCTATTAACATCCAGTATAACCCTTATACTAATTATTTTTAAAGCAAGCCAATAAATAAAGTAGTCCAGAGAACTGAGACTCTTTATCATCATTTAAAAGTGTCCGAGTATTGTATATTAAAGCCCGTTTGACACTTGACATATACAAATGCTTCACACCGAGCTACACTTTAAAAATAAGACATGAATGAATTTAAACATTAATATTACACTTTAAAACCATCCCGGAAGCGACTCAGAAATACTGACTTGGAGGAGGCATTCCCTTGCTTTTCACTATAAAGCAGGTGACCTAAGGGAACACCCGCCCCCCCCCCCCCCCCTTCCCCTTGCCCTGGGTCAAAATAGCCCAGAGCGAAGAGGGCAGCCGGACGGAGTCACTGCCGGAACAGAAAGCCTGCATAACTATAGTTGCAACTGTTTAGTGGACGACATTCTGAGCAACAGATAACGGACCTAAACAATGCAGGTCTCCAGAAATGGACTCAATATTTCTGAGATAAAAATTCGTAAATGTGGATGGCTGAGACCAATAAGCAGCCTTCATTAAATCTGTAATAGCAACACTATTAGCATAAGCCCAGGAAGTAGAAAGAGCTCTTACTTCATGAGCAGAAATCTTAAGCACAGACTGCTGAGAAGAAGATAAATCTTCATAAGCAGTACGGATAGTTAACTGAATCCATCTAGCAATAGAATGGACTGAAATGTCCTTTCTATTAGGCATCAAAGACAGAAAGAAACGTTTCCGTCCCTTTCTGATAAACTGAGATCTCTGTTTATAGATACGTAGTGCTCTAACAGGACAGAGTAAAGGTCTACGCCCGTCTGAAGACGGAAGAGCCTTAATAACAATAGGTTCCGGATATTTATTAGGAGCCTGATTCTTAGCTAAAAAACCCACATTAGTAGTGAAGGTGATAGTGTTCCCAACACTACGATAATGAGAATCATCCACCGATAGTGCATGAAGCTCACTGACTCTTCTGGCAGAAGAGAAAGCTAAGAGAAAAGCTGTCTTATAAGATAAGAATTTGAAATCTACTGTCCCAAGAGGTTCAAATGGCTTTTCCTTCAATTTAAGGAGAACCCAAGCTAAATTCCACTTAGGAATTAATCTAAGAGTTCTGGGTCTATTTATCGAAAAGTTTCTAACCAACTTCGATAAAGAGACATTAGATCCAATTTGTAAACTATCATGATGTGCATAGGTATCAGATAACATAGATCTATAACCCTTTATAGTAACAGGCTGCAGTTTGATTTCGTCAAACAAGTATACTAGAAAGTTTGCAATGTCTGGTATAGAGGGATCAAATATATCTACAGAATGATCCCTACACCAACGACGAAAAACCTTCCACTTAGCCGCATAGTTTAGCGAAGAGGAGGTCCTCCTACAGTTAGAAATCGCGTCCACTGCTCGTCCTGTAAAGTGCTTGCCATGCAAGAAGGACCGCACAACGGAAAAACGTGAAGGTTGAGACCTTGCGGGTTGTGATGGAGTTGGCGCGATTTCCCCTGCGAAAGAAGATCCTCTCGTGGAGGAAGCTTCCGCGGTAGGTCCCACAACAGACACCTGAGTAGATTTATCCATGGTCTCTGTGGCGACAGAGATGCTACCAACAGAATCTTGCATTGAGATTGTTTTATCTTTTAGCAATACTTGTTGAATTAACGGCGCTGGAGGATACGCATATCCTATCATTCCGTCCCAAGGGATCGACAGAGCGTATACTGCAAATGCTCTTGGATCCGGACACGGAGACGCAACTGATTGTTGAGATGTGTCGCAAATAAGTCTATCATTGGCCGTTCCCATTGGTAGCAAATCTGATTGAATACTTGTTTGTTGAGAGTCCACTCCGACGGCAACAAGCGACCCTTTCGTGAAAGGGAGTCTGCTAGCACATTCAGACGACCCGGTATGTGACGGACCGAAAGAAGAACGTGATGTTCTAACGCAAACAGAAGGATTCTTTCCGTTAGATTGAACAACGGAACTGAATGAGTGCCTCCCTGATTCCGTATATACGCCACTACTGTCGTATTGTCGGATAGGATTTGGACATGAGCATCGTGAATAATGTCCATCCAGTGACGTAACGCAAGCCAAATTGACATCATTTCCTTGATGTTTATGTGCTTGCACAGGAATTGCGGATCCCAAAGACCCTGGCATCTCGAATCCGTTGGGATTAATGATGCACCCCAACCTGTTTGACTGGCATCCGTCATAACGGTAAAACTCGGATCCGGCAACTGCAGCGGAACTCCTTGAGTTAACTACTGAATGTTTGCCCAAGTCTGAATCTCTTGTTTCACTTGATCTGACAAGAGAACGTCTCCATCGAGCGAATGAATTTTCACACTCCAATTCTGAGTCAGGAAAATTTGAAGAGGACGTGTGCGTAGCCGCCCCATCGGAAAGAGATCCGCGGCGGCTCCGCACAGACCTATCAGTCTCATAAATTCTCTCGCCGTGACTTTGTCTGCGTGCAGACAATAGCGAGCGTAACAACTGACTAATTTCGCTCTGGCTAACGGCAGACGAACGAGATTGTTGTGCGTCTCGAAGCTCATTCCCAGATGAGTGAATGACTTGGACGGCACCAGATCCGACTTCTCCTCGTTTACTATAAAACCGAGACGTCGGAGCAATAGAAGAAGATTCTGAACATCGTTCTGAAGCGTTAACTCGTTGCCGTACCTCTGAAGAATGTCGTCCAGGTAGGCCGACGTTACCGCAGACGAATGAGCTCGGAAGTAGATCATTACCGAGTTCATTACCCGAGTGAAAGCCCAGGGTGCTAGATTCAATCCGAAGCACATCGCCCGGAATTGATACACCACTCCCAGGACTGCAAAGCGTAGATACTTTCGGAATGTCGGATGTACCATGACGTGAAAATACGCATCTTGAGATCTATGCTCGTTGCATAATCGTTCACCCGAATACTCGCTCTGACCGATCGAATCGTCTCCATATAAAACTTCGGAGCGACGATCAGCTTGTTTATCCAGCTCAAATCTATGACTGGACGGAACGAGCCGTCTGGTTTCGGAACCAGAAACAGATGGCTGTAGAATCCCAGAGATTCCTGGTTTTCTACGACCTCTACCGCGTTCTTCATTAAAAGAGACTGCACCTCTGATAACAGAGCGTCTCTTTTCTGTGGATTTGACGGAAGATGAGTCCATTTTGGACTTCGAGTTAATGGAGGCTTTCGTTTGAAGGATATCTTTAGACCTTCCGAAGTCACTCCTCTCACCCAAGGGTCGTCCGTAATCGACGCCCACTCTTGTGAAAAACTCGACAACCTTCCGCCAACCGGAACGCGATAGAGGTTTAAGCCATCACCTCCTGGACCTGCGAGGCCTGCGGTAGGAGAAACAAAGTTTTCCACGACCCGCACCTCGCCTCGTCGACCTCGGGGCGTCCGACCGATTGTCCCGGCCTGAAGGACGTCCCGAACGAGAGTCGCTATCCTGACGGTCTCTCGAATAAGACCAAGAGGACGCACCGGAACCTCTATAGGAACCTCTCTCGGGCGCATTAGACCCAGAAGTGCCTGTCTTATTCGTGTCTGCTGTATCCGACTTTTTAGGAGCCGATCTGAACAACAGAGAATCATTAGCTTTCTTTTTAATTTTATCATAAATAGCGGAAAGCTTGCCGTCAAAGAGAAGTTCTCCTGAGACCGAAGCGACTCTAAGAGAGTTCTTCACCTTAGAATCCACTAGTGTGGATGTAGCTAGGGCTGCGTCACGTCTAACCAACTCCAGATTTGCCACTGAAAGGGCGGAGTTACACGTGGAATAAGCTACTGCCCTTGAAAAGAGTCTTAAAGAGGATTGTATATCCTGAAACTCTTCCCCTTGAAGGCGCAGTGATAACGCCTTAGTAAGGTGATCTGCGTAAGATAAGGCATCTAAATTGGCTCTGTTAGACGCAATAGCTGTTTCCAACACTGCGGGTGGAATAGAAGCTGACGACGGTAATGATAGCTCTAAGTCTTCCGCCTCGTCGTCCATACGCAGAGGAACTCTCGGTATACCCTGTCCTGCCGTATCGAATTTATTCCTTGCATTAATGAAAGGCAGGTTGAGAGTATTAGCGGACAAGAAACCTGCTTTCCCCGTCCTGGAAGCAAGTTTAAATATAGCGTCGTTCAATAATTCAAATGTTCTAGCAACATTATTGGACTGCGACGGAAACTCGGGAGCGATGTCCCTGAACCGCTCAAAAAATTCAGAGTCTAATGACGCTATAATTCTCTTGTCCGGAAGCGCAGCAGTCTGGCCCGACGGAACAACTTGAGGGAGAAAGTGCCGGATGAAGTCCACGGCAGCTTTATGTTGTTCCGAAAGGGATAGCTCCAAGTCATCCGTATCCCTTTCACCATCCGGTCGGACCTCACGATGTTCCCGGTCGTCCGCCCCCGATGCTTCGGCGGAGCGTACCGACCCAGCGCCGTCGGATAATTCTCGATCCGACACCGTTTCTGTCGGCTGCTGGGATGCTGCGATAAGCTGTGCTATCTGCACAAGAATGTCCGGCGTCGAGACCTGCGGAGGCGCAGTCTTTCGCTGCTTCGCCGAGGGCAGCTCCGCATCAGATGGCTCCCGCATACTTTTCCTATGCGAACGTCCGGAGTCCATCGGTCTCGAATCCCTGGCTGCCGGATGGTGTGACCTGGTCGCCGAAGAATCCTTGATCGGCGAAGCTGGTAATATATCAGCGGTCACGCAGCCAAGGTGCGGTCGTGTGCGCTGACGAGAAGAGGAAGCCTTAACAGTCTCTGCGGACTGCTTATACAACGGAGCGTCCCGAGCGACGGACGTATGCTCCGCTAAAGACACATTTTGTACCACAACATCTGGTCCCAGATGTTGTTGTACGAGAGAGGGACCTCTCTCGCTCGCGGCCCGGCTGGACCTGGACGAGCTAGGAACCGGACTAAAATGCTTCCTCCGTTCTCGCTTACTATCCGCCGTCACTGGGTGTGCATCTATTATGTTTATAGTGCACGCATCACCCAAAATTTCCTCTTGGACCGCATCGGACGAACCCGGCTTCCGAACCATTCGGTGAATGGACGCTACACCGGGCGAGCTAGCGGACGACATTTGTCTAATCTCCATGAGCACTTTTGCCGCTAGCTCTGAATTCATTTGTGACGACGGACGCACACTTGAAGAAGATAACATGGAAACATCACCCTGTTCTGGTTCCTCTGAAATAGAAACTGAGAGAGTAGAGTGACCTTGTGGAGAAAGAGCCGGCATCGCTCTTTCTCCAGAAACAACATATCGTGACACACGTTTCCAATGTTTCTCATCCCAATGTTCACATATAGGACAGGGATTAATGCGAGAACACTGACTACAATTAATACAATGATCATGAAAGTCAGAGGAAGATTTCTTCCTATTACAATTTGAACAACGTCCCTTCATTGTGAAAGAACAACAATAAGTCCTAGTTACTCGCAAAAACCCCTGACACAAAGATACATAATAACATGATCCATTAATAAATGAAAAAACAATTGCAAAACAAAATAATTTTGAAAAAATATTTTTTCAGAGAAGCCCAAGTTGCTGAAAAGTAACGTTGAGCCCCGATGAATCCGATGGCAAAGTGTGGTCAAAAATTTTAAATTTATATAAAATAATTAATGAGACACTTTCGGATAATATAAATGTATCTTATAATGAGATAAACTACCACAAAGGCAAACAGCCCCCCTCAAAAAAGGCTGTTGCCAATGAAAACAAACAGTGTAAACACACTAGAAAACATGACTCCAGGCACTGAAAAAACTGGCCCGGAATCAGTCATCAATTACACTCTATCTGATGCAAAACAGAGACTCCCAGGGGAGAATCTGTAGAACATCAGATGGAAGATGCAGAACACAAACGTTATACACCCATGGGTGAAAACGTAACTATGGGGAAAATAACAGAAAACATTCTGTAACCAAGCAACTCTCCCAGGAAATTTTAGAAATGAAATTTCTCAAAAATATGCCAAAAGCATGGGAGAATTGCAAGGGGGGACTTTAGAAGGCTAGGGGAGAGGAAACACTGAATAAGCAGTGCAACAATTAGCAAGAATGACAACAAGAGGCCCATGCCTCGAAAATAGGCAACTTAACATAATTTCATCAAAAAATTTTAAGTACAGCCCTGATTATTTTTTGCCACTTCTTTTTCCTCTCCTCCTTCTATCCTCCTTAGAATCACATTTTCTCCAAAAATTACGTGTCTGGCATCCTTTAAACTGAGATTTACAAGCACAAAGATCAGTGAGATGTTGACTGATGAAGGGCCAAACAGAGAATGATAATTGGCGCCAATTTCGGGACGACTGCGTCACTGCGCATGCGCAGTAGAGGCGTAGTATGGAGGTCCTTTAGGACATGATTTCTTTTTGTTTTGGATGCAAATTTTGGGGATTGGGGGGCAATATTTGTGTTTGGCCCTGGTTTTGTTAGAGTTAGCACCAGCTAAGTCTGGGTCATTGGTACAGTATAAAAATATTGACCATGGAGATGTTGAGAATGGAGGGTGGGGCTGGTGAACAAATTAATGACGCCAATAGGGCGAGGGTAAGGTTTCCGCCAAATAATATCATAATATCATTTCTGTTCACCCCCCCCCCCCCCCCCCCCCCCCTCCACCAGCAGCAGCACTCGAATGCGGAAAACCTAGCTAGATGTCCTTGGCACAAGGTACAGACTAAGAATCTTAGTTGGAGTGAAATTTATTTATGACCTGCAGTGTAGACCCGAATGACTCTTCCGAAAAAAGGAAGATTGGGATGGAGGGGGAGGGGGATTTGCAATGCATCTGGGCCAAAACAGAACAGACTCTGCGATGCTTCTTTATCATTGTTAGTGATAAAATGCGGCATATCCATTAAATGACATGGGGGAGGGGGTGCTCAAGGGGGCAGCTCTCAAGAAATTAAGTTCTGGCATGACCTCGGAGGCTCGGTTGTATTTTCACCGGGTGGTGGGGGTGAAATGGGACGTTTCAAGAAAACTTTTTACCCGAGGGTGTCAAATGTCTACGTGTCTCCGATATTATGGTCCTGTCCCTTAGATCATTTTTCTGAGCCACCTTAAATAGGGCCTATTGATTTTACTTGACATTTTATGTTTGAACAAAGAGTTATTATTATCATTTAGGATCTAGACATGGAAGTGTTCACATTTCAAAACTGCAGTTGAGATACGTGTCGAACCTAGAGTCCAGGTTGATTTAATAAATAAATTTTTGGTGGGTAAACTTACCAACTGCATACATAATATTTAGGTACGCTAGTCTGGGTTAGACAAACAGAATGCGTACACAGTTTTCGTACCAGGGAAAGAAAACATCGACTCTGGGTTAGCGCTTTGTTTTGAAACATTTTCAATTTCTTTCTTTTTTCTTCATGTGACAAAATATCGAGAGAAAATAGCCACGTGAGAATTATTTTGTGAATTGAGAGCTGACAGAAGCACAAACTCAAAGGGTCATGGTTGAACACCGGGTCACAACAATACCCATGTATAAATCCTTTGTATACTCAAATTTAATTAACTACTGTTTTCACGGAACAAAGATTTGATCTTCGTAATCCTTTTCATGCCACGCCACGGTGTCCAAAAATCAACACCATGTGACACCGGCTGAAAAATGCAACCCAAACAAATGAACATGCAACTTACAAAGGATGTAATTTTTGTGACGACATTTGGAGTATTTATAGCCAATGTTTGAAAAGCGAGTAACTTATCGATAATTAAAATGGGGTTAATGCAGCTATCAAGATGAAGGATTGCTAGCTATGTTGAACACAGCAGGCATTCCTTTGTCTTGATAGCTGCACTATGGTTTGGATATTCAGCAAGATCAAGCAATTACAGGTTTTGCAATTGTGAGGGAACATTATTCCCTTCACCCCCACCCCCCCCCCCCCAAAAAAAAAAAAAAATTGGGGAATAGTATTCCCCCACGAAAGCACCACTGCTAATTAACATTTACATTTATTTCCATATTTTGGACTGTATCATGTGTTAGTGTGGTGTATATTCTTTGGAACCACATGGATTAGACCCAACAAAGTAGATCTTGTTTCTCAGGCCCTTTTGGTAAAAGTGCATGTGGGCAAGTGTTTTTTTTATTTTTGTAATTATTTCTTTGCCATCAAAGTTAAAAAATTTATAGTAATTTATATATTTTTTATACTTGCCAATGACCCAGACTTAGCTGGTGCTAACTCTAAATTATTCAGGGCCAAACACAAATTTTGCCCCCCCCCCCCCCCCAATCCCCCAAATTTGCATCAAAAAACAAAAATTACATGTCCTATATGGTCCTCCATACTTTTACTCCACTGCACATGTGCAGTGTTAAGGAGGTCTCAAAATTGGCTCCAAATGTCATTCTTACAACCAGTGCCTGGTAAGCATTATGTACTCAGCGGGGATGTATGAGTTCCCAACTCCTGGGAGAGCCATCCCCGTCTGGGTCATTGGTAAGTATAAAAAATATATAAATTACTATAAATTTTTTCAACATTTTTATACTGTACCAATGACCCAGACTTAGCTGAATAGTAAAAAGGTTGGAGGGCCTAGGACATAAAGTAAAATCCAATAGGCTTAATTACATGTGACAGAATTATCCCCTCAAGGAGAAAAGGAGAAATAGACTTTACATGTATCTTTCTTATTTGCATCAAAAAAGAAAGACACAACACCATTGAGTAATTGAGCACAATAACATCAATGATCTCTATTAACATCCAGTATAACCCTTTATACTAATTATTTTTAAAGGTAAGCCAATAAATAAAGGAAGTCCAGAGAAATGAGACTCTTTATATTCATTAAAAGTGTCCAAGGATTGTATATTAACGCCTGTTTGACACGTGACATATACAAATGCTTCACACCGAGCTTCACTTTAAAAATATTACATGTATGAGTAAACATTAGCTTTACACTTTAAAACCATCCCAGCAGCAACTCGGAATTACTGACTCCAGGAGAGGTATTCCCTTGCTTTTCACTATAAAGCAGGTGACCCAAGGGAACACCTGCCCCTCCCACCCCCCCCCCCTCCGTGTGCCCTGAGTCAAATACCCCAGAGCGAAGAGGGCAGCAGGACAGAGTCACTGCCTGAACAGAAAGCCTACATAACTATAATTGCAACTGTTTAGTGGACGATATTCTGAGCAACTGATAATGGACCTAAACAATGCAGGTCTCCAGAAATGGACTCAATATTTCTAAGATAAAAATTCGTGAAAGTGGAAGGCTGAGACCAATATGCAGCCTTCATTAAATCTGTAACAGCAACACTATTAGCATAAGCCCAAGATGTTGATAGAGCTCTTACTTCATGAGCTGAAATCTTAAGCACAGACTGCTGAGTAGAAGATAATTTTTCATAAGCAGTACGGACAGTTAATTGAATCCATCTAGCAATAGAATGGACCATAATGTCCTTTCTATTAGGCACCAGAGACAGAAAGAAATGCTTACGTCCCTTTCTGATGAGCTCAGACCTACGTTTATAAATACGTATTGCTCTAACAGGACAGAGTAAAGGCCTTCGCCCGTCTGAAGACGAAAGGGCCTTAATAACAATAGGTTCCGGATACTTATTAGGAGCCTGATTCTTAGCCAAAAATCCAACATTAGTAGTAAAGGTAATAGTATTACCTACACTACGATAGTGAGAATCATCAACAGATAGTGCATGAAGCTCACTAACTCTTCTAGCAGAAGAGAAGGCTAAGAGAAAAGCTGTCTTATAAGATAAGAATTTGAAGTCCACTGTGTCAAGAGGCTCAAATGGCGCTTCTTTTAGCTGAAGAAGAACCCAAGCCAAATTCCACTTAGGAATTAATCTAAGGGTTCTAGGTCTATTTATCGAAAAATTTCTAACTAATTTAGATAAAGAGACATTAGATCCAATCATTAAGTTATCATGGTGTGCATAGGTATCGGATAGCATAGACCTATAACCCTTAATGGTGACAGGCTGCAGTTTGATCTCATCAGTAGACCAGAAAATTTGCAATGTCTGGAATGGAGGGATCATAAATATCTACAGAATGGTCCGTACACCACTGACGAAAGACCTTCCACTTAGCAGCATAATTTAGCGAAGAGGAGGTCCTCCTACAGTTAGAAATAGCGTCCACTGCTCGTCCTGTAAAATGCTTGCCGTGCAAGAAGGACTGCACAACGGAAATACGTGAAGGTTGAGACCTTGCGGGTTGTGATGGAGACAGCGCGATTTCCCCTGTGAAAGAAGATCCTCCCATGGAGGTAGCTTCTGCGGCATGTTCCACAACAGACACCTGAGTAGATTTATCCACGGTCTCTGTGGAGACAGAGATACTACCAACAGAATCTTGCATTGCGATCGTTTTATCTTGAGCAATATCTGCTGAATCAATGGCGCTGGAGGATACACATATCCTATTATTCCGTTCCACGAGATCGATAGAGCGTCTACTGCAAATGCTCGAGGATCCGGACATGGTGACACATACATCTACAACTGATTGCTGAGATGTGTCGCAAATAAGTCTATCATTGGCCGCTCCCATTGGTAGCAAATCTGATTGAATACTCGTTTGTTGAAAGTCCATTCTGACGGCAACAGGCGACCCCTCCGTGAAAGGGATTCTGCTAATATGTTCAAACGACCCGGAATATGACGGACTGATAGGAGAACCTGATGTTCTAGTACAGGGGGATTCTTTCCGTTAGCTTGAACAATGGAATGGAATGAGTGCCTCCCTGATTCTGAATATACGCTACCACCATCGTATTGTCAGATAGAATTTGCATGTGTGCATTCTGAATAACGTCCATCCAATGACGTAGCGCAAGCCAAATTGACATTATTTCTTTGATGTTTATGTGCTTGCTTAAAAACTGCGGATCCCAAAGACCCTGGCACTTCGAATCCGATGGGCTCAGCGTCGTGCCCCAAACTGTTTGACTGGCATCCGTCATAATTGTAAAACTCGGATCCGGCAATTGCAGTGGAACTCCCTGAGTTAACCACTGAATGTCTGCCCAAGTCTGAATCTCTTGTTTCACTTGATTTGACAAGAGGATGTCCGTATCGAGCGAATGAGTCTTCGCCCTCCAATTCTGAGTCAGAAAGATTTGGAGAGGACGAGTGTGTAGCCACCCCATTGGAATGAGATCCGTAGCAGCTCTGCACAGACCTATCAGTCTCATGAATTCTCTTGCTGTAACCTTGTCTGAGTGAAGACAATAGCCAGCGTAACAACTGACTAACTTCGCTCTGGTTAACGGCAGATGAACGAGATTGTTGTGCGTCTCGAAGCTCATTCCCAGGTGGGTGAACGACTTGGACGACACCAGATCTGACTTCTCTTCGTTTACTATGAAACCGAGACGTCGGAGCAATAGAAGCAGATTCTGCACATCGTTCTGAAGCGTTAACTCGTTGCCGTACCTCTGAAGAATATCGTCCAGGTGGGCCGACATTACCACAGACGAATGAGCTCGGAAATGAGTCATTACCGAGTTCATTATTCGAGTGAAAGCCCAGGGCGCTAGATTCAGACCGAAGCACATCGCTCAGAACTGATATACGAATCCTAGGATGGCGAAGCGAAGATACTTTCTGAATGCCGGATGTACCATGATGTGAAAGTACGCATCCTTGAGATCTATGCTCGCAGCATAGTCGTTCACTCGAATGCTCGTTCTGACCGATCGAATGGTCTCCATATAGAATTTTGGAGCCACGATCAGCTTGTTTATCCAGCTCAGATCTATGACTGGATGAAACGAGCTGTCTGGTTTCGGAACCAGAAAAAGATGGCTGTAGAAACCTGGCAATTCCTGGTTTTCTACGACCTCTATCGCGTTCTTCACTAAAAGAGACTGGACTTCTGGTAGAAGCGAGGCTCTTTTCTGCTGATTTGACGGAAGCCGAATCTATCTTGGACTTCGAGTTAATGGAGGTTTTCCTTTGAAGGACAGTTTCAGTCCTTCCGATATAATTCCTCGAATCCAAGGGTCCTTCATAATTAATTCCCAATTGTTTGAGAAACTTAACAGTCTTCCGCTCACTGGAACGCGACAGAAGTTGAAACCATAACTTCTTGGATCTGCAAGGCTTGCGGTAGGAGAAACCACGTCCCGCACCTCACCCCGTCGGCCTAGGGGTGTCTGAACGGTTGTTTCGGCCAGCGTTACAGCCCCTATTTGAGTCGCTACCTTGACGGTCTCTAGAGTAAGACCTAGAGGATGCGTACAAACCTCTATAGGAACTTCCCCTGGACGTACCCATCCCAGAAGTGCCTGGCCTACTCTTCTCCGCTGGCTCCGACTTTTTAGAAGCGGATTTAAATAGCAGGGAGTCTGAAGCTTTCTTAGTTAATTGATCATAAATTGCAGAAAGCTTGCCGTCGAAGAGAAGCTCTCCGGAGACCGGAGCGACTCTGAGAGAGTTTTTCACCTTACTATCCACGCGCGTGGATGTAGCTACGGCCCCGTCACGTCTAACTAATCCAGATTTGCCACTGAAAGGTCGGAGTTATACGTGGAGAATGCTATGGCCCTGGACAGAACTCTTAAGGAGGTTTGTACATCCTGGAATTCTTGTCCCTCAAGGCGTAATGACAACGCTCTGGTAAGGTGATCTGCATACGAAAGTGTGTCTAAATTAGCTCTATTAGATGATATTGTTGTTTCCAACGTCGAGTTAGGAATTGACATAGACGACGGCATGGATAATTCAAGGTCTTCAGCCTGATCGTCTAGACGCAGAGGAACTCTCAGGATGCCCTGTCCTGGCGTTTCAAATTTATTCCTTGGATTGATGAAAGGCAGAAAAGGGCAGTTGCCGGTAGGAAGGCTGACTTGCCCGTTTTGTTAGCAAGTTTACTTATAGCATCATCCAATAATTCAAATGTCCGTGAGACATTTCTGGACTGTGACGGAAACTCAGGGACGGTGTCCCTAAACCGATTGAAGAAATCAGTGTCCAGTGGCGCTATAAGCCTCCTATCCGGCTGTGCAGCATTTTGGTCCGTAGGAACAACCTCAGGAAGGTAATGCTGGATGAACTCTACGGCAATTTTATGTTGTTCCGAAAGGGAAAAATCCAATTCATCCGAATCCCTTTCACCATCCTGTCGGACCATTTGTAAATCTCGGTCGTCCATACCTGATCCAGCGGCGGAACGTACTGACCCAGCTTCATCTGATAATTTGTGTTCCAACAGAGTTTCTGCCGGTTGCTGGGATGCTGCGATGATCTGTGCTATCTGTGATAGCACGTCCGTTACGGAGGCCTGAGGAGCTGCGGTCTTACGTGATTTAGCCGCCGGAAGCTCCCTGGACGTTGAATCCTGCATACCTCTTTTATGCGAACGTCCGAAGGATGAAGGCCTCATATCCCTGGCTACCGGATGGCATTACCAGGTCGCCGTGGAATCCCTGGTCGGCGATGCTGACTGGATATCACTGGTCACGTAGCCAAGGTGTGGTCGTGTGTGCTGCCGTGAGGATGAGGAAGCCATATGAGCAGTCTCGCTGGACTGTCTATATACCGGAGCATCCTGAGAGGTGGACATATGCTCCGACTGAGGAACGTTATGTACTACAACATCTGAGCCCAGATGTTGTTGTACGAGAGAGGGGCCTCTCTCGCTCGCAGCCTGGATGGACCTGGATGAGCTAGGAACTGGACTAACAGGCTTCCTCCGTACCATCCTCTGTTCCGTCATCACTGGGTGTGCACGTGGTAAGTTTATAGTGCTCGAAACACGCAAGTCTCCTTCCTGGACCGCAACAGACGAACCTGGGTGCTGAGCCATTCGAGGAATGGTCGCGACACCGGGCGAGCTAGCGGACGCCAAAGCCATCGATCCAACTAGGGAACTCCCAGGCAATTGACGCATCTGCATGAGCACTTTTGCCGCTAACTCTTCATTTGATTGTGATGACGGAAGCACACTTCTGGATGACATCACGGAAACATCACCCTGTTCTTGTTCCTCTGAAAAAGAGAGTGAAAAACTAGAGTGACCCTGCGGAGAGAGGACTGGCATGGTCCTCTCCCCGCTAACAACATACCGTGACACACGTCTCAAACGTTTGTCATCCCAACTGATACACACTGAACAAGGGTTAGTGCGAGTACATTGACTATAATTAATACAGAGATCATGAGAATCAGAGGAAGATTTCCTCCCATTACTATTTGAACAATAATCTTTCATTGTGAAAACAGTAAACAGTCATTGTACTCGCACCAAACCTTGAAATAAAGATACATAATAAAAAAATCCATTATAACATTATGAAAAAATAATTCAAAAAGAAAAAAATTTTTGAAAAAATTTTTTCAGAAGAGCCCAAGTTCCCAAAGGGAACCATGAGCCCAAAGTGTGGACAAAAATTTTAAATCATTTCGAAAAATTAATGCAACACTTACGGACAATATTAATGCATCTTGCTATGAACTGAACTAAGCAGAAGACAAGTAATCACTATCAGAAGTAACCGTTGTCAACCTAAACAAAAAGTGTAAACAAACCGGAAACATGACTCCAGGCACTGGTAAACATGGCCCGAAATCAGTTACCAATTTAAACACTATCTGATGCAAAACAGAGGCTTCCAGAGAAGAAACTGTAGAACATCAGATGGTAGATGCAGACCAAAATGCCTAAACACCCAAGGGTGAGGACGTAAACATGGGGAAAAACAGAAAATAATTCTGTTACCAAGCCAAAACTCCCAAGAAATTTTAGTAATAAACATTACAAACAATGGAACAGTCATAGCAAGAATGACAACAACAGGGCCATGCCTCGAAAATAGGCAACACGAAATAATTTCGTAAAATAATTATAAGTTGCAGCCCTGAACATTTCTTTCCACTGATTTTTCCTCTCCTCCTATTTCCTTCTTATATCCACCATTTCTCTCATAATTATGTGTCTGGCATCATTTAAACTGAGATTTACAAGCACAAATATCAGTGATATGTAACTGAATTGAGGGCCAAACAAAGAATGACATTTGGTGCCAATTTTGAGACCCCCTTGACACTGTGCATGCGCAGTGGAGTAAAAGTATGGAGGACAATATAGGACATGTAATTTTCGGTTTTTGAAGCAAATTTTGTGTTTGGCCCTGAATAATTTAGAGTTAGCACCAGCTAAGTCTGGGTCATTGGTACAGTATAAAAATATTCAAGTTCTCTGTTTGTTTCATAATCTACAGAATAGCATGGGTGGTGGTGTATTTCATCCCTTGAGTTCAAAAAAGGCTTTGCAATGCTAAAGCATTGCAAAGCCTTGTTACACTCAAGGGGCAAATTTACCAATTTTATTAACTTGGGTAAAATATCAGCCATAAACCATTTAATTTTTATTCTTTTAAGTTTGCATTGGTTATGAAAAGATAACATGCGGCAGCCAAAAGGGCCGTAAGGGAGGGCCTGAGAAACAGATTTTTAACTTTTTTAGGCCTTAAAGTTTTGCTATTTTCATTCATTTCATTTATTTTCTTTGAAGCAGGAGCATCATGAAAAAATAGATCCTGTTTTTTTTTCCTATCCATGCGATTTTTGTTGGAGGTTTCTACAATAATTGTTTTTCCATAGGGTTTTTTCCCTATAGGTGTTTTTTTTCCAAACCTTGATAAAACTAGAACAGCTTACTACCTTTTCTTAACACTCTTTTCTTTGCTTTGAGTTCATGTTCAAGTTCAGAGGCTTTAATCCAGATTCTGACTGACTGTGGTATCTGTCTGACAGCCTGTGCTACAACAGCCTTTGCTTGATCTCCAGGCTGCAAAAGTTAAAAAATTTATAGTAATTTATATATTTTTTATACTTACCAATGACCCAGACATAGCTTGTGCTAACTCTAACAAAACCAGGGCCAAACACAAATTTTGCCCCCCAATCCCCCAAATTTGCATCCAAAACCAAAAGAAATCATGTCCTATAGGACCTCCATACTTCGCCCCTACTGCGCATGCGCAGTGTCAAGGACGTTCCGAAACTGGCGCCAATTATCATTCTTACTGGCAGTGCCTGGTCAGCGCTATGTACTCAGCGGGGAGGCAAGAGTTCCCAACTCCTGGGAGGGCCATCCCCGTCTGGGTCATTGGTAAGTATAAAAAATATATAAATTACTATAATTTTTTTAACATTTTTATACTGTACCAATGACCCAGACTTAGCTGAATAGTAAAAAGGCTGGAGGGCCTAGGACATAGAGGAAAATCCAATAAGCTCAACTATATAATAAAGAGGCAACCCCTTAAGGAGAAAAGGAGTATTAGGCTTTACATGTATCTTTCTTATTTAATATTAAATTAGAAAGATACAATACCCTTTATAATTGAGCACAATAACATTCATGTTCTCTATTAACATCCAGTATAACCCTTATACTAATTATTTTTAAAGTAAGCCAATAAATAAAGTTAGTCCAGAGAATTGAGACTCTTTATAATCTTTTAAAAGTGTCCTAGTATTGTATATTAAAGCCCGTTTGACACTTGACATATACAAATGCTTCACACCGAGCTACACTTTAAAAATATGACATGAATGAATTTTAACATTAATATTACACTTTAAAACCATCCCGGAAGTGACTCAGAAATACTGACTTTGGAGGAGGCATTCCCTTGCTTTTCACTATAAAGCAGGTGACCTAAGGGAACACCTGCCCCCCCTCCCCCCCCCCCCCTTCCCCTTGCCCTGGGTCAAATAGCCCAGAGCGAAGAGGGCAGCCGGACGGAGTCACTGCCGGAACAGAAAGCCTGCATAACTATAGTTGCAACTGTTTAGTGGACGACATTCTGAGCAACAGATAACGGACCTAAACAATGCAGGTCTCCAGAAATGGACTCAATATTTCTGAGATAAAAATTCATGAATGTGGATGGCTGAGACCAATAAGCAGCCTTCATTAAATCTGTAATAGCAATACTATTAGCATAAGCCCAAGAAATAGCAAGAGCTCTTACTTCATGAGCGGAAATCTTAAGCACAGACTGCTGAGAAGAAGATAAACTCTCATAAGCAGTACGGATAGTTAATTGAATCCATCTAGCAATAGAATGGACCGAAATGTCCCTTCTATTAGGCATCAAAGACAGAAAGAAACGTTTTCGTCCCTTTCTGATAAACTGAGATCTCTGTTTATAGATACGTAACGCTCTAACAGGACAGAGTAAAGGCCTACGCCTGTCTGAAGACGGAAGAGCCTTAATAACAATAGGTTCCGGATATTTATTAGGAGCCTGATTCTTAGCTAAAAAACCCACATTAATAGTGAAGGTGATAGTGTTCCCGACACTACGATAGTGAGAATCATCCACCGACAGTGCATGAAGCTCACTGACTCTTCTAGCAGAAGAGAAAGCTAAGAGAAAAGCTGTCTTATAAGATAAGAATTTGAAATCTACTGTCCCAAGAGGTTCAAATGGCTTTTCCTTCAATTTAAGAAGAACCCAAGCTAAATTCCATTTAGGAATTAACCTAAGAGTTCTGGGTCTATTTATCGAGAAGTTTCTAACCAACTTAGATAAAGAGACATTAGATCCAATTTGTAAACTGTCATCATGTGCATAGGTATCAGATAACATAGACCTATAACCCTTAATAGTAACAGGCTGCGGTTTGATTTCGTCAAACAAGTATACTAGAAAGTTTGCAATGTCTGGTATAGAGGGATCGAAAATATCTATAGAATGATCCCTACACCAACGACGAAAAACCTTCCACTTAGCCGCATAGTTTAGCGAAGAGGAGGTCCTCCTACAGTTAGAAATCGCGTCCACTGCTCGTCCTGTAAAGTGCTTGCCATGCAAGAAGGACCGCACAACGGAAAAACGTGAAGGTTGAGACCTTGCGGGTTGTGATGGAGTTGACGCGATTTCCCCTGCGAAAGAAGATCCTCCCGTGGAGGAAGCTTTCGTGGTAGGTCCCACAACAGACACCTGAGTAGATTTATCCACGGTCTTTGTGGAGACAGAGATGCTACCAACAGAATCTTGCATTGAGATTGTTTTATCTTTAGCAATACTTGCTGAATTAACGGCGCTGGAGGATACGCATATCCTATCATTCCGTCCCAAGGGATCGACAGAGCGTCTACTGCAAATGCTCTTGGATCCGGACACGGAGACACATACGTCTGCAACTGATTGTTGAGATGTGTCGCAAATAAGTCTATCATTGGCCGTTCCCATTGGTAGCAAATCTGATTGAATACTTGTTTACTGAGAGTCCACTCCGACGGCAACAAGCGACACTTTCGTGAAAGGGAGCCTGCTAGCACATTCAGACGACCCGGTATGTGACGGACCGAAAGAAGAACCTGATGTTCTAGCGCAAACAGAAGGATTCTTTCCATTAGATTGAACAACGGAACTGAATGAGTGCCTCCCTGATTCCGTATATACGCCACTACTGTCGTATTGTCGGATAGGATTTGGACATGAGCATTGTGAATAATGTCCATCCAACGACGTAACGCAAGCCAAATTGACATCATTTCCTTGATGTTTATGTGCTTGCCCAGGAATTGCGGATCCCAAAGACCCTGGCATCTCGAATCCGTTGGGATCAATGATGCACCCCAACCTGTTTGACTGGCATCCGTCATAATGGTAAAACTCGGATCCGGCAACTGCAGCGGAACTCCCTGAGTTAACCACTGAATGTTTGCCCAAGTCTGAATCTCTTGTTTCACTTGATCTGACAAGAGAACGTCTATGTCGAGCGAATGAATTTTCACACTCCAATTCTGAGTCAAGAAAATTTGGAGAGGACGCGTGCGTAACCGCCCCATCGGAATGAGATCCGCAGCGGCTCCGCACAGACCTATCAGTCTCATAAATTCTCTCGCTGTGACTTTGTCTGCGTGCAGACAATAGCGAGCGTAACAACTGACTAATTTCGCTCTGGTTAACAGCAGACGAACGAGATTGTTGTGCGTCTCGAAGCTCATTCCCAGATGTGTGAATGACTTGGACGGCACCAGATCCGACTTCTCCCCGTTTACTATAAAACCGAGACATCGGAGCAATAGAAGTAGATTCTGAACATCGTTCTGAAGCATTAACTCGTTGCCGTACCTCTGAAGAATGTCGTCCAGGTAGGCCGACGTTACCGCAGACGAATGAGCTCGGAAATACATCATTACCGAGTTCATTACCCGAGTGAAAGCCCAGGGTGCTAGATTCAATCCGAAGCACATCGCCCGGAATTGATACACCACTCCTAGAACTGCGAAGCGTAGATACTTTCTGAATGTCGGATGTACCATGTCGTGAAAGTACGCATCTTTGAGATCTATGCTTGTTGCATAATCGTTCACCCGAATACTCGCTCTGACCGATCGAATCGTCTCCATATAAAACTTCGGAGCGACGATCAGCTTGTTTATCCAGCTCAAATCTATGACTGGACGGAACGAGCCATCTGGTTTCGGAACCAGAAACAGATGGCTGTAGAATCCCGGAGTCTCCTGGTTTTCTACGACCTCTACCGCGTTCTTCATTAAAAGAGACTGCACCTCTGATAAAAGAGCGTCTCTTTTCTGCGGATTTGACGGAAGTTGAGTCCACTTTGGACTTCGAGTTAATGGAGGCTTTCGTTTGAAGGATATCTTTAGACCTTCCGAAGTCACTCCTCTCACCCAAGGGTCGTCCGTAATCGACGCCCATTCTTGTGAAAAGCTTGACAACCTTCCGCCAACCGGTACGCTATAGAGGTTTAAGCCATCACCTCCTGGACCTGCGAGGCCTGCGGTAGGAGAAACCACGTCCTCCACGACCCGCACCTCGTCCCGTCGACCTCGGGGCATCCGACCGGTTGTCCCGGCCCGAAGGACGTCCCGAACGTGAGTCGCTACCTTGACGGTCTCTCGAATAAGACCAAGAGGACGCACCGGAACCTCTATAGGAACCTCTCTTGGGCGCATTAGACCCAGAAGTGCCTGTCTTATTCTTGTCTGCCGTATCCGACTTCTTAGAAGCAGATTTGAACAACAGAGAATCCGAAGCTTTCTTTGTAATTTTATCATAAATAGCAGAAAGCTTGCCGTCAAAGAGAAGTTCTCCGGAGACCGAAGTGACTCTGAGAGAGTTCTTCACCTTAGTATCCACGAGCGTGGATGTAGCTAGGGCTGCGTCACGTCTAACCAACTCCAGGTTAGCCACTGAAAGGGCGGAGTTACACGTGGAATAAGCTACTGCCCTTGAAAGAAGTCTTAAAGAGGATTGTAAATCCTGAAATTCTTTCCCTTGAAGGTGCAGTGATAACGCCTTAGTAAGGTGATCTGCGTAAGATAAGGCATCTAAACTGGCTCTGTTAGACGAAATAGCTGTTTCCAACACGGCGGTTGGAATAGAAGCCGACGACGGTAATGATAGCTCTAAGTCTTCCGCCTCGTCGTCCATACGCAGAGGAACTCTCGGAATACCCTGTCCTGCTGTGTCGAATTTATTCCTTGCATTGATGAAAGGCAGGTTGAGAGTATTGGCGGACAAGAAACCTGCTTTCCCCGTTTTGGAAGCAAGTTTAAATATAGCGTCGTTCAATAATTCAAATGTTCTTGCAACATTATTGCATTATTGGACTGCGACGGAAACTCAGGAGCGATGTCCCTGAACCGCTCAAAAAATTCAGAGTCCAATGACGCTATAATCCTCTTGTCCGGAACCGCAGCAGTCTGGCCCAATGGAACAACTTGAGGGAGAAAGTGCCGGATGAAGTCCACGGCAGCTTTATGTTGTTCCGAAAGGGATAGCTCCAAATCATCCGTATCCCTTTCACCATCCGGTCGGACCTCATGATGCTCCCGGTCGTCTGCCCCCGATGCTTCGGCGGAGCGTACCGACCCAGCGCCGTCGGATAATTCCCGATCCGACACCGTTTCTGTCGGCTGCTGGGATGCTGCGATAAGTTGTGCTATCTGCACAAGTACGTCCGGCATCGAGACCTGCGGAGGCGCAGTCTTTCGCTGCTTCGCCGAGGGAAGCTCCGCATCTGATGGCTCCCGCATACTTTTTCTATGCGAACATCTGGAGTCCATCGGCCTCGTGTCCCTGGCTGCCGGATGGTGTGACCTGGTCGCCGAAGAATCCCTGATCGGCGAAGCTGGTAAGATATCGGCGGTCACGCAGCCAAGGTGCGGTCGTGTGCGCTGACGAGAAGAAGAAGCCTGAGCAGTCTCCGCGGACTGCCTATACAACGGAGCGTCCCGAGCGACGGACGTATGCTCCGCTTGCGACACATTTTGTACCACAACATCTGGTCCCAGATGTTGTTGTACGAGAGAGGGGCCTCTCTCGCTCGCGGCCCGGCTGGACCTGGACGAGCTAGGAACCGGACTCAAAGGCTTCCTCCGATCTCGCCTACTATCCGCCGTCACTGGGTGTGCACGTTGAATGTTTATAGTGCTCGCATCACCCAACATTTCCTCCTGGACCGCATCGGACGAACCCGGCTGCCGAACCATTCGGTGAATGGACGCTACACCGGGCGAGCTAGCGGACGACATTTGTTTAATCTCCATGAGCCCTTTTGCCGCTAGCTCTGTATTCATTTGTGACGACGGAAGCGCACTTGCGGAAGATAACATGGAAACATCACCCTGTTCTTGTTCCTCTGAAATAGAAACTGAGAGAGTAGAGTGACCTTGCGGAGAAAGAGCCGGCATAGCCCTTTCTCCAGTAACAACACACCGTGACACACGTTTCCAATGTTTGTCATCCCAATACTGACATATAGAACAGGGATTAGTGCGAGAACACTGACTACAATTAATACAATGATCATGAAAGTCAGAGGAAGATTTCTTCCCATTACAATTTGAACAATATCCTTTCATTGTGAAAAGTCAACAACAAGTCCTATTTACTCGCACAAACCCCTGACACAAAGATACATAACATGATCCATTAATAATGAAAAAACAATTGCAAATCAAAATAATTTTTGAAAAATATTTTTTCAGCGAAGCCCAAGTTTCTGAAAAGTAACGTTGAGCCCCGATGGATCCGATGGCTAAGTGTGGTCAAAAATTTTAAATTTATATTAAATAATTAATGCGACACTTACGGATAATAGAAATGTATCTTATAGTGAGATAAACTACACCAAAGGCAAACAGCCCCCCTCAAAAAAGGTTGTTGCCAATGTAAACAAACAGTGAAAAACACCAGAAAACATGACTCCAGGCACTGAAAAAACTGGCCCGAAATCAGTCATCAAAATTACACTCTATCTGATGCAAGACAGAGACTCCCAGGGGAGAATCTGCAGAACATCAGATGGAAGATGCAGAACACAACGTTTATACACACATGGGTGAAAACGTAACTATGGGGAAAATAACAGAAAACATTCTGTAACCAAGCAACTCTCCCAAGAGAATTTTAGAAATGAACTTTCTCAAAAATATGCCAAAAGCATGGGAGAATTGCAAGGGGAGACTTAGAAGGCCAGGGGAGAGGAAACACTGAATAAGCAGTGCAACATTTTAGCAAGAATGACAACAAGAGGCCCATGCCTCGAAAATAGGCAACTTAACATAATTTCATAAAAAATTTTAAGTACAGCCCTGATTATTTTTTGTCACTCCTTTTTCCTCTCCTCCTTCTATATCCTCCTTAGAATCACCATTTCTCCAAAAATTACGTGTCTGGCATCCTTTAAACTGAGATTTACAAGCACAAAGATCAGTGAGATGTTGACTGATGAAGGGCCAAACAGAGAATGATAATTGGCGCCAATTTCGGAACGTCCTTGACACTGCGCATGCGCAGTAGGGGCGAAGTATGGAGGTCCTATAGGACATGATTTCTTTTGGTTTTGGATGCAAATTTTGGGGATTGGGGGGCAAAATTTGTGTTTGGCCCTGGTTTTGTTAGAGTTAGCACCAGCTAAGTCTGGGTCATTGGTACAGTATAAAAATATAGAAAACAATGACATATACAATGGACCCCTTTATTGAATATCCACTTTATTGAATATCAGTAAAATGATTAAATTAACAGAGTATGCCATTAACCAGATTTTGACCATCTTCCTACATTTTGGTGATAAATTGAGTGTTTGATCTATTATATTTTGTTTCACAGGGCTCTGTCAAACAAGATATAATAGATAAAATGCATATATTGGATGATCTTAGGCCAAAGAGAGCATTAGAACTGGAGAATATAGCTGTTTGTTAGTATATTTTTTTTTGAAGGGTCACATTATTTTTTTGTTCAATTAACAAATACAGTGAAACCTGTTAATTGAATAGCCACTTTGCCAATGAAAATTATTCAGTTAACAGGAGTATTCAATTAACAGGGATTGTGTCACTCTCCTCCATTCTAGATAAACTTAGCATTTATTTTACTATATCTTGTTTGACAAAGATCCATGGGCTCTGTCAAACAAGATATAATAAATTAAATGCCTGCATTGCATGTACTGAGGCCAAATAGATCTATAAAGAAGGGAAAACTGGGGAGAGTTGGGGTAATTTTGCGACAGGTTACAAGATTTTTTATTCAATTAACAGGACAAATTTGTACTGGAGGTATGGTAAATGGTTTTGTGTTGGGAAATTATATTCAATTAACAGGGTTATTCAGTTCAGAGATATCCAATTAAGTGGGCTCCACTGTATATTTAATCTGTAACCTATATGCACCTAACACAGGGATTCTTCTGCCCTCTTTGGGAAAGGGTCCAAGACCCATGCCATTGGGAAAGTTTGGGTCATGGTGGTTCCAACTGAGAATATGTTTTGGAGGGAAAAAACATACAAGGACTATGAAATTTGACATTTCAAATTGAGCAGAGAACATTAAGACAGATAAGCAACTGCATGTATACTACAAGTTTTATAATGAACAATCACATGGAATCATGTTCATATAGTCTCTGTAGCCTCTATTAAACTGTTCTTATAGTATTAATTGGTAGAGAGCCGATTTATTTTGGCCATTAAAATTTGTTCACATGTCTTTGCCTTGTTACAATTTATGGGAGAGTGCCTACAGGCACTCTCCCATAAATTGTAACAAGAAAAGTCCCTACAGACTAAAGAATATTACTTCAAAGATAATACGAAGCACATCCATTGAGTATGAAGCCTTCAAGTTGCAGTACCTTTACCTCAGAGTAAAGCCCAAATATGGGCTTCCAGCACTCAACCAGTTAAAGAAGAACTTATCATTTGCCTTTGAATTAAGAGACTTCATTCGATATGCAATTTAATTTTAATGTATAATTCATGTCATGAACGGGTTAGTTTCTGAGAACTCATGACTACTCATTCAGGGCATCAGTTGTGCATTAAATTTTTGTTTGAGTGGTAACTCAGACTGGTAAATTTAGGGTTAAGATTTGGGAAAAATTATGCCCAAATGTCATTGGGAACGAGTCCCATAAATGGCCCCTGTAGATACCCCAAAGAATCCCTGTAACAGGTTACATTTGTACTAAATATATATATTACTCTTTCATTAAAATGTGTTTGTTTCATTGAGGGATAAAACAAGAGAAAAATTTAATTTTAAAAATCCTGAGAAATTGTCATTATTCTCACCTTTTAATTGGCTTCATGGGTAAAGGATTGAATGAACAGTAAAGCAGTGGTTTCCATATAACTGGATACTTTTGCTGGTATCCTGTTAGATGCATACAGTTTTCAAACACCAAACCACCCCTTATCAAGGAATTTCTAAATTCAAGGACTTTCAAGAAATTAAAGAGCATTAGAAACCCTGTAAAGGTTTTGTGCAATCTGTTGAAAATTGTCTAAGCTCTCAAAGGTTAAAGAATATTTGATTGTAGTTTTGATGGAAGATTCTAGAAACTAAGTAAATAAAAAAAAATTCCAGACATATTAGCAACAATAGTACGTAAACATTATTGCTAAACAGCCTGGAAACTTTATTTTTCCTTCCCATATATAGTTTAGGACAAGTGATGGGCAGGGATCTAACTTGGGGGGGGGGGGGGTATTTTCTGCAAAAAACAGGATTTGTTACTTTGACTTGAGACATACACACAGTTGGGCTTTTAAATGGAGGTCTGTAATATCCAATGCAGGCGGCTGTTGGGGTGGAGGAGAGGGGGGCAGGACATGATCAACAGGGATTACTGGATAGTGGTAGGGTACTTGTTGATTAAATAAGAAGTTGCTTCACGACTACAACATGTGTATTTTATTTATTTACAAAGTAAATTTCCAAGAAGTCTTGGGGTTTTCTCTAATTATAATACAGAATGACAAATATTCCAACTACACTTCGATGAAGGCAAGCTTTGGTGATACAGTAGGGTATATTAGTCAGTTGGGACTTGTCCTATCCCAGTCAGGCCAAATTAGGTTTACACCCCTGCCCCAACCTCCCAATTGGTCATCTTCGTGACACCCCTGGTGATGAGTCATAAGGTCTGTCTCCAAAGAAGGAAATATTGACCAACTTATAGGATGCACTTAGTGTATGCCAGTGGCCAGATTTGGCTGATGTGCTGGATATACACAGAACATCGGCTACAGGCAAGGAAACAAGCATGTAAATCCGAGGAAGACTTCCTCGCCTTGCATTTACAGCAGTAAGCTTTGATAATTACAATCAAAAGACAAAGTCGATAGCACTCCTACCAACTCCACAACAAAATATATGATAAAGAAAGAAAAATAATAGCAATCAAAATTAAATTCGAAATTTTTTTTGAGAAAATGCCTAAGTTCCCAAAGGGAACATTATGAGCCCAAGGGCATCCCGATAGAGCCCAAGTGTTGACAAAATCCAAATTTTATGAGCTACACTATCAGAATAATAATCAATGTATCCTACAGTAATATAATATAAAATACTACATATATCTGAGGATGTTTCCAATGTAAACAACTTCAAAGGAAAAAAATTGAAACAAGACACACAGAAAGGCCCAGTCAGTAACCAATTTAAATGTGACCAGATGCAAAGCAAGATCTTCATACTAAGAAAAAACGATACATCAGATAGAAGATGCAAGACCAAAATGACCTAACACTCCTAGGGTGAGGATGTAACCATGGGAATAAACATTTTGTAATACACGTTAAACTCCCAAAAAATTTAATAAAAAAAAGGCAAAAAGCTTAGGAGTTTAACGGGAGGGGTTTATGGAAGGATAAGGAAGGAACACTTAACAAACAGTGGAATAATCATTAGCAAGAATGATGACATCAGGCGTATGTCCCGAAAGTTAAAAAATTTATAGTAATTTATATATTTTTTATACTTACCAATGACCCAGACATAGCTGGTGCTAACTCTTAAAATATAGGGCCAAACACAAATTTTGCCCCCCAATCCCCAAAATTTGCATCTAAAACTAAAGAAAACATGTCCTGAAAGGCCCTCCACACTTCGCCCCTACTGCGCATGCGCAGTGTCAAGGACGTTCTGAAATTGGCGCCATTTATCATTCTAATAACCAGTGCCTGGTAAGCGCTATGTACTCAGCGGGGAGGCAAGAGTTCCCAACTCCTGGGAGGGCCATCCCCGTCTGGGTCATTGGTAAGTATAAAAAATATATAAATTACTATAAATTTTTTAACATTTTTATACTGTACCAATGACCCAGACATAGCTGAATAGTAAAAAGGCTGGAGGGCCAAGGACATAGAGCAAAATGGAATACGCTCAATAAAATAAAATAGAGTCATCCCCTGTAGGGAAAAGAAGTAATAGGCCTTACCTGTATCTTTCTTATTTATGATAAATTAGAAAGATACAACACCTTCCAAAATTGAGCTTCATACATCCATGTACTCTATTAATATCCAATATAATCCTTATACTAATAATTTTTAAAGTAAGCCAATAATAAAGTAAGTCTAGAGAATAGAGACTCTTATACTCCTAAAAGTGTCTGAGAATTGCATAATCATGTCCGTTGACATATGCAATATTCAAAAGCTATACTTTAAAAACTAAGACTTGAATGAATTTTAAAAACTTAAACTTCTCACTAAACAACCATCCCAATAACAGCTCAGAATTACTAACTCCGGAGGAGGTATCCCCTTGTTTTCATAGTAAAACAGGTGACCCAAGGGAACATCCTCCCCCCCCCCCCCTTTTTCTTGCCCTGGGTCAAATAGCCCAGAGCGAAGAGGGCAGCCGAACGGAGACACTGCCGAAACAGACAGCCTACCTAGCTATAGTAGCAACTGTTAAGTGAATGACATTCTGAGCTGTAGATAATAGACCTAACAAAAGAGGCCTCCAGAAATTGACTCGATATTTCTAAGATAAAATTCATGAATGTGGATGGCTGAGCGCAATGAGCGGCCTTCAAAAATCTATAATAGCGACACTATTAATGTAAGCCCAAGAAGTAGAAGAACTCTTACTTCATGAGCCGAAATCTTAAGCACAACTGCTAAGTCAATGATATACCATAAGCAGTACCGATAGTTAATAGAATCCATTAACAATAAAATGGAGCGTAACGTCCTTCTACTAGACATCAAAGACAGAAGAAGCTTACGCCCTTGTAATAAACAGATATCTGTTTATAAATACATAAACTGTACCCGGAAAGAGTAAAGGCCTATGCCCATACGAAGACGGAAGGACCTTAAAATAATAGGTTCCGGATAATAGGAGCCTAACTCTTATGCAACAATCCAACCTAAATAGTAACGGAAGTATTGATTCCGAAACTATGAAAGTGAAAATCATCCATCGATAGTGCATGAAACTCACTGACTCTACAGTAAAAGAGAAACCAACAGAATTACTGTCTAAAAGGTCAGAATTTGAAAACTACTGTTTCCAGAGGCTCAAATGATTACTTAGCTAAATAAGAACCGAAGTTAAAATCCGTATAGGAATTTAATCTAAAGATTCTAAGTCTATTTATCAAAAAGTTACTAACTAACTTAGATAAAGAGACAAAAGACTCAATTGTAAACTATCGTAGAGTGCATAGGTATGAGGTAACATAAACCTATAACCTAAATAATAACAGGCTGCAGTAGATCTTGTGAAACAAGTATACTAAAAAATAGCAATGAGTAGTATGGAGGGATCAAGAATATGAACATAATGATCCCCACACCACGACGGAAGAGCCTCCACTTTAGTCGCATAGAATAGCGAAGAAGAGGATCTCCTATAGTAAGAAATCGCGTCCAAAGCTCGTCCAGTACAGTGCTTACAATGCAATACGGACCACACAACGGAATACATGAAGGTTGCGACCTTGCTGGTTGTGATAAAGATGACACGATTTACCCAGTGAAAAAAGATCCTCACATAGAGGAAGATTTCACGTTAAGACCCACAGTAGACAAGAGAGTAAATTACTCATGATCTCTGTGAAGATAGAGATGCTATCAACAGAAATGTATTGTGGTTGTTTATCTTAGCAATACCTGCTAAAACAACAGCGCCGGAGGATACGCGTATCCTATCATTCCGTCCTATAGATCAATAGAGCGTTAACACTATTTGCTCAGAGATCTGGACAAGCCAACACATACGTCTGCAATTGATTAGCAAGCTGTGTCATTAATAAATCATCATTGTGCGCTCCCATAGATAGCAAATCTGATTGAATACTTGTTTGTTGAGAGTCCATTCTGACAGCAACAAGCGACCCGTAAGAGAACGGGAGTCCGATAAAACAATCAGACGACCCGGAATATGACGGACCAAAACTGAACTTGGTGTACTATAACCAACAGACGGATTCTTTCCATTAAATTGAATAACAGAAACGAAAGAGTGCCTCCCTGGTTCCGGAGATACGCCACTACTGTCGAATTAAAGGACAGGAATTTGGGCATGCGTTTTTGAATAATGTTCATGCAATGACATAAAGCAAGCCTAAAAAACATTATTCCGCGGAAGTTAAACTGATTGCTAAAAGACTGCGGAACCCAAAGACCCTGGCACTTCGAATCCGTAGGGATCAGTATATATCCCAATCTGTTTGACTGGCAACCGTCATAACAGCCACACTCGGGTCCGGCAACTGCGGCGGCTCTCTCTGAGTCAACCACCGAATGTTTGCCCCAGTCTGAATCTCTTGTAACACTAGATAGACAAGAGAACGTATAAATCGAGCAATTCATGGATTGCCGGAAAGTTGCCGTCGAAGAGAAGCTCCTCCGAGAACGAAGCGACTCTGAGAGAGTTCTTAACCTTACTATCCACGCGTGTGGATGTAGCTAGGGCTGCGTCACGTCTAACCAACTCCAATCAGCCACTGAAGGGCGGAGTTATACGTGAACAAACTACTGCCCTCAAAAGAAATTACATTGAGAATAATATCCCGTAAATCTTTTCTTGAAGACGTAATGATAACGCCTCAGTAAGGCGGATTACGTATAATAAAGCGTCTAAGTTAAGTCTACTATACATAATGTCGTTCCCAACATTGAAATTGGAAAAGACATAAACGGCGAAAAAGAATATATGCAGTCTTTAATCACACCGTCTAGACGCATATGAACTCTCAGTATGCCCTGCTCTGCCAAAATAAACTATTTGTAAAAATGATAAAATGGCAGAAATGAGCAACGCGGACAAGAAACTAAACTATCATGCTTAGTAGCAGGCTTGTATATATATATATATATATAGCGTCGAAAAATAAAACACATGTTGTAATGACAATATTGGACTGCGTCGGTAAGTCAGGGACAATGTCCCTGTACCGATCGAAAAAACCGAGTCCAATGACGCTATAAGTCTCTTATCCAAGATCGCAGCAATGAAGTCCGAAATAATAATCACAGGAAGATAATGCCAGAAGATATGAAAGGCATCTTCCGATACTACTAAAGGGAAAACTCGAAATCTTTCGAATCCCTTTCGCCATCCTGTCGGACCCTATAAAGCGTTCGGTCGTCCGTAGCTGATGCAACCGCGGACCGCACCGACCCAGCGCCGTCGGATAATTCCTGATTCGACCGAGAAACTGTCAATTGCTGGGATGCTGCGAAACAACTGTGCTAACTCGGATAGCACGTCCGTCACTGAGGCCTGAGGAGAAGCGGTCTTACGATGCATTGCCGCTGGAAGCTCCGTGATCGTTACCCCGTGCATACTTCCAATATGCAAGCGAACGGAGTGTATAGGCCTCGTGTCCCTTGGCTACCGGATGGCGCGACCTATTCGCCGTGGAATCACTGAATGCCGAAACTGATCGGATACTCGAGGTCACGTAGCCAATGTGCGGTCGTGTGCCCTGCTGTGAGGATGAGGAAGCATTAAAGACAGTCTCTCGGACTGTCAATATAACGGAGCGTCCCGAGCAACGGACATATGCTCCGAATGTAAAATATCTGAACCACAACATGCGGTCCCCTATGTTGTTGGGCGAGAGAGGAACCTCTCTCGCTCACAGCCCGGACGGACCTGGACAAGCCAGGAACCGGACTAACAGGCTTCCTCCGATCTGTCCTCAATCTGCCGTCACTGGGTGAGTACTAAAGTAATTAAAGTGCTCGCATCACCCAAATCTCCTTCCTAGACCGCAACGGACGAACCCGGCAGCCGAACCATTCGATGAATGTACGCTACACCGGGTGAGCTAGCGAATGTCACTCCGTAAGCGATAGACATATTCCATGAGCACTTATTGCCGCTAACTCTTCATTAACTATGACGACAGAGGCACACTTTTGAAAGACATCTCCATAACTCTTCGAACAAGAAACCAGAAATGCTTGGATAGCAAGCATAAAATAATAATATATATAGCGTCGTTCAATAATTCGAAAGTTTGTGTGACATTATTGGACTATGTCGGAACTGAGGGACGATGTCCCTGAACCGAACCAAAAATTTCTATGTCCACCGACGCTATCAGTTTCTTATCCGGCATCGCAGCATATGTTGTTCCGAAAGGGAAAGCTTGAAATCCTCCAAATCCCTTTCGGTATCCCGTCGGACCGGATGAAACTTTCGGACGTCCGTACCCGCTTCCGCGGAGCGTCCCGACCCAGCATCGTCGGATAAAATATATGCGACAGATTCAGTTGATGCTGGGATGCTGCGATAAACTGTGCTATTAAGGAAAGCACGTCCGTTCCCGAGGCCTGTGCAGTAGCGGACTTACGATGCATTGCCGCCGGAAGCTCCGTGTACGTTGACTCCCGCACACTTCCTATGCGAACGTCCGGAGTCTGCAGGCCTCGTGTCCCCGGCTACCGACCCAGCGCCGTCGGATAATTCTCGATCCGACACCGTTTCTGTCGGCTGCTGGGATGCTGCGATAAGCTGTGCTATGTGCACAAGAATGTCCGGCATCGAGACCTGCGGAGGCGCAGTCTATCGCTGCTTCGCCGAGGGCAGCTCCGCATCAGATGGCTCCCGCATACTTTTCCTATGCGAACGTCCAGAGTCCATCGGTCTCGAATCCCTGGCTGCCGGATGGTGTGACCTGGTCGCCGAAGAATCCTTGATCGGCGAAGCTGGTAATATATCGGCGGTCACGCAGCCAAGGTGCGGTCGTGTGCGCTGACGAGAAGAGGAAGCCTTAGCAGTCTCAGCGGACTGCCTATACAACGGAGCGTCCCGAGCGACGGACGTATGCTCCGCTAGCGACACATTTTGTACCACAACATCTGGGGCCAGATGTTGTTGAACGAGAGAGGGGCCTCTCTCGCTTGCCGTCCGGATGGACCGGAACGAGCTATGAACCGGACTAAAAGGCTTCCTCCGTTCTCCCTCCGATCCGCCGTCACTGGGTGTGCATTAAGTTAATTTTATAGTGCTCGCATCACCCCAAAATTCCTTCTAGACCGCAACGGACGAACCCGGCTGCCGAACCATTCGGTGAATGGACGCTACACCGGGCGAGCTAGCGGACGTCAAAGGCCGTCGAACCTACTAGGGTCCTCTTAGGCAATTGGCGTATTACATGAGCACTTTTCCGCTAGCCCTTCATTAATTGTGACGACGGAGGCACACTGTTGGAAGACATCACAGATACATCACCCTAATCTTGATCGTCTGAAATAGAAATTGATAAAGTAGAGTGACCCTGCGGGGAAAGGACCGGAGTGTCCAAATCCCCAACAACATACCGTGACATACGCTTCCCATATTGTCATCGAAATCATACGATACAGAACAGGAGTTAATGCGAGTACACTGACCACATATAGAATGATAATAAAGTCAGAGGAAGACTTCCTCTTAAAACAATTGATCAATATCCTTTCAATGTGAAAAGAAAACAAGTCCTGGTACTCGCACTAACCCCTGGCAATCAAAATACATAATAATAATATGATCCATTAATATAGAAAAAATAATTGAAATCAAAATATTTTGAAAAAATATTTTTTCAGAACAGCCCAAGTTTCTGAAAAGTAACATTGAGCCCCAATGGATCCCAAGCCTAAGTGTGGACAAAAATTTAAAAAATATTTTAAACAATTTATTCAACACTTACGAACAATAATAATGTATCTAGTTATGATTAAAATAACATAAAGATATTATTATTTAGAAATCCCCCCCTCACACAGAGGGCTGTTGTAAATGTAAACAATGAGTGTAAAAACACTAAAATAAGACTCCAGGCACCCAGGCCCGAAATCAGTTACCAAAAATACACTATCTGATGCAAAACAGAGACTTCCAGGGAAGAAACTGCAGAACATCAGATGGTAGATGCAGAACACAACGCCTAACCACCCGTAGGTGAAGACGTAAACATGGGGAAAGAACAGAATTCATTCTGTTATTCAGCTAAAACTCCCAAGACATTTTAGTAATAATATTACAGAAACTATGCCAAAAGCATGGGAGAATAGCAAGGGGGAACTTAAAGGACAGGGAGAGAGGAAAACACTTGAAAAAACAGTGTAACTAAATAATCAGAATGACAACAAAATGGCTGCTGCCTTGAAAATAGGTAACTTAACATAATTTCATTAAAAAATTTTAAGTTACAGCCCTGATAATATTCTGTCACACATTCTTTTCCTCTCCTCCTTCTCTATCCTCCTTAGAATCACCATTTCACTAATATTTATGTGTCTGGCATCATTTAAACTGAGATTTAAAAGCACAAAGATCAGTCAGATGTTAACTGATGAAGGGCCAAACTTAGAATGATAAATGGCGCCAATTTCGGAACGTCCTTGACACTGCGCATGCGCAGTAGGGGCGAAGTGTGGAGGGCCTTTCAGGACATGTTTTCTTTAGTTTTAGATGCAAATTTTGGGGATTGGGGGGCAAAATTTGTGTTTGGCCCTATATTTTAAGAGTTAGCACCAGCTATGTCTGGGTCATTGGTACAGTATAAAAATATGGGAAACATCAAATAATTTTTATAATTATTTTAAAGTTACAGCCCTGAACATCTGAAACCACTGTTGTTCCATTAACAGCCTTGGATCCACCAATTCTTGCTTTGATTTGTGTTTGGCATCCTCAAAAAAGATTTTAAAGCACAGATGTCAGTTCATTGTTGCTGACTTTAGGGCCAAACAAAGAATGATGTTTGCGCCAATTCCACTCTCTTCCTGACTACTGTGCATGTGCAGATGGTAAAAGTATGGAGGGCCAGATAGGACTTTTAATTTTCAGTATTGTATGCACATTTGTTGGATTGGGGGGTTCAAAATTTGTGTTTTGCCCTTAATAATATCGAGTTTGCACAAGCTAAGTCTGGGCCATTGGTTATTAGTATAAAAATATTGTGTCCAAATAGGTTATTTATTCGGATTCCCCCAAAAAATTATCTGTTGTTATCTGAGAGATATTTGCTTCAAAGTCAGAACCTGAGTGTTATAAAATCTCTCCCCATTTATATAATAAGTTTAATTTTCATTGATTTTGATAGATTTGAAAAAAAAAAAATTCCAATTCACATTCAATTTAACGGCTATCACCAGATTCCGAATTGATCTAGGTCAGAATGTGACATTTTGATTGGCCAAGAATAAAAATGGGTGGAGATTAGTTCTCTTGATGGATCCATGCCATCAGGTGGAAAAATTATAAATTCAAAATAATTTGTATATTTTTTATACTTACCAATGGCCCAGACTAGCTGGTGCTAACTCAAAAAATAATCCAGGGCCAAACACAAATTTTGCCCCCCATTCCCCAAAATTTGCATGCAAAACCAAAAATTGAATGTCCTTTCTGGTCCTCCATACTTTTGCGAACTGCGTAGCAACCAGGAAGACACCGAAATTAAGTTCACTAACTCTTCTAGCAGATGCAAAGGCTAAGAGAAATGCTGTTTTATAGGTCAAGAATTTGAACTTTACAACGTCCAACAGCTCAAATGGAGCGTCTTTAAGCTTCAACAGAACCCAAGCCAAATTCCACTTAGGAATTAATCTGAGAGTTCTAGGTCTATTAATAGAGAAATTTCTAACCAGTTTGGACAATGAAGCATTAGATCCAATTGCCAAGTTATCATGATGAGCATAAGTGTCTGATAACATAGACCTATAGCCTTTAATAGTGACGGGCTGCAGTTTGAGATCGTCAAACAAGTAGACCAGAAAGTTGGCAATATCTGGAATGGATGGATCATAGATGTCTATTAACTGATCCTTACACCAACGGAAGAAAACCTTCCACTTCGCTGCGTAATTCAACGAAGAGGAGGACCTCCTGCAGTTAGAAATTGCGTCCACTGCCCGTCCTGTAAACTGCTTGCCATGCAAGAAGAACCGCACAACAGAAATATGTAAAGGTTGAGGTTTTCCAGGTTGTGATTCAGTGCGCTTGACTTCCCCTGATAAAGAAGGTCCTCTCGCCGAGGAAGCTTCCGGGGAACGTCCCATAACAGACACCTGAGAAGATTGATCACCGGTTTCTGTGAGAACAGAGGTGCTACTAGAAGAATTTTGTAATGAGACTGTTTGATCTTTAACAGAATCTGCTGAATCAACAGAGTTGGGGGATATGCATATCCTATCATTCCATCCCATGAGATTGACAGAGCATCTACTGAGTATGTTCGATGGTCTGGACATGGCAACACGAACGTCGGTAACTGATTGTTCAGAAGCGTCGCGAACAGATCTATCATGGGTCGATCCCACTGGTAGCAAATCTGACTGAATACTTGATTATTGAGCGTCCACTCCTATGGCAACAGACGAGCTTTCCGAGATAGTGAGTCTGCTATTATGAACAGACGACCCGGTATATGATGGACAGAGAGTAGAACATGATGATTCATGACATACAGAAGAATTTTCTCCGTTAGTTCGCATAACGGAATCGAATGAGTGCCGCCCTGGTTCCTGATATACGCTACAACTGTCGAGTTGTCCGACAATATCTGAACATGAGCGTCCGCTAGAATGTGAATCCAATGTTATAGTGGTAACCAAAATGACATCATCTCCTTGATGTTTATGTGTTTCTCTAGGAACCGAGGGTCCCAAAGACCCTGACACTTCAAGTCTGCAGGGCTCATAGTCGTGCCTCAACCCGTTTGACTCGCATCCGTCATAATCGTGAAAGCGGGATCCAGCAGTAGCTGCAGAACTACCCTGAATTAACCACTGAATATCTGCCCAAATCTGGACCTTTTGTTTTACTAGGTCTGTTAAAACAATACTGGTCTCGAGCGAATGCATCTTCACACTCCAGTTCTGAGTAAAGAATATCTGGAGGGGACGTGTGGGCAGGCAGCCCATCGGAACAAGACCTGCAGCCACTCTGCACAGCCCCATCAGTCGCATGAATTCCCTCACTGTTAATGTGTCTTGAGTGTAGACAAAAGCGAGCATAACAACTGACTAATTTCGCTTTGGGCAACGGCAGACGAACCAGATTGTTGTGAGTCACGAAGCTCATTCCCAAGTGAATGAACAACTTGGACAGAGCTAGATCTGAGCTTTTCTCATTTACGATGAAGCCAAGATGTCGGAGCAATAGAAGCAGACTCTGAACATCATTCTGAAGAATAATTTTGTTGCTGTATCTCTGAAGAATGTCGTCCAAGTAAGCCGACGTTACCGCAGACGAATGAGCTCGGAAGTGAGACATTACCGGGTTCATTATTCGAGTGAAAGCCCAGGGTGCCAGGTTCAGACCGAAGCACATCACTCGGAACTGATACACTTTCCCTTGCACGGTGAACAGCAGGTACTTTCTAAATGCCGGATGTACCAGGAAGTGAAAGTATGCATCCTTTAGATCTATGCTTGCCGCATAGCCGTTCACTCGAATGCTCGCTCTTACCGACCGCATGGTCTCCATACAGAACTTCGGAGCCACGATAAGCTTGTTTATCCAGTTCAAGTCTATTACCGGGACGGGACGAGCCGTCTGGCTTCGATACAAGGAACAGGTGACTGTTGAAACCCTGAGAATTTTGATTCTCGACGACCTCTTTTGCTTCCTTTGATAAGAGAGCCTGTACCTCCGCTAGGAGAGACTATCTTTTGCAAGGATTTGACGGAAGATTTGTCCAACGCGGACAGCTTGTTAGTAGTGGTTTCGCTCGAAATGTTAGCCATAAGCCATCCGAGACTATACTTCTCACCCACTGGTCTTCCGTAATTGTTATCCACCTTTTCACGAAGCTTGATAACCTTCCGCCAACTGATAAGCAATAGAGGTCCTGACCATAACCTGTACGACCTGCGAAGCTTACGGGAGGAGAAACCACGTCCTCCCCGCAAAGAGCCTCGACCCATCGGCTTAGGGGCATCTGGCCGGTAGTCTCGATTAGACCTACGCCCCTTTCCCGAGTCGTTGTACTGACGACCTCCAAAGTAATTATAGGAGGGTTTCCTATACCCTTGTGAGGAGTCCCCTTTTGACGATTTCTGCCTAGGATGTCCTCCTTTACTCTTTTCTGCTGTAATGGGTAGATGAGACGCCGACTTTAGAAGCAGAGTATTAGACGCTTTCTTAGTAGCTTGGTCATAGACCAATGAAAGCTTGTCATCAAAAATGTCTGGAGACCGTAGCGGCTCAGAGAGAGTTTTTCACCTTGTCATCTATCAAAGATGACGACGCAAGGGCACCATCACGTCTGATTAACTCCAAATTAGCCACTGTTAAGGCAGAGTTATACGTGGTATACATAACTGCCCTGGAAAGAACTCTTAAAGAGGTACAAACATCCCCAAATTCCTTTCCATTGAGACATTACGCCATAGCTCTTGTAAGGCGATCTGCATAAGACATAGCGTCCAAATTCGCTCTATTTGAAGAAATTGCCGTCTCAGTTGTGTCTGAGCGAATTGTGAATGACCCAGGCAAGGATACCTCTAGATCCTCCTGCTCATCCAAATGCAGAGGAACTGTCTGAACATCTTCCCCTGCCGTTTTAAATGAACGTGGTGCAAGAAACGGTAAATTTATGGAAGATGATGTTAAGAAACCACCCTTCTTCTTCCCACTGGAGAGCTTAAATACAGTGGCATCTAAATGGTCAAAGGCATGCAACACCTGCCTAGACTGGACCGGAAAAGATAGGACCTCCTCCTTTGTCCGGATAAAGTCTGTGTCCAACAACGCCAGCGGTTTCTTTCTAGTCGTTGCAGAATTCTGATTTGCCGGAACAAATTCAAGGCAGTATTGATGGATTAAACCCATCGCAACTATGTGTTGTTCTGAAAGGGAAGGGTAATCTTCTTCCAAATCCCTTTCATCTCAGTCTCCTGCATCTGAATGAACAGATGACTGGACCGACCCAGCACCGTCTGGCAGCTCAGGTTCTGAGACTGCAGTAGGCTGCTCTTGCACTTACTGGGATGCTGCGATCAGCTGCACAGTCTGCAACAGCAAGTCTGTTACGGAGGCCTGAGGAGCAGCGTTCTTCTGTTTCTTCGCCACTTGCTGCTCCTGTGACAGTGTGTCCGAGATGGCTCTTTTCTCCGGACGTCCCGATGAACGAGGAATTGTCTCCCTTGCTATCGGATGGTCTGATTTCGCAGACGATGAGTGGTCGCTTCTTCGCGATGCAGGCTGGATATCCGAAGTCGGGTAGCTAGTGTGCGGTCTTGTGTGCTTTGTAGATGACGTTGAAGAAGCCGTAACTGTAGCCGAGGCCGGCTGCGATCTATATGGAGCATCCCGGACGGAAGGTGTGGACGCATGCTCCGACTCACGCAAATTTTTAATCACAACATCTGGCTCCAGATGTTGCTGGGAAAGAGAGGGACCTCTCTCACTTGCGGTCCTTTCAGACCACGCCGAGCTTACCACGGTACTTGCAGGCTTCTTCCTCTGTTCCGGAGTCACCGATTCACCGGTCGAGCTAGCTGCAGACAAGGGACTAAAACCACCGGCTAGTAGCTTTATCCCATCTAATGTTCATGAGCACCTTGGCAGCTAGCTCTGTTTACTCATCAGAGCACAACGACAGTAGCACACTTTCTCTTGGTGTCACATAACCATCACCATGTTCTTGTTCCTCTGAAAAAGAAACTGAGAAACTTGATTGACTTTGCAGCGAGAGGACCAGCATTTGCTTTTCACTGCTAACAACGTACCATGACACCCGTGTCCAACATGTGTCATCCCATCCAACACGTGTAGGACAAGAATTAGTGGGAATACATCGACCACAAGCAAGGCAGCAAGCATGTAAATCCGAGGTAGACTTCCTCGCCTTGCATTTTGAGCAATAAGCTTTCATAATTAATCAAAACAAAGTCAACGGTACTCCCACCAACTCCACAATAAATATATGATAAAGATACATAATAAACAACATTCAAAATACAAATCGAAAAATTAATTTAAAAAAATCTTTCAAAAAAATTTTGACAGGAGCCCAAGTTCCCAAAGGGAACAGACGAACCCAAGAGTATCCCGATAGAGCCTAAATGTGGACAAAATTCCAAAAATAATTGCTACACTACAGGAATAACATAATATGTATCTTACAACAATCCTACAGTAAAATAAATAGGAAACTGCATATATTTATAAGACGTTGCCAATGTAAACAACGTCACAAGAAAAACCGGAAACAAGACCCCAGGCAGTGAATAAAAAAGGCCCGATGTCAGTAACAGATTTTAAACTATCCAATGTAAAGCAAGATCTTCAGATGAAGAAAAAATGATACATCGGATGTAAGATGCATGACCCAAATGCCTTAACCATTACGTGTAAGGCCCCTGTAAAACTAGTCTTCCAAATTACCCCAGTTGTTACATATGATTACATAATGCAGTCATTGTTAATCCGGTTCAATTAAGATCTCTGTGTCTATTTATAGAGGAACTTTTTTATGAGTGGGCGGAGCTAATTAATGGGGTTTTTCAGCACTGGTGTGATAAAGTATAACACTTTTGAGATGTTGTTTAAAACGTTTCTGACAACTTTTGTTTATCAAATGTTATTAAATATCTTTTTGAAATTTATTCTGTATTTTGTTATAATTTATTGGGAATGCACATATATCAATATATTCTATTAATTGTAATTTGTAACAAAAACAAAAAATCACATTAAAATAATCTTGGCATATAAAGTTCAAATGGAGAAATATTCAAGTCTAATTACTGTGTAATATTCATTTTTGCATTTAACACTTTACGTGACATAACTGTAAAAATCGGCCAGCGCTATACACGATATTCGTCATTCCCATTTTTTTTAGGTTTTTATCTTAATTTTTTGCTTCCAAAGCATATCTTATGACTTCTGATGGAAACGAGTGCATAGCATCCGTTTCAATCAGGGGTCATAAGCTGTGTTTTGGAAGCAAAAAAATATTTTGACAACTGTTGTCTTCTATTTTAACTAAGGTTAGATAAACGGTTTATGGGTCAACCCTTTACCCAACAGTTCAGCAGTACTGTCCAGATTCTTGCACAAAAGCCTACATCTTTGCTTCTGAAATATAGCTTATGGTCCCTCCTTTGCAACTAGTCCGGGGGACTGGGCTAGTTTCAGTTAGGGGTCATAAACTATATTTTGAAACAGAATCATGTAAAAAGTACTGTCCGGATTGACGCTTTTTGGGCGATTTGGCCCGCGCTTTAAGTTTTGCGTTTTTCTACCCATGCTTTTCAGCCTCGCCGGGTCTGGCGCCCTTCGGCCTCAGGATGTTTGGATGGGTTAATGTAATAATATATAAAGAAAATAAATTCATTTTTATGATTTATTTCAAGTTATCGACTAAAACTATTCAACACATATTTACATCATCAACACAAACAAGACTGACAACAAATCGATCGCCTTCTATTTCAGTTATGACCGCTTATGATTTGCCCATATTAATACTGTCGAATATAATTTTAATGATTTTATTTGCAATGTCCGGTTTCCGTTTTTGAATGCACTCAAATTAAATTGCATACCAGCAACAACATAATTATGTGTACATCTGTTATTTATGGGGGGAGGGGGACTTTAAACTATAAGGGTGTCGAAGCCTGCTCTTACTGGACGTCGATTTAGCACATGTACATACGGCGATCTTAGGTGGAAAAGACAGCTATCCAGTATTAAGAAAACAACACTCAAACACATGGTCTCTCAGTGTGCTGCAAGACACGGGGCTGTAGAAATTGGTTTTTTTTCCCTTTTTTTGCAACTATCTATTCAAAACACCACTGGATGTTTTCCAATAAATTGTCGCAAAAACAAAAATTCAAGCTTTGTTGTGGTATAAAGTCTACAAAGAGTTAAATGGTGGGAAGTCGCCCCCAAATGAAGTCGCCCATGGGAGAAGTCGGCCAAACATAAAGTCAGCAACTGAGGTATGCCCCCAAGTCGGTCCACGGATTAAATCGGCCCAGGGCTTTTTCGTAGTGCTAATATACATGTGCACGGTTAACTTAAGTGACAGACCGAATGTTAGAAATTGAATTTTTTCTCATTGTGTTGCAACTATTTGTTGGAAAACACCACACAAGCGCTGTCTTTTCCTATAAATAGATTCAAAATAATTTCAATATTTGTCGTAATACTAATAAAATTGTTAAATGGTAGATCGAATGTTAGAAACAAAATTTTCTTTACAAGCCGCAGTGCAAATATAAAAGTACATAGATATACATAATTGTAATTCAATTCGAGTTTCTGACGTTGGAAATCTCAAAAGAATAAACTTCATAGGAGTAATTTATGCTTTATCTATTGTCACCAGTCAATGTTTTCATTGCGATCAGAGGCTGTTACAGAAGCAATCAGTAGTTACTGTCGGCTCTTGTTTTAAATCTTTGGAAGGATAATTAAAAGATTAGTTCGGATTAGGAAACGTTATTGCTACCAAATTTTATTGCTGCTGCGAGAAATCAATAATTGATCATGTTAAGTGTTGTGTTATATTCAGTTATATTACAACAGCCTGGGTCTACTTTTCTCAGTGGTCCAAAGCAACAAACCTCAAGCTATACGCATCTTTTTTTAACGAAATATAAAATATATGTATATGTTTCTTCTAATTTTGCTGAGTTCAGACGGGAAACTGAAAACTCTCACAAATTCTGCCAATTTATAATTTTTAACTGATCTCAGATACATTCAGACACATCGCGTCCCATCTCGCCACATAAAGAAGGGTCTCTGCTAAAACACTCGAGGAGTGAGGTTTCCACTCACAAAATATGCTCTCAGCTTTGGTGGAAAAGGGACACCGAGCACAACATATTTCTGCAGATGGACCGAAGGTTGTCATTCAAAGGACCCTCAGTTCAATGAAATGCTTCTTTCACATGGGTTAACACGATATATGTGTGAAAATTCCACCCTCTGGGTGTTTCTGTTTAGAATTTCTCTGCATGTACCATTGATGGGTTCCAGGATATCCACAATTACAGTCTTGGTCATCCACAGTGTTTCAAAGGCACTGCATGGTTCGATGAAAAAGAATATTCTGTTCACCTGAACAATGTGTCGAACCGCATGCTGGACGAAACTGTGTTGGAGAGCAATTGACTCAGATTTCTCACCCTACGTGTTATTCAATCATAATAGACGATTTCAGCATAGCGCAATCTTACATTCGTGAACCGATATGTAGGTGCACGCGCAGTTTGTTTATCAAATTTGGTCCCACATCTGAAATCAGTCTGGAAATTATTTTGGTCTGTCAGGAAATTTTGTTCTGCCCCATACGGCGAGGAGCAATACCTAAATCGCACTTGCATATCCCACTTGATGCTGCGTAAGAATCACATCCCACCCAAGTTCACCGGGATTTTTCTTAATAGGCCTAGCCCCACAAATAGTAGGCTTACAGCAACACTGAACATTAGGAGACAGAAACACAGACATTAAATGTTTGTGGGGTTGGCCTACGCAACTGCACCCTCTGATGGCAAGATGGTAGGCCTATAAGAGTTGGCTCTCTGCCTCCATTGAATTTGTACTTGCCCCCCCCCCCTCCCCCCAACCAACCAGTCAGATGATATCTATACCCGACTGGTCTTCCACTGCTTTTTTTTTTACCAAGAACATTTTTTTTTTTTTGGGGGGGGGGGGGGGGGGGAGCAGATTAACATTCTGCACCCGTCTTTTGGGTATTCTTTTTATATTTTTGCCCAGCCAAGTTGAGTGGGAACATCGCCTTGTAAAACATGGATGCTTTGCCGCATCATCGGGGCGACTTCGCAATGGACCAGCTCGTTCTCTGCACACCTTGAAATCCAACATAGCCCGTTGAACGCTTATTTTTTTTATTGAGAAATGTTGTATATCATCCTCAGATTAAGGCGGATGTCATCATTCTGAGTTGCTGTGCATCCCGTCCCCAGGTCCCATTGCCTAGTCTAACCACAGACGTCTGGAGACCTGATTAATATCACATCACCCCCAACGTCACACCTCCCTCTTATATATGCCCCTCCCCCCACACACACTTCCAAAATAAATAACACACAGATCTGTGTATTATATATTTCAGGAGGGGGGGGGGGGTGCATATAAGAATGAGGTGTTTTTGAGGTAGGGGTGATTTAGATCAGGTTTCCAGATGTCTGTGGTCTAATAACTTTGGAAATTTGGGCCGTTTAGTGGGTAACAAAACTACGTTGTTCTCAACCTGTTAAGTCGACATCAGCTGTGCTTCATGCGAATACCTGGAAACGCAACCAAATTTTTTATTGCCCGGAATAGGTCTACCGCTGCAGAATAAAAAAAGGTGTGTATTTGAATGACTCTTTTCGAAAGGTTCTTCAACCTGTTACAAATGAGATTTTTTTTTATTATTTCCATTTTTGGCGTAACTTTGCTAATAATAGTCGGATTGTAAAAATTCAATGACGAAATCGCACTGATTTTTACTCAATATATTCGAAACGAAATGCGTTTTTAAAATTTTCCTATGACATTAAAAATAGTATTTGCCCGACTGGTTGGAAGAATGTGCTAATTGGTATCCAAAAATTACGGGATCAAAGAAACACCGACATCGACAAAAAGTAACGAGAAGGTCTTCACAACTATTCATGCATGATCGAAACTGCCCTCAAAAGTCATTTTGTTTTTATTTGTGTAGTTTGGGAGCGATGAGCATTTTTCCCTAATTATCAAAGGCCGTTTTGCAGAGAAAAGATGTTTGGAGATCCTATTTTTGGTCGGAAGAATATCCTTGTCACAACACTGGGAAACACTTCATGCTAATTATAACCGATAGTACGTCTTATTGAAGTCACATGGTTGGGTTTTGATACCCCACCTCATAGAGCAGTTAGTGGGAAGTCGATTGGCAGTGTTTTACAGAGAACGTACACGTAATGCACCCCAAGGGTGGTAACCATGGGGGATATCCAGAATAAACATTCTGTATAACACGTCACACTCCCAAGACATTTATGAAAAAATTTCAATAAAATAAGCCAAAAAACTTGGGAGTTTAACAGGAGGGCTTCAAGGAAGGATAGGGAAGGAACACTTAACAGACAGTGGATAAATCATTAGCAAGAATGATGACGTCAGGCCCATGTCCCAAAATTGGGAAACATGAAATAATTTTGATAAAAATTATAAAGTTACAGCCTGACTTGTTAACTCTCCTAGTTTCACCATGAGTCTCCCAGTTTGAGGCACCAACTCACGCTCACATCCTATTTTCTCCTGATTTGACACTTTTCAAAAATAGTTGTCCTGATCTATTTTGAAAATTAAACAAGTTGCATTGTATGCCAAATATATTCTCATACTGTCGCGGTTACGTGAAATCAAACAAAATTATATAAACTCAAAATATAAATTAAGTAAAAACATAATCTCTCAAGTATAATTAACTTCAGCTGACCTTTTATATATACTATTGTTATGGTTCATACCAAATTTATCCGTTGTGTGTAAAAAAAAAAATATATTTGAAAGTTTGTTGAAAACTGAAAAAAATCTGTTGTGAGACATCACATGAATTAAGTTATCTCCCCTTACTTATATACAAACAGATTCAGAACAATCATTTCCAGGCTCCAGCAGAGTATTTTGTCTTCATTTTGAACCAACAGGATTATTTTGTTTGTTTTGTTTTCACAATGGGAGTTATAAATACTGAGGGCACCTTCTCTAATGTGAGTAATACAAAACACAGTTCAAATATTTTCTTTAATAAAAAACGAAAACGAAATTACCACAATCACACACAACTTCATTGTACCAGCAACAACAGGTGTTTTTTTTTTAAACAAAACGATATGTATTGTTAGCATTGAGTAATTTTTATTGTACAATAAAACCTGTCAAAAGATAATAAGAATGAATATTTTCTCACTAAAAATGTACAGACTGAACAAAGAATTTACATGAATAATTGGCATGAACAAAGAAAGAATGCTTGTGTTGGTTCTTGAACGTTTTGGTTTTGGTCCTGGGGCGTTTCGGCTCAAGATGTTTCAGCCTCCATATTTTGAAGCACCGGGATGGGCTTGTATGAGCAAGGAAAAATGACCGGACTGAGGGGGATGGGGGGGGGGGGGGGGGGGGGGGGGGGGGGGGTAGAGGCAAAGGCTAGATACACTCACATAAAATTTGTGTGTGTGTCGGGGGGGGGGGGGGGGGGGAGGGGGAGCCATTGTCCCTGGCGACGGGGGGCTTGGACCAGTGATATCCATATTTGTATGCTTTTACTGACAAATACCATTAAAAGTGTTATAAATAAATTATTAAAATGAAATATATAATGCATTTGGGTTGGGGGGGGGGGGGGTGCCCGGGTGGGACTGTGGGAGGCATAACAAGGAAAATATTGATGTATTGGCCGCACGCAAAAATATCACTGACAAGTATCCAAATCTCACTGAGAGCTCATCAAAATCTCACTGACAGTCACCTTCAGAGGTTAACAGGTCTGTTTACAGCCCTGAACGTTTCCAACCATCGTTGTTCACTTCCATCATCCAATTATGTCTTTGGATCCACCAATTCTACCATTAATTTGTGTCTGGCATCATCAAAACTGAGATTTAAAAGCACAGATGTCAGTTTGTTGTTACTGACTGGAGGGCCAAACAAAGAATGATGGTTGGCGCCAATTTCGGTGTCTTCCTGGATACTGCGCATGTGCAGTTCACAAAAGTATGGAGGACCAGATAGGACTTTCAATTTTTTTCAGTTTTACATGCAAATTTGGGGGATTGGGGGGCAAAATTTGTGTTTGGCCCTGGATTGTTTTTTGAGTTAGCACCAGCTAGTCTGGGCCATTGGTTGTTGTATAAAAATACAGTCCGTCAAGGGCAGTCTGTATGGAGCATGTGCTCCATACAGATTTGTAACTATGGAACTATGGAACTGGAGGAAAAGTAATAGGAATGTAATAATAAAAAGCAAATGAAGCATACCATTAATCTTGCTGCTTCCAACCAAACATCTTCACTCTTTGGACATTCTTCACAGCCTTTCATTATCAAATTCCTTGCTCCTTGTAGCTTCCCAGTCACTTCCTCCAACCTTGCAGATGCTATCCAAGCTAAACAAAAATAATAAATAAAGCCATGCATGCTAATCATAAAAAGAAATTGTGACTTTGTTGTAACAATTTGCACAGTATGCTCTCATTTGAAAGTTGGGGAGACAAACACCCTAATGTTTTGATTTAGAATTACAGTTAACAGGTGGAGTGCTAAATTAATTTTGGTAATCAAAATGTGTTAACATTTCTTTGCCTTGTTACAAGTTGTGGAGAGTACTCATGGGCACTCTCCCATAATTTGTAACAAGACAAATTCTAATAGACTAAATAATTTCACTTCGAACATAATATGAAGTATATCCACAAAATTTGAACCCTTTTAGTTGCAGTACCTGCACTTCAGAATCAAGCCCAAATATGGGCTTCCAGCACTCTATGAGTTAAGATTATAAAAAATTTGTGAATAAATTTTTTTTTCGGCTCCACAACCACTGCAATTTTAATAAACAGCTGCGCCATGATATGCGTGTTATTAATTACAAGAGGGAAGCACACAATATGAGCATACATGTGTACTAAGCATTTTCAAGTTATTGTTCGACAAGTGGAAAATTGCTTATATTTTGATGAATAAAGTCCCATAACTCTGGGATGACATATCAGACAGCGACACAAATAGAAAGGGAGAGTCCTTCCATCAACATATACTTGCCATCAAAAAATCATGAAAGTTAAAAAATTTATAGTAATTTATATATTTTTTATACTTACCAATGACCCAGACATAGCTGGTGCTAACTCTTAAAATATAGGGCCAAACACAAATTTTGCCCCCCAATCCCCCAAATTTCCATCTAAAACTAAAGAAAACATGTCCTGAAAGGCCCTCCACACTTTGCCCCTACTGCGCATGCGCAGTGTCAAGGACGTTCCGAAATTGGCGCCATAAATCATTCTAATAACCAGTGCCTGGTAAGCGCTATGTACTCAGCGGGGAGGCAAGAGTTCCCAACTCCTGGGAGGGCCATCCCCGTCTGGGTCATTGGTAAGTATAAAAAATATATAAATTACTATAAATTTTTTAACATTTTTATACTGTACCAATGACCCAGACATAGCTGAATAGTAAAAAGGCTGGAGGGCCAAGGACATAGAGCAAAATGGAATACGCTCAATAAAATAAAATAGAGTCATCCCCTGTAGGGAAAAGAAGTAATAGGCCTTACATGTATCTTTCTTATTTATGATAAATTAGAAAGATACAACACCTTCCAAAATTGAGCTTCATACATCCATGTACTCTATTAATATCCAATATAATCCTTATACTAATAATTTTTAAAGTAAGCCAATAAATAAAGTAAGTCTAGAGAATAGAGACTCTTATACTCCTAAAAGTGTCTGAGGATTGCATAATCATGTCCGCTGACATATGCAATATTCAAAAGCTATACTTTAAAAACTAAGACTTGAATGAATTTTAAAAACCTAAACTTCTCACTAAACAACCATCCCAATAACAGCTCAGAATTACTAACTCCGGAGGAGGTATCCCCTTGTTTTCATAGTAAAACAGGTGACCCAAGGGAACACCCTCCCCCCCCCCCCCCTTTTTCTTGCCCTGGGTCAAATAGCCCAGAGCGAAGAGGGCAGCCGAACGGAGACACTGCCGAAACAGACAGCCTACCTAGCTATAGTAGCAACTGTTAAGTGAATGACATTCTGAGCAGTAGATAATAGACCTAACAATAGAGGCCTCCAGAAATGGACTCGATATTTCTGAGATAAAATTCATGAATGTGGATGGCTGAGCGCAATGAGCGGCCTTCAAAAATCTATAATAGCGACACTATTAATGTAAGCCCAAGAAGTAGAAGAACTCTTACTTCATGAGCCGAAATCTTAAGCACAACTGCTAAGTCAATGATATACTATAAGCAGTACCGATAGTTAATAGAATCCATTAACAATAAAATGGAGCGTAACGTCCTTCTACTAGACATCAAAGACAGAAGAAGCTTACGCCCATAGTAATAAACAGAAATCTGTTTATAAATACATAAACTGTACCCGGAAAGAGTAAAGGCCTATGCCCATACGAAGACGGAAGGACCTTAAAATAATAGGTTCCGGATAATAGGAGCCTAACTCTTATGCAACAATCCAACCTAAATAGTAACGGAAGTATTGATTCCGAAACTATGAAAGTGAAAATCATCCATCGATAGTGCATGAAACTCACTGACTCTACAGTAAAAGAGAAACCAACAGAATTACTGTCTAAAAGGTCAGAATTTGAAAACTACTGTTTCCAGAGGCTCAAATGATTACTTAGCTAAATAAGAACCGAAGTTAAAATCCGTATAGGAATTTAATCTAAAGATTCTAAGTCTATTTATCAAAAAGTTACTAACTGACTTAGATAAAGAGACAAAAGACTCAATTGTAAACTATCGTAGAGTGCATAGGTATGAGGTAACATAAACCTATAACCTAAATAATAACAGGCTGCAGTAGATCTTGTGAAACAAGTATACTAAAAAATAGCAATGAGTAGTATGGAGGGATCAACAATATGAACATAATGATCCCTACACCACGACGGAAGAGCCTCCACTTTAGCCGCATAGAATAGCGAAGAAGAGGATCTCCTATAGTAAGAAATCGCGTCCAAAGCTCGTCCAGTACAGTGCTTACAATGCAATACGGACCACACAACGGAATACATGAAGGTTGCGACCTTGCAGGTTGTGATAAAGATGACACGATTTACCCAGTGAAAAAGATCCTCACATAGAGGAAGATTTCACGTTAAAACCCACAGTAGACAAGAGAGAAAATTACTCATGATCTCTGTGAAGATAGAGATGCTATCAACAGAAATGTATTGTGGTTGTTTATCTTAGCAATACCTGCTAAAACAACAGCGCCGGAGGATACGCGTATCCTATCATTCCGTCCTATAGATCAATAGAGCGTTAAGAATATTAGCTCAGAGATCTGGACAAGCCAACACATACGTCTGCAATTGATTAGCAAGCTGTGTCATAAATAAATCATCATTGGGCGCTCCCATAGATAGCAAATCTGATTGAATACTTGTTTGTTGAGAGTCCATTCTGACAGCAACAAGCGACCCGTAAGAGAACGGGAGTCCGATAAAACAATCAGACGACCCGGAATATGACGGACCAAAACTGAACTTGGTGTACTATAACCAACAGACGGATTCTTTCCATTAAATTGAATAACGGAAACGAAAGAGTGCCTCCCTGGTTCCGGAGATACGCCACTACTGTCGAATTAAAGGACAGGAATTTGGGCATGCGTTTCTGAATAATGTTCATGCAATGACATAAAGCAAGCCTAAAAAACATTATTCCGCGGAAGAAAACTGATTGCTAAAAGACTGCGGAACCCAAAGACCCTGGCACTTCGAATCCGTAGGGATCAGTATTATATCCCAATCTGTATGACTGGCAACCGTCATAACAGCCACACTCGGGTCCGGCAACTGCGGCGGCACTCTCTGAGTCAACCACCGAATGTTTGCCCCAGTCTGAATCTCTTGTAACACTAGATAGACAAGAGAACGTGTAAATCGAGCAATTCATGGATTGCCGAAAAGTTGCCGTCGAAGAGAAGCTCCTCCGAGAACGAAGCGACTCTGAGAGAGTTCTTAACCTTACTATCCACGCGAGTGGATGTAGCTAGGGCTGCGTCACGTCTAACTAACTCCAATCAGCCACTGAAGGGCGGAGTAATACGTGAACAAACTACTGCCCTCAAAAGAAATTACATTGAGAATAATATCCCGTAAATCTTTTCTTGAAGACGTAATGATAACGCCTCAGTAAGGCGGATTACGTATAATAAAGCGTCTAAGTTAAGTCTACTATACATAATGTCGTTCCCAACATTGAAATTGGAAAAGACATAAACGGCGAAAAAGAATATATGCAGTTTTTAATCACACCGTCTAGACGCATATGAACTCTCGGTATGCCCTGCTCTGCCAAAATAAACTATTTGTATAAATGATAAAATGGCAGAAATGAGCAACGCGGACAAGAAACTAAACTATCATGCTTAGTAGCAGGCTTGTATATATATATATAGTGTCGAAAAATAAAACACATGTTGTAATGACAATATTGGACTACGTTGGTAAGTCAGGGACAATGTCCCCGAACCGATCGAAAAATCCGAGTCCAATGACGCTATAAGTCTCTTATCCAAGATCGCAGCAATGAAGTCCGAAATAATAATCACTGGAAGATAATGCCAAAAGATATGAAAGGCATCTTCCGATACTACTAAAGGGAAAACTCGAAATCTTTCGAATCCCTTTCGCCATCCTGTCGGACCCTATAAAGCGTTCGGTCGTCCGTACCTGATGCAACCGCGGACCGCACCGACCCAGCGCCGTCGGATAATTCCTGATTCGACCGAGAAACTGTCAATTGCTGGGATGCTGCGAAACAACTGTGCTAACTCGGATAGCACGTCCGTCACTGAGGCCTGAGGAGAAGCGGTCTTACGATGCATTGCCGCTGGAAGCTCCGTGATCGCTACCCCGTGCATACTACCAATATACGAGCGAACGGAGTGTATAGGCCTCGTGTCCCTTGGCTACCGGATGGCGCGACCTATTCGCCGTGGAATCACTGAATGCCGAAACTGATCGGATACTCGAGGTCACGTAGCCAATGTGCGGTCGTGTGCCCTGGTGTGAGGATGAGGAAGCATTAAAGACAGTCTCTCGGACTGTCAATATAACGGAGCGTCCCGACCAACGGACATATGCTCCGAATGTAAAATATCTGAACCACAACATGCGGTCCCCTATGTTGTTGGGCGAGAGAGGGACCTCTCTCGCTCACAGCCCGGACGGACCTGGACCAGCCAGGAACCGGACTAACAGGCTTCCTCCGATCTGTCCTCAATCTGCCGTCACTGGGTGAGTACTAAAGTAATTAAAGTGCTCGCATCACCCAAATCTCCTTCCTAGACCGCAACGGACGAACCCGGCAGCCGAACCATTCGATGAATGTACGCTACACCGGGTGAGCTAGCGAATGTCACTCCGTAGGCGATAGACATATTCCATGAGCACTTATTGCCGCTAACTCTTCATTAACTATGACGACAGAGGCACACTTTTGAAAGACATCTCCATAACTCTTCGAACAAGAAACCAGAAATGCTTGGTTAGCAAGCATAAAATAATAATATATATAGCGTCGTTCAATAATTCAAAAGTTTGTGTGACATTATTGGACTATGTCGGAACTGAGGGACGATGTCCCTGAACCGAACCAAAAATTTCTAAGTCCACCGACGCTATCAGTTTCTTATCCGGCATCGCAGCATTCTGGTCCGACGAAAGAAGCTGGAGAAGACCAAGTCAGATGACAGACACAACAGCATATGTTGTTCTGAAAGGGAAAGCTCGAAATCCTCCGAATCCCTTTCGGTATCCCGTCGGACCGGATGAAACTTTCAGACGTCCGTACCCGCTTCCGCGGAGCGTCCCGACCCAGCATCGTCGGATAAAATATATGCGACAGATTCAGTTGATGCTGGGATGCTGCGATAAACTGTGCTATTAAGGAAAGCACGTCCGTTCCCGAGGCCTGTGCAGTAGCGGTCTTACGATGCATTGCCGCCGGAAGCTCCGTGTACGTTGACTCCCGCACACTTCCTATGCGAACGTCCGGAGTCTGCAGGCCTCGTGTCCCTGGCTACCGGATGGTGTGACCTGGTCGCCGAAGAATCCTTGATCGGCGAAGCTGGTAATATATCGGCGGTCACCCAGCCAAGGTGCGGTCGTGTGCGCTGACGAGAAGAGGAAGCCTTAGCAGTCTCAGCGGACTGCCTATACAACGGAGCGTCCCGAGCGACGGACGTATGCTCCGCTTACGACACATTTTGTACCACAACATCTGGGGCCAGATGTTGTTGAACGAGAGAGGGGCCTCTCTCGCTTGCCGTCCGGATGGACCGGAACGAGCTATGAACCGGACTAAAAGGCTTCCTGCGTTCTCCCTCCGATCCGCCGTCACTGGGTGTGCATTAGGTTAGTTTATAGTGCTCGCATCACCCCAAAATTCCTTCTAGACCGCAACGGACGAACCCGGCTGCCGAACCATTCGGTGAATGGACGCTACACCGGGCGAGCTAGCGGACGTCAAAGGCCGTCGAACCTACTAGGGTCCTCTTAGGCAATTGGCGTATTTACATGAGCACTTTTCCGCTAGCCCTTCATTAATTGTGACGACGGAGGCACACTGTTGGAAGACATCACAGATACATCACCCTAATCTTGATCGTCTGAAATAGAAATTGATAAAGTAGAGTGACCCTGTGGGGAAAGGACCGGAGTGTCCAAATCCCCAACAACATACCGTGACATACGCTTCCCATATTATCATCGAAATCATACGATACAGAACAGGAGTTAATGCGAGTACACTGACCACATAAAGTCAGAGGAAGACTTCCTCTTAAAACAATTGATCAATATCCTTTCAATGTGAAAAGAAAACAAGTCCTGGTACTCGCACTAACCCCTGGCAATCAAAATACATAATAATAATATGATCCATTGATATAGAAAAAATAATTGAAATCAAAATATTTTGAAAAAATTAAAAAATTTATAGTAATTTATATATTTTTTATACTTACCAATGACCCAGACTTAGCTGGTGCTAACTCCAACAAAACCAGGGCCAAACACAAATTTTGCCCCCCAATCCCCAAAATTTGCATCCAAAACGAAAAGAAATCATGTCCTGAAGGACCTCCATAGTACGCCTCTACTGCGCATGCGCAGTGACGCAGTCGTCCCGAAATTGGCGCCAATTATCATTCTTACTGGCAGTGCCTGGTCAGCGCTATGTACTCAGCGGGGAGGCAAGAGTTCCCAACTCCAGGGAGGGCCATCCCCGTCTGGGTCATTGGTAAGTATAAAAAATATATAAATTACTATAAATTTTTTAACATTTTTATACTGTACCAATGACCCAGACTTAGCTGAATAGTAAACAGGCTGGAGGGCCTAGGACATAGAGGAAAATCCAATAAGCTCAACTATATAGTAAAGAGGTAACCCCTTAAGGAGAAAAGGAGTATTAGGCTTTACATGTATCTTTCTTATTTAATATTAAATTAGAAAGATACACTACCCTTAATAATTGAGCACAATAACATTCATGTTCTCTATTAACATCCAGTATAACCCTTATACTAATTATTTTTAAAGCAAGCCAATAAATAAAGTAGTCCAGAGAATTGAGACTCTTTATAATCATTTAAAAGTGTCCGAGTATTGTATATTAAAGCCCGTTTGACACTTGACATATACAAATGCTTCACACCGAGCTACACTTTAAAAATAAGACATGAATGAAATTAAACATTAATATTACACTTTAAAACCATCCCGGAAGCGACTCAGAAATACTGACTTGGAGGAGGCATTCTCTTGCTTTTCACTATAAAGCAGGTGACCTAAGGGAACACCCGCCCCCCCCCCCCCCCCCTTCCCCTTGCCCTGGGTCAAATAGCCCAGAGCGAAGAGGGCAGCCGGACGGAGTCACTGCCGGAACAGAAAGCCTGCATAACTATAGTTGCAACTGTTTAGTGGACGACATTCTGAGCAACAGATAACGGACCTAAACAATGCAGGTCTCCAGAAATGGACTCAATATTTCTGAGATAAAAATTCGTAAATGTGGATGGCTGAGACCAATAAGCAGACTTCATTAAATCTGTAATAGCAACACTATTAGCATAAGCCCAGGAAGTAGAAAGAGCTCTTACTTCATGAGCAGAAATCTTAAGCACAGACTGCTGAGAAGAAGATAAATCTTCATAAGCAGTACGGATAGTCAACTGAATCCATCTAGCAATAGAATGGACTGAAATGTCCTTTCTATTAGGCATCAAAGACAGAAAGAAACGTTTCCGTCCCTTTCTGATAAACTGAGATCTCTGTTTATAGATACGTAGTGCTCTAACAGGACAGAGTAAAGGCCTACGCCCGTCTGAAGACGGAAGAGCCTTAATAACAATAGGTTCCGGATATTTATTAGGAGCCTGATTCTTAGCTAAAAAACCCACATTAGTAGTGAAGGTGATAGTGTTCCCAACACTACGATAATGAGAATCATCCACCGATAGTGCATGAAGCTCACTGACTCTTCTGGCAGAAGAGAAAGCTAAGAGAAAAGCTGTCTTATAAGATAAGAATTTGAAATCTACTGTCCCAAGAGGTTCAAATGGCTTTTCCTTCAATTTAAGGAGAACCCAAGCTAAATTCCACTTAGGAATTAATCTAAGAGTTCTGGGTCTATTTATCGAAAAGTTTCTAACCAATTTCGATAAAGAGACATTAGATCCAATTTGTAAACTATCATGATGTGCATAGGTATCAGATAACATAGATCTATAACCCTTTATAGTAACAGGCTGCAGTTTGATTTCGTCAAACAAGTATACTAGAAAGTTTGCAATGTCTGGTATAGAGGGATCAAATATATCTACAGAATGATCCCTACACCAACGACGAAAAACCTTCCACTTAGCCGCATAGTTTAGCGAAGAGGAGGTCCTCCTACAGTTAGAAATCGCGTCCACTGCTCGTCCTGTAAAGTGCTTGCCATGCAAGAAGGACCGCACAACGGAAAAACGTGAAGGTTGAGACCTTGCGGGTTGTGATGGAGTTGGCGCGATTTCCCCTGCGAAAGAAGATCCTCTCGTGGAGGAAGCTTCCGCGGTAGGTCCCACAACAGACACCTGAGTAGATTTATCCACGGTCTCTGTGGCGACAGAGATGCTACCAACAGAATCTTGCATTGAGATTGTTTTATCTTTAGCAATACTTGTTGAATTAACGGCGCTGGAGGATACGCATATCCTATCATTCCGTCCCAAGGGATCGACAGAGCGTCTACTGCAAATGCTCTTGGATCCGGACACGGGGACACATACGTCTGCAACTGATTGTTGAGATGTGTCGCAAATAAGTCTATCATTGGCCGTTCCCATTGGTAGCAAATCTGATTGAATACTTGTTTGTTGAGAGTCCACTCCGATGGCAACAAGCGACCCTTTCGTGAAAGGGAGTCTGCTAGCACATTCAGACGACCCGGTATGTGACGGACCGAAAGAAGAACGTGATGTTCTAACGCAAACAGAAGGATTCTTTCCGTTAGATTGAACAACGGAACTGAATGAGTGCCTCCCTGATTCCGAATATACGCCACTACTGTCGTATTGTCGGATAGGATTTGGACATGAGCATCGTGAATAATGTCCATCCAGTGACGTAACGCAAGCCAAATTGACATCATTTCCTTGATGTTTATGTGCTTGCACAGGAATTGCGGATCCCAAAGACCCTGGCATCTCGAATCCGTTGGGATTAATGATGCACCCCAACCTGTTTGACTGGCATCCGTCATAACGGTAAAACTCGGATCCGGCAACTGCAGCGGAACTCCTTGAGTTAACCACTGAATGTTTGCCCAAGTCTGAATCTCTTGTTTCACTTGATCTGACAAGAGAACGTCTACATCGAGCGAATGAATTTTCACACTCCAATTCTGAGTCAGGAAAATTTGAAGAGGACGTGTGCGTAGCCGCCCCATCGGAATGAGATCCGCGGCGGCTCCGCACAGACCTATCAGTCTCATAAATTCTCTCGCCGTGACTTTGTCTGCGTGCAGACAATAGCGAGCGTAACAACTGACTAATTTCGCTCTGGTTAACGGCAGACGAACGAGATTGTTGTGCGTCTCGAAGCTCATTCCCAGATGAGTGAATGACTTGGACGGCACCAGATCCGACTTCTCCTCGTTTACTATGAAACCGAGACGTCGGAGCAATAGAAGAAGATTCTGAACATCGTTCTGAAGCGTTAACTCGTTGCTGTACCTCTGAAGAATGTCGTCCAGGTAGGCCGACGTTACCGCAGACGAATGAGCTCGGAAGTAGATCATTACCGAGTTCATTACCTGAGTGAAAGCCCAGGGTGCTAGATTCAATCCGAAGCACATGGCCCGGAACTGATACACCACTCCTAGGACTGCGAAGCATAGATACTTTCGGAATGTCGGATGTACCATGACGTGAAAGTACGCATGTTTGAGATCTATGCTCGTTGCATAATCGTTCACCCGAATACTCGCTCTGACCGATCGAATCGTCTCCATATAAAACTTCGGAGCGACGATCAGCTTGTTTATCCAGCTCAAATCTATGACTGGACGGAACGAGCCGTCTGGTTTCGGAACCAGAAACAGATGGCTGTAGAATCCCAGAGATTCCTGGTTTTCTACGACCTCTACCGCGTTCTTCATTAAAAGAGACTGCACCTCTGATAACAGAGCGTCTCTTTTCTGTGGATTTGACGGAAGATGAGTCCACTTTGGACTTCGAGTTAATGGAGGCTTTCGTTTGAAGGATATCTTTAGACCTTCCGAAGTCACTCCTCTCACCCAAGGGTCGTCCGTAATCGACGCCCACTCTTGTGAAAAACTCGACAACCTTCCGCCAACCGGAACGCGATAGAGGTTTAAGCCATCACCTCCTGGACCTGCGAGGCCTGCGGTAGGAGAAACCACGTCTTCCACGACCCGCACCTCGCCTCGTCGACCTCGGGGCGTCCGACCGATTGTCCCGGCCTGAAGGACGTCCCGAACGAGAGTCGCTATCCTGACGGTCTCTCGAATAAGACCAAGAGGACGCACCGGAACCTCTATAGGAACCTCTCTTGGGCGCATTAGACCCAGAAGTGCCTGTCTTATTCGTGTCTGCTGTATCCGACTTTTTAGGAGCGGATCTGAACAACAGAGAATCATTAGCTTTCTTTTTAATTTTATCATAAATAGCGGAAAGCTTGCCGTCAAAGAGAAGTTCTCCTGAGACCGAAGCGACTCTAAGAGAGTTCTTCACCTTAGAATCCACTAGTGTGGATGTAGCTAGGGCTGCGTCACGTCTAACCAACTCCAGATTTGCCACTGAAAGGGCGGAGTTACACGTGGAATAAGCTACTGCCCTTGAAAGAAGTCTTAAAGAGGATTGTATATCCTGAAACTCTTCCCCTTGAAGGCGCAGTGATAACGCCTTAGTAAGGTTATCTGCGTAAGATAAGGCATCTAAATTGGCTCTGTTAGACGCAATAGCTGTTTCCAACACCGCGGTTGGAATAGAAGCTGACGACGGTAATGATAGCTCTAAGTCTTCCGCCTCGTCGTCCATACGCAGAGGAACTCTCGGTATACCCTGTCCTGCCGTGTCGAATTTATTCCTTGCATTAATGAAAGGCAGGTTAAGAGTATTAGCGGACAAGAAACCTGCTTTCCCCGTCCTGGAAGCAAGTTTAAATATAGCGTCGTTCAATAATTCAAATGTTCTTGCAACATTATTGGACTGCGACGGAAACTCGGGAGCGATGTCCCTGAACCGCTCAAAAAAATCAGAGTCCAATGACGCTATAATTCTCTTGTCCGGAAGCGCAGCAGTCAGGCCCGACGGAACAACTTGAGGGAGAAAGTGCCGGATGAAGTCCACGGCAGCTTTATGTTGTTCCGAAAGGGATAGCTCCAATTCATCCGTATCCCTTTCACCATCCGGTCGGACCTCCCGATGTTCCCGGTCGTCCGCCCCCGATGCTTCGGCGGAGCGTACCGGCCCAGCGCCGTCGGATAATTCTCGATCCGACACCGTTTCTGTCGGCTGCTGGGATGCTGCGATAAGCTGTGCTATCTGCACAAGAATGTCCGACGTCGAGACCTGCGGAGGCGCAGTCTTTCGCTGCTTCGCCGAGGGCAGCTCCGCATCAGATGGCTCCCGCATAGTTTTCCTATGCGAACGTCCGGAGTCCATCGGTCTCGAATCCCTGGCTGCCGGATGGTGTGACCTGGTCGCCGAAGAATCCTTCATCGGCGAAGCTGGTAAAATATCGGAGGTCACGCAGCCAAGGTGCGGTCGTGTGCGCTGACGAGAAGAGGAAGCCTTAACAGTCTCTGCGGACTGCTTATACAACGGAGCGTCCCGAGCGACGGACGTATGCTCCGCTAAAGACACATTTTGTACCACAACATCTGGTCCCAGATGTTGTTGTACGAGAGAGGGACCTCTCTCGCTCGCGGCCCGGCTGGACCTGGACGAGCTAGGAACCGGACTAAAAGGCTTCCTCCGTTCTCGTTTACTATCCGCCGTCACTGGGTGTGCATCTATTATGTTTATAGTGCTCGCATCACCCAAAATTTCCTCTTGGACCGCATCGGACGAACCCGGCTGCCGAACCATTCGGTGAATGGACGCTACACCGGGCGAGCTAGCGGACGACATTTGTCTAATCTCCATGAGCACTTTTGCCGCTAGCTCTGAATTCATTTGTGACGACGGACGCACACTTGAAGAAGATAACATGGAAACATCACCCTGTTCTGGTTCCTCTGAAATAGAAACTGAGAGAGTAGAGTGACCTTGTGGAGAAAGAGCCGGCATTGCTCTTTCTCCAGAAACAACATATCGTGACACACGTTTCCAATGTTTCTCATCCCAATGTTCACATATAGGACAGGGATTAATGCGAGAACACTAACTACAATTAATACAATGATCATGAAAGTCAGAGGAAGATTTCTTCCTATTACAATTTGAACAATGTCCCTTCATTGTGAAAGAACAACAATAAGTCCTAGTTACTCGCAAAAACCCCTGACACAAAGATACATAATAACATGATCCATTAATAAATGAAAAAACAATTGCAAAACAAAATAATTTTGAAAAAATATTTTTTCAGAGAAGCCCAAGTTGCTGAAAAGTAACGTTGAGCCCTGATGGATCCGATGGCAAAGTGTGGTCAAAAATTTTAAATTTATATAAAATAATTAATGAGACACTTTCGGATAATATAAATGTATCTTATAATGAGATAAACTACCACAAAGGCAAACAGCCCCCCTCAAAAAAGGCTGTTGCCAATGAAAACAAACAGTGTAAACACACTAGAAAACATGACTCCAGGCACTGAAAAAAAACTGGCCCGGAATCAGTCATCAATTACACTCTATCTGATGCAAAACAGAGACTCCCAGGGGAGAATCTGTAGAACATCAGATGGAAGATGCAGAACACAAACGTTATACACCCATGGGTGAAAACGTAACTATGGGGAAAATAACAGAAAACATTCTGTAACCAAGCAACTCTCCCAGGAAATTTTAGAAATGAAACTTCTCAAAAATATGCCAAAAGCATGGGAGAATTGCCAGGGGGGACTTTAGAAGGCTAGGGGAGAGGAAACACTGAATAAGCAGTGCAACAATTAGCAAGAATGACAACAAGAGGCCCATGCCTCGAAAATAGGCAACTTAACATAATTTCATCAAAAAATTTTAAGTACAGCCCTGATTATTTTTTGCCACTTCTTTTTCCTCTCCTCCTTCTATCCTCCTTAGAATCACATTTTCTCCAAAAATTACGTGTCTGGCATCCTTTAAACTGAGATTTACAAGCACAAAGATCAGTGAGATGTTGACTGATGAAGGGCCAAACAGAGAATGATAATTGGCGCCAATTTCGGGACGACTGCGTCACTGCGCATGCGCAGTAGAGGCGTACTATGGAGGTCCTTTAGGACATGATTTCTTTTTGTTTTGGATGCAAATTTTGGGGATTGGGGGGCAAAATTTGTGTTTGGCCCTGGTTTTGTTGGAGTTAGCACCAGCTAAGTCTGGGTCATTGGTACAGTATAAAAGTTAAAAAATTTATAGTAATTTATATATTTTTTATACTTACCAATGACCCAGACATAGCTGGTGCTAACTCTTAAAATATAGGGCCAAACACAAATTTTGCCCCCCAATCCCCAAAATTTGCATCTAAAACTAAAGAAAACATGTCCTGAAAGGCCCTCCACACCTCGCCCCCACTGCGCATGCGCAGTGTCCAGGACGTTCCGAAATTGGCGCCATTTATCATTCTAATAACCAGTGCCTGGTAAGCGCTATGTACTCAGCGGGGAGGCAAGAGTTCCCAACTCCTGGGAGGGCCATCCCCGTCTGGGTCATTGGTAAGTATAAAAAATATATAAATTACTATAAATTTTTTAACATTTTTATACTGTACCAATGACCCAGACATAGCTGAATAGTAAAAAGGCTGGAGGGCCAAGGACATAGAGCAAAATGGAATACGCTCAATAAAATAAAATAGAGTCATCCCCTGTAGGGAAAAGAAGTAATAGGCCTTACATGTATCTTTCTTATTTATGATAAATTAGAAAGATACAACACCTTCCAAAAATTGAGCTTCATACATCCATGTACTCTATTAATATCCAATAATCCTTATACTAATAATTTTTAAAGTAAGCCAATAATAAAGTAAGTCTAGAGAATAGAGACTCTTATACTCCTAAAAGTGTGTGAGAATTGCATAATCATGTCCGTTGACATATGCAATATTCAAAAGCTATACTTTAAAAACTAAGACTTGAATGAATTTTATAAACTTAAACTTCTCACTAAACAACCATCCCAATAACAGCTCAGAATTACTAACTCCGGAGGAGGTATCCCCTTGTTTTCATAGTAAAAACAGGTGACCCAAGGGAACACCCTCCCCCCCCCCCCCCCTTTTTCTTGCCCTGGGTCAAATAGCCCAGAGCGAAGAGGGCAGCCGAACGGAGACACTGCCGAAACAGACAGCCTACCTAGCTATAGTAGCAACTGTTAAGTGAATGACATTCTGAGCAGTAGATAATAGACCTAACAATAGAGGCCTCCAGAAATGGACTCGATATTTCTGAGATAAAATTCATGAATGGATGGCTGAGCGCAATGAGCAGCCTTCAAAAATCTATAATAGCAACACTATTAATGTAAGCCCAAGAAGTAGAAGAACTCTTACTTCAAGAGCCGAAATCTTAAGCACAACTGCTAAGCCAATGATATACCATAAGCAGTACGCTAGTTAATAGAATCGATTAACAATAAAATGGAGCGTAACGTCCTTCTACTAGACATCAAAGACAGAAGAAGCTTACGCCCTTGTAATAAACAGATATCTGTTTATAAATACATAAACTGTACCCGGAAAGAGTAAAGGCCTATGCCCATACGAAGACGGAAGGACCTTAAAATAATAGGTTCCGGATAATAGGAGCCTAACTCTTATGCAACAATCCAACCTAAATAGTAACGGAAGTATTGATTCCGAAACTATGAAAGTGAAAATCATCCATCGATAGTGCATGAAACTCACTGACTCTACAGTAAAAGAGAAACCAACAGAATTACTGTCTAAAAGGTCAGAATTTGAAAACTACTGTTTCCAGAGGCTCAAATGATTACTTAGCTAAATAAGAACCGAAGTTAAAATCCGTATAGGAATTTAATCTAAAGATTCTAAGTCTATTTATCAAAAAGTTACTAACTGACTTAGATAAAGAGACAAAAGACTCAATTGTAAACTATCGTAGAGTGCATAGGTATGAGGTAACATAAACCTATAACCTAAATAACAACAGGCTGCAGTAGATCTTGTGAAACAAGTATACTAAAAACTAGCAATGCGTAGTATGGAGGGATCAACCATATGAACATAATGATCCCTACACCACGACGGAAGAGCCTCCACTTTAGTCGCATAGAATAGCGAAGAAGAGGATCTCCTATAGTAAGAAATCGCGTCCAAAGCTCGTCCAGTACAGTGCTTACAATGCAATACGGACCACACAACGGAATACATGAAGGTTGCGACCTTGCTGGTTGTGATAAAGATGACACGATTTACCCAGTGAAAAAAGATCCTCACATAGAGGAAGATTTCACGTTAAGATCCACAGTAGACAAGAGAGTAAATTACTCATGATCTCTGTGAAGATAGAGATGCTATCAACAGAAATGTATTGTGGTTGTTTATCTTAGCAATACCTGCTAAAACAACAGCGCCGGAGGATACGCGTATCCTATCATTGCGTCCTATAGATCAATAGAGCGTTAACAGTATTAGCTCAGAGATCTGGACAAGCCAACACATACGTCTGCAATTGATTAGCAAGCTGTGTCATAATAAAACATCATTGGGCGCTCCCATAGATAGCAAATCTGATTAAATACTTGTTTGTTGAGAGTCCATTCTGACAGCAACAAGCGACCCGTAAGAGAACGGGAGTGCGATAAAACAATCAGACGACCCCGAATATGACGGACCAAAACTGAACTTGGTGTACTATAACCAACAGACGGATTCTTTCCATTAAATTGAATAACGGAAACGAAAGAGTGCCTCCCTGGTTCCGGAGATACGCCACTACTGTCGAATTAAAGGACAGGAATTTGGGCATGCATTTCTGAATAATGTTCATGCAATGACATAAAGCAAGCCTAAAAAACATTATTCCGCGGAAGTTAAACTGATAGCTAAAAGACTGCGGAACCCAAAGACCCTGGCACTTCGAATCCGTAGGGATCAGTATATATCCCAATCTGTTTGACTGGCAACCGTCATAACAGCCACACTAGGGTCCGGCAACTGCGGCGGCACTCTCTGAGTCAACCACCGAATGTTTGCCCCAGTCTGAATCTCTTGTAACAGTAGATAGACAAGAGAATGTATAAACCAAGCAATTCATGGATTGCCGGAAAGTTGCCGTCGAAGAGAAGCTCCTCCGAGAACGAAGCGACTCTGAGAGAGTTCTTAACCTACTATCCACGCGTGGATGTAGCTAGGGCTGCATCACGTCTAAACACTCCAATCAGCCACTGAAGGGCGGAGTTATACGTGAACAAAATACTGCCCTCAAAAGAAATTACATTGAGAATAATATCCCGTAAATCTTTTCTTGAAGACGTAATGATAACGCCTCAGTAAGGCGGATTACGTATAATAAAGCGTCTAAGTTAAGTCTACTATACATAATGTCGTTCCCAATATTGAAATTGGAAAAGACATAAACGGCGAAAAAGAATATATGCAGTCTTTAATCACACCGTCTAGACGCATATGAACTCTCGGTTTGCCCTGCTCTGCCAAAATAAACTATATGTAAAAAAGATAAAATGGCAGAAATGAGCCACGCGGACAAGAAACTAAACTATCATGCTTAGTAGCAGGCTTGTATATATATATATAATATATAGCGTCGAAAAATAAAACACATGTTGTAATGACAATATTGGACTGCGTCGGTAAGTCAGGGACAAAGTCCCTGTACCGATCGAAAAATCCGAGTCCAATGACGCTATAAGTCTCTTATCCAAGATCGCAGCAATGAAGTCCGAAAAATAATCACTGGAAGAAATGCCAGAAGATATGAAAGGCATCTTCCGATACTACTAAAGGGAAAACTCGAAATCTTTCGAATCCCTTTCGCCATCCTGTCGGACCCTATAAAACGTTCGGTCGTCCGTAGCTTGATGCAACCGCGGACCGCACCGACCCAGCGCCGTCGGATAATTCCTGATTCGACCGAGAAACCGTCAATTGCTGGGATGCTGCGAAACAACTGTGCTAACTCGGATAGCACGTCCGTCACCGAGGCCTGAGGAGCAGCGGTCTTACGATGCATTGCCGCAGGAAGCTCCGAGATCGTTACCCCGTGCATACTTCCAATATGCGAGCGAACGGAGTGTATAGGCCTCGTGTCCCTTGGCTACCGGATGGCGCGACCTATTCGCTGTGGAATCACTGAATGCCGAAACTGATCGGATACTCGAGGTCACGTAGCCAATGTGCGGTCGTGTGCCCTGCTGTGAGGATGAGGAAGCATTAAAGACAGTCTCTCGGACTGTCAATATAACGGAGCGTCCCGAGCAACGGACATATGCTCCGAATGTAAAATATCTGAACCACAACATGCGGTCCCCTATGTTGATGGCTTCCTCCGATCTGTCCTCAATCTGCCGTCACTGGGTGAGTACTAAAGTAATTAAAGTGCTCGCATCACCCAAATCTCCTTCCTAGACCGCAACGGACGAACCCGGCAGCCGAACCATTCGATGAATGTATGCTACACCGGGTGAGCTAGCGAATGTCATTCCGTAAGCGATAGACATATTCCATGAGCACTTATTGCCGCTAACTCTTCATTAACTATGACGACAGAGGCACACTTTTGAAAGACATCTCCATAACTCTTCGAACAAGAAACCAGAAATGCTTGGGTAGCAAGCATAAAATAATAATATATATAGCGTCGTTCAATAATTCGAAAGTTTGTGTGACATTATTGGATTATGTCGGAACTGAGGGACGATGTCCCTGAACCGAACCAAAAATTTCTAAGTCCACCGACGCTATCAGTTTCTTATCCGGCATCGCAGCATATGTTGTTCCGAAAGGGAAAGCTTGAAATCCACCGAATCCCTTTCGGTATCCCGTCGGACCGGATGAAACTTTCGGACGTCCGTACCCGCTTCCGCGGAGCGTCCCGACCCAGCATCGTCGGATAAAATATATGCGACAGATTCAGTTGATGCTGGGATGCTGCGATAAACTGTGCTATTAAGGAAAGCACGTCCGTTCCCGAGGCCTGTGCCGTAGCGGACTTACGATGCATTGCCGCTGGAAGCTCCGTGTACGTTGACTCCCGCACACTTCCTATGCGAACGTCCGGAGTCTGCAGGCCTCGAGTCCCCGGCTACCGACCCAGCGCTGTCGGATAATTCTCGATCCGACACCGTTTCTGTCGGCTGCTGGGATGCTGCGATAAGCTGTGCTATGTGCACAAGAATGTCCGGCGTCGAGACCTGCGGAGGCGCAGTCTATCGGTGCTTCGCCGAGGGCAGCTCCGCATCAGATGGCTCCCGCATACTTCCTATGCGAACGTCCGGAGTCCATCGGTCTCGAATCCCTGGCTGCCGGATGGTGTGACCTGGTCGCCGAAGAATCCTTGATCGGCGAAGCTGGTAATATATCGGCGGTCACGCAGCCAAGGTGAGGTCGTGTGCGCTGATGAGAAGAGGAAGCCTTAGCAGTCTCAGCGGACTGCCTATACAACGGAGCGTCCCGAGCGACGGACGTATGCTCCGCTAACAACACATTTGTACCACAACATCTGGGGCCAGATGTTGTTGAACGAGAGAGGGGCCTCTCTCGCTTGCCGTCCGGATGGACCGGAACGAGCTATGAACCGGACTAAAAGGCTTCCTCCGTTCTCTCTCCGATCCGCCGTCACTGGGTGTGCATTAAGTTAATTTTATAGTGCTCGCATCACCCCAAAATTCCTTCTAGACCGCAACGGACGAACCCGGCTGCCGAACCATTCGGTGAATGGACGCTACACCGGGCGAGCTAGCGGACGTCAAAGGCCGTCGAACCTACTAGGGTCCTCTTAGGCAATTGGCGTATTACATGAGCACTTTTCCGCTAGCCCTTCATTAATTGTGACGACGGAGGCACACTGTTGGAAGACATCACAGATACATCACCCTAATCTTGATCGTCTGAAATAGAAATTGATAAAGTAGAGTGACCCTACGGGGAAAGGACCGGAGTGTCCAAATCCCCAACAACATACCGTGACATACGCTTCCCATATTGTCATCGAAATCATACGATACAGAACAGGAGTTAATGCGAGTACACTGACCACATATAGAATGATAATAAGGTCAGAGGAAGACTTCCTCCTAAAACAATTGATCAATATCCTTTCAATGAGAAAAGAAAACAAGTCCTGGTACTCGCACTAACCCCTGGCAATCAAATACATAATAATAATATGATCCATTAATATAGAAAAAATAATTGAAATCAAAATATTTTGAAAAAATAATTTTTTCAGAACAGCCCAAGTTTCTGAAAAGTAACGTTGAGCCCCAATGGATCCCAAGCCTAAGTGTGGACAAAAATTTTAAAAATATTTTAAACAATTTATTCAACACTTACGAACAATAATAATGTATCTAGTTATGATTAAAATAACATAAAGATATTATTATTTAGAAATCCCCCCCTCACACAGAGGGCTGTTGTAAATGTAAACAATGAGTGTAAAAACACTAAAATAAGACTCCAGGCACCCAGGCCCGAAATCAGTTACCAAAAATACACCATCTGATGCAAAACAGAGACTTCCAGGGAAGAAACTGCAGAACATCAGATGGTAGATGCAGAACACAACGCCTAACCACCCGTAGGTGAAGACGTAAACATGGGGAAAGAACAGAATTCATTCTGTTATTCAGCTAAAACTCCCAAGAAATTTTAGTAATAATAATTACAGAAACTATGCCAAAAGCATGGGAGAATAGCAAGGGGGAACTTAAAGGACAGGGAGAGAGGAAAAACACTTGAAAAAACAGTGTAACTAAATAATCAGAATGACAACAAAATGGCTGCTGCCTTGAAAATAGGTAACTTAACATAATTTCATTAAAAAATTTTAAGTTACAGCCCTGATAATATTCTGTCACACATTCTTTTCCTCTCCTCCTTTTCTATCCTCCTTAGAATCACCATTTCACTAATATTTATGTGTCTGGCATCATTTAAACTGAGATTTAAAAGCACAAAGATCAGTCAGATGTTAACTGATGAAGGGCCAAACTTAGAATGATAAATGGCGCCAATTTCGGAACGTCCTGGACACTGCGCATGCGCAGTGGGGGCGAGGTGTGGAGGGCCTTTCAGGACATGTTTTCTTTAGTTTTAGATGCAAATTTTGGGGATTGGGGGGCAAAATTTGTGTTTGGCCCTATATTTTAAGAGTTAGCACCAGCTATGTCTGGGTCATTGGTACAGTATAAAAATATATATTTTTTCAGAACAGCCCAAGTTTCTGAAAAGTAACGTTGAGCCCCAATGGATCCCAAGCCTAAGTGTGGACAAAAATTTTAAAAATATTTTAAACAATTTATTCAACACTTACGAACAATAATAATGTATCTAGTTATGATTAAAATAACATCAAGATATTATTTTTTAGAAATCCCCCCCTCACACAGAGGGCTGTTGAGAATGTAAACAATGAGTGTAAAAACACTAAAATAAGACTCCAGGCACCCAGGCCCGAAATCAGTTACCAAAAATACACTATCTGATGCAAAACAGAGACTTCCAGGGAAGAAACTGCAGAACATCAGATGGTAGATGCAGAACACAACGCCTAACCACCCCTAGGTGAAGACGTAAACATGGGGAAAGAACAGAATTCATTCTGTTATTCAGCTAAAACTCCCAAGAAAATTTAGTAATAATAATTACAAAAACTATGCCAAAAGCATGGGAGAATAGCAAGGGGGAACTTAAAGGACAGGGAGAGAGGAAAACACTTAAAAAAAAAACAGTGTAACTAAATAATCAGAATGACAACAAAATGGCTGCTGCCTTGAAAATAGGTAACTTAACATAATTTCATTAAAAAATTTTAAGTTACAGCCCTGATAATATTCTGTCACACATTCTTTTCCTCTCCTCCTTCTCTATCCTTCTTAGAATCACCATTTCACTAATATTTATGTGTCTGGCATCATTTAAACTGAGATTTATAAGCACAAAGATCAGTCAGATGTTAACTGATAAAGGGCCAAACTTAGAATGATTAATGGCGCCAATTTCGGAATGTCGTTGACACTGCGCATGCGCAGTAGGGGCGAAGTGTGGAGGGCCTTTCAGGACATGTTTTCTTTAGTTTTAGATGCAAATTTTGGGGATTGGGGGGCAAAATTTGTGTTTGGCCCTATATTTTAAGAGTTAGCACCAGCTATGTCTGGGTCATTGGTACAGTATAAAAATATTGCTCAAAGTTCGACATGTGAAAAATTGCCTATATTTTGACAAATAAAGTCCCATAACTCTGCAGTGACAAATTGGACAGTGACACAAATCGAAAGGGAGATTCCTTCCATCAACATATACTTGCAACCAAAAAGTCATGAAAATTGCTCTAAGCATTTTTAAGTTATTGTTCGACATGTGGAAAATTGCTTATATTTTGACGAATAAAGTCCCATAACTCTGGAATGACATATCGGACGGTGGCACAAATACAAAGGGAGATTCCTTCCATCAACATATACTTGCCACCAAAAAATCATGAAAATTGCTCCAAGCATTTTCAAGTTATTGTCCGATGTGGAAAATTGCTTATATTTTGATGAATAAAGTCCCATAACTCTGGAATGACAGATCGGACAGCAACACAAATTGAAAGGGAGCTTCCTTACATCAACATATACTTTCCACCAAAAAATCACAAAAACGTTTTCGAGTTATTGTACGACGTGTTGATAGACAGACAGACAGACAGATGGACGGACAGCGATATCCCATAATATGACCGATTTTTCAAAACGGGCGTATAAAAATATATTGTTGAAGGTTTTGAAGAAACCTTGAAAAGGGGACAACTCATTGGGGATGACAATTGGGAAGAACAGACTACGTAAGACCATTTCACAGTCAATCTGGTTAAACTGTTCAGCCATGTCTGCATACTGCAATCAGAAATTCCTTTGCAATAAAAGGACAAGATGAAAAGTAAAGACTAAGAATTGGTGTGCAATTTCAAGAAATCTGTTCTATGTGAAGCAAGTTTTTACACAAAATTTCAAAATTAATTCCATCATTCACGACACTGTGAGAAACCTGTTCAACAGTACAGTAGAGTGATTACAAAAGTGGATGGGAAATTTTGACCAGATAGTGAGTGACCCTGTCATGATCTGCTCAACTCTTCTGTCCACTTGTCTATCTGTAAAACTGTTGGATCCCTCCTGTCAAAAAAGAAATGCAAGTCTGTCTGCAAAACTTTGACTTTGTTTTTTTTGAATCAGTCTTTATTTTGCAATATTTTATGAAGGAAATCTTTTCTAACTGGTGGAGGTGTGACTTGACCAGATAACAACTTGATTGAGAATGAGTAGGCTTTTGCAATCACAGCACAAAATGTCACACAGTATTTCATCATCAAAGGAAAACTATAAAAAAAATACTGCTGTCAATATAAATGGACAGCAACACTGAAATAGTAAATACAAACCTGGTGGATGTTTTGGATTTGTTTCTCTGACAGACTTGAGAAGTAAGCGAGCTTTCTTCACATCACTGAAATATGAAAAAAAGAGCTGCATCTGCATAGAAAAATAAATTTATTCTGTTGAGAGATTATAAAACAGGAGGCCCCACAGGCCTGAAGAGCTCACCTTAACCCTTTACCCAACGTAATGGCCAAAACCGGCCAGCGCTATTCTCAAAAATCGCCAATTAATTTTTATTATTTTTTCATTTTTTGTCTCAAAAACATAGGTTATGACCCCTCATTGGAACGAGCTCGTCGAGCTCGTTCCAATGAGGGGTCATAACCTATGTTTTTGAGACAAAAATGAAAAAAATTAGTTATTCAATCATTTTTTGGCAAGTGTCGTCTGCTTTTCATGTTAGGTAAAGGGTTAAACAGAATACGATATAAACAGAGTCCAAGAAAGAATCTACATTAAGCAATCCATCTCCATAGGATACCTTGTCAATCCTTGAGTCTCTCAGGAGTAACAAAAATAGTCCAAGCATCATGCCATTTCTTCAGCTCATCATAATGTAAAACGTGGAGCTCCCCTATGAAGCCCCTTGATACAACCCATGTGGATTAATCTTTGTAACACACCTCCAAAGGGTACTGAACAGGGATCAACCGAGTGGGCGAGTAGGACGAAGAAGTCGCCTTGTCATGCCTCAAGTCGCCTTGGCTTACATTGGGGGCTAAATGCAAGTGGCCCTCCAAAACTTCCTTGGGAGACACGGCAGTTTTATGCATTTTCTTATGTTTTATTCTGTTGTATATCCAAAAAACACCCGCTTCCAGATTCATAACAATGTAAACACGGCTGCTGTTAAAATCTGTCATACATCTCTGAAAATAGCCTAAACTAGCCCAATTTTATATTTCTGAAAAGAGTTGTAATAGTCGTTCGAACAATTCACCCCAGCTGGTAGCAACCAGCACAAAATGGCTATTTAAAAACAAAGTACCAGCAAAAAACAACGAATCACACAAGACACGCCTCGTGTCAATTAGAATTTATTAAAATTAACCATCGTTTCAAAACAAACAAAAATGTGTAGGAGACAGTTCATCCATAAAAAATTGAAATTGCTTTCGGTTACACTCTTTTCCATTGAAAAACTGGTTCCATTGAAATTCACACTGCAATTTGCATTGAAAGTTTTTTCTTTGAAAACTTGTGTAGGAAGGGGGTTGAATGTAATAAGGCTACGACAGAATCACACATATTAGGATGGATAAGAATGGCAGGCCTTCATAGCACCTATCACACGTGTCAATGTAAGATGGCTATCAGAAATTGTCATTTTCTGCACAGTGTATTGATATTATTATCCCGCACAGAAGGGAAGGGAGACAACTGAAATATTTTGTCATTTACCTTAGAAATAAATTAACTCAAATTGTTAATAACGCTTAATTAACGAAGGATATCAAAAACTTTTTTAACTATGCTTTTCAATTCAATTAGGCATTCAGAAACCATGAATGACCCAGCTTATGTGAACTTGAAATTTATTTTAAATACTTCAAATATTTTTTTTTTAAAAGAATATAACTTCTATTATAGAGAACACACTCTCATAAAAGGTGATCCTAAATTTCAAATCCACTGCTTTGAGGCAAATACAAAATCAACTGCATGGTAACCATAGTCATCATTGGTAGGTAAAGAGTTAGGGCATTCAGAAACCATGAAAGACAGTTTTTTTGGTGGGGGGGGGGGGGGGGGGGGGGGGGGGGGGGGTTAACCTAATTCTTGTTACATACCGCCTGACTTAGTTTTGTGCGTGTATGTATGTATGTATAACTTTTATTTATTTTTTTCTCCACAATTAGTCATGTTAGTTATTGTTATGTTCTCTATGTACATTTATTTAAATTTGGTTCAATTCGTTTCAGTAGTTTATGAGAAATCCATAAGGCCACACAAAAGTAGATGTTCTGTTTTATCAGGCCAAGTTTTGTAAAATTGCATGCGGGCGGGCGTTTTTTTATTTTATATTTTATTTTTGTAATTATTTCTTTGCCATCAGAAGTTCATATTCTTGGTTTATTTTATGTTTTAGGCCTCAATCTACAGAATAGCAAGGGTGGTGGTGTATTTCGGCCCTTGGGTGCAACAAGGCTTTGCAATGCTAAAGCATTGCAAAGCCTTGTTGCACTCAAGGGACAAATTTATCAATTTTATTAACTTGTGTAAAATATCAGACATAAACCATTTCATTTTTATTCTTTTAAGTTTGCATTGGTTATGAAAAGATAGCATGCGGCAGCCAAAAGGACCATGCGGGAGGGCCTGAGAAACAGATTTTTAATTTTATTAAGCCTAATGTAAAGTTCATGCCAGATGATGGATGGATGACATTTGGACAGATGGCCGATGGAAAGTGATCATTAAAGATGATCATTCTGGGTGAGATAAAAAGATATTTGATAACAGTTTGGAATTGATTCT